>VZRX01005770.1:22619-36238 GCA_013398075.1 Notiomystis cincta | reverse complement strand
CTGGTAATCATCTTCCTCCTCACCCTCCTCCTCCTCCTCCTCCTTCTCCTCCTCCTCCATCGCCTTTGCTTCCTCTCTGCCGGTGCCTCCCCAGGCTGGGGTGCAGTGAGAAGAGTGGTTTGCATTGATCTGTCTGCTGCCATGCTTGGATCTCCTTCCTGAGGGATTTGGGTTCGTTTTGAGCCTGGCAGCGTTCAGGAATCACTCTCTCCATCTTTCATGCTGCCGAAACTCAACTCCTGCTGGCTCGCCCCAGGCCCTTCCCCAAAACCCCTGAACGTGTTCAGCATCAGCCCTACAACTCCCTCTGGTATTCTCCAACTGGATCAGGCCTTTATTCCCTCCCTCTGGAGCTGTTTCCAGCCTTCCCAACCTCGCTGACCTCTGCAGAGGCTGCGGCAGCCTCTGGCAGCGCTCTGCGCCTTCCACCTCCCACCCCGGATCCCCTGCCACGCACCAGCCGTGGCATCTCCCTCTGTGCACGAATCCTGCTCAGCCCCTGGCAAATTCCCGTGCCAGGAGCCGTTAGTGGGAATGTCTTGGCTTGGCCAAGCTCCCTAATTCGAAGGTTTGCCTCCAACACGCCCGTGCTGGCGCCCAGCGCTGCGTCTGTGCTGCCGCGTGGGTGGTGGGGAGCAGGTTCAGATGGTCTCCCTTTATGGACTGAGGAGGGGGGGAAGGTTTTCCTGGGGATTTTTCAGCCATATTTCTTTTCTACTATTTCTTTTCTGCTATTTCTTTTCCATGGATGGAGCCTGGGACATCCTGCTCTGGTGCAGAAGCAGGGAGTGATCAGGGAGATCAGGGCAGAGAATCCCCTTTTTGCCAGATCCCAGCTGGTGACAGCGGCCTGAGGTGCCTGGAATGGGGAGAGGAGAGCCTGGGCTGTGTTTATCCAGGCATTTTCCAAATGTGGAGAGTTTTCCTACGCATCCCAGCCTCTCTGCATTACATTGCTGCCTTCCCCTCCCTCTCTGGGAAACCTGGCCCTAGGGGAATGCTGGGTGTTGCTCAAGCTGAACCCCTTTGTCCTGGTTGGGGTGATGGGGCCTGGGCTGATATTTATAGGATCTATCTCAGTGCTGGTTCACAAAACCCCCTCGGAGAGCCGGGCTGGATCCGTGTTCTCCGGGACTTTCCCTCCCGCATTTGTCAGTGTCAGCAGGAGTAATTTCATAAATATGCTGGGAGCAGGGGTGGGGACTTCACCCAGACTTTACGTCAATGTAAACAGCCCTAATTGGTGCTGGAGCCTCATAATTCCAGGATTTCCCCCCCTCCTTGCCCGTGTGCATCGAGGAAACTTGCGGTGCCAAGGCAAAACGTGTTTTCATTCATAAATCCTGGGAGGGGGGAGCAGGGGCTCGCTGCCATTTCATGCCTGGGGGTGCTTTTTTTACATCCCCCCTCCTCACTCTCCCCAGTCTGACTTATCACTGGCTTAAAGCAGTGGCAGGAACGTGGAGTGTGTAATGGGGGAGTGCTGGGAAGAGAATAAAGCCATTTACTGCTCAAATGCTGTGCTGGAGGCTGCCGAGGGCCCCTGGGAGCCTTCATCCCTCTCACAGTCACTCACTTGATGGCCTATGTGTGACTGGAACCATGTGAGCTTTGTTGGGGTGGGAAAACCCACCTGCCTGCATCCCACCTGGGAGTTTCAGGGCTGGGACAACCCCTGGGGGCTGTGGGATGGGGGTTGTGCCCCTCAGGTCCTCAGAGCCGACAGTGATCCCTGTTTTCTTGCTGGCCTGCATCACCCGGGGGCTGTTTGTGTTTATTTATCCATCCTGTGCTGGGAAGCACCTGGGAAGGGAGGGAGATGGGTGAGGGTGTCTAGCAGGGAGTCACAGAGCCCTTCAACCCCTCCTGGGCAGCCCCCAGCCCAGCATTCCCAGGAGGCAGCTGCCAATCACTCACTTGCACTGCCACTCTTTTCTTCCTATGAAATTAGGCTCCTAAAAGAAAAAAAAAACAACAACTTGGCAGCCTCTGGGGCAGGGTCCTGCTTGGCTGTTATCACCCTTGGTGGCTTCCAGATCCCCCTGACCCACAGCAAGGGTTGGCAGTCATGGGATGTGGCTCTTCTGGCTGCCCTGCTCGGTGGAGATGGGTATGAGAGTGGATTTGGGGTCCCAAGAAGGGCAGCGTCACCCCTTCTTCTCCTTTCAAACCTGGCAGAGTGACTCAGTGGGTGCATGTGGGAGGACTGTGGTCCCTTTTCTGTGCTGGGAATAGAGAAATGACTTCTGGTGTCCAGGCTTAAATCCTTCCACCCACTCTTCCCCAAATCCAAGGGAAATTGGCCATCATGGGTACATTTGCTTCCCACGTCGTGGGCTGTGATGGATTGCAGAGCCTTGCAACCAAGTGAGGGACCCCAGCTGGCCCCTGGGGGGCTGCCCATGGTCAGACCCCTCTGCTGGCAGCACCTGCCTGGGGACAGCAGCAGGAGGGTGTGGGTGCAGCTTCCAGCACCCGGGGGGCTGCCGTGGGTGTCGGATGTGCCTCGGTGGAGCCAGGGGCTGCTGGTGACACTCCCACTGCTCTCGGGGCTTGTCAGGGTAAATCCAGAATGACACAGAGCTGGGCTCCATCCTCCCTAAGCAGCTCTGCTGTGGAAGGCAGCATGATGATTTAATCCCTGTTTTAGCACCTCTGGGCTCCAGTGCTGAAGGCAGGAGCCCGGGAAGGGCAGCGGGCAGGATCTGGGTGTCCTGGCCCTGGTGTCACCCTGCCCTCGGGCCCCTGGCTGACTTTGAGGGATTGCAGATGTTTTCTCTGCAGCCGGGTCAGTGCAGGAGGAGCGGCTCCGTGTCCATCGGAAGCGCTGTAAATCACTGCCATGGGCTCCTCAGAAGGGCTTCCAGCCAGGGCCATAAACATCTTGCCTCGGGCCAACGTGACATCCGTGGAGCTCCCCGGCCGTCCCCCCCGCGGCTCGGCGGCTCTGTCCCATCCAGCTAGCACTCAGCAGCTGATAACTTCTCCCCCCTGCCTTTTCTTCCAAGGCTTGGGCTGTTCTTCAAACTCAAAAGCTCGGGAGGGCCTCCAGCCAAGAGTTTAAAGCCCAAGATGAAGGTTTTGTGAGCTGGGTGGTTCAGCAGTTACAGAACACGTGCTCCGGGACCCCTGCCACGGGCCAGGTCCCCCCAAGCAGAAGCTCAGTCCCTCCCCAGTGTGCAAAGGCTCTGGTGACTCTGGAAAAGGAAATTTATTTCTACTGGCCACAGCAACTCCCACTTCTTTGGGGAAGCAGCTAAAAAAAACAAGAAATCTTTGAGCATAATTAAATTTTTTAAACCGTAGTCATCCCCTCTGTTCTCCAGTGATTTCCCACCGGCAGGGTTAGGAAATCATGTTTTACATCATTTTGGCTGCTGACCCCTGTGAGAGCTGCTGGATTTTGGAGAGGAGCTGGAAGGGATCTTCTGAGCTCACCTCAGCCCAGGCAGAAGGAGTTGTTTCATAAAGAGGTACAGTCAGCAGTTTGATCTAAAGAAAACAGCATGGAAAAAAAATTCCTGAGGGATGGATACTCTGTTTGCATTGTGAAATATGAAGTCTTCTGTGAGGAAAAGATTCCCTGTGAGCACTGCTGCTCTGTGTTTCTGGGTCCTCTGGGACCTTCAGGGAAGGCTGCCCTCCCAAAAAGTTTGCAGTGGACGTGAATCTGATGTGGAAAAGTACAAAGAGGGGATTTTAGTTTAAAGTTGTCCGTATTGAATCACTGCACAGGCAGTGTTTCATCCCCAGGTTGTGGCATCCTCAGCAGCATGGCTGGGGTCACAGGGGACGTGGTGGGGCTGGCACCATCATGAGAGTGGGAGACTTTTCCAGCCCCTTCTTCTGGTGCTCTTAGCAGGGTCTGGCTGGGATTTTATCCTGGCTCCCAGTGGGTCTTTCCATATAGGTGGCTTCTTGGCATAAGCCTCTGGCACAGCAGATCTGCCTGCCCTGGGAATGCTCCCGAGAGCCACAACTTGGCCTGTGGACAGGTATCTGCTGCCTTTTAAAGGCAGGATCCTGGCTTGGATGCTCTGCCCCTGTCACTTCCAGCTTTTCCGTTGATCCCGGGGGATCTGGGGAGTGCTCCGTGCTGGGATGTTGCACGCAGCATCCTTGCTGTGCCATCCCATCCCAGACCACCGGGGTGCAGGTGAGCCGCTGGCGGCAGGACAAGCCGGGAGCTGCTCCCCCACCTCCCGCTCTCCCTCCCTCCCTCCCTCCCTCCCTCCCTGCGGAGCGTTTGGACAAATAAAGTTCGGAAAAAATCCGAGCTGGAGCTGCTGACTCCTTGTGCAAGCGGTTTAAAATAGGCCACGCTGTTCCAGGCTGGCGGCAGCCAGCTGGCCCCGCGGCCTCCCCGCTGGAAAACAACCGGGAACAATAACCCGGGAGCTCCGCGCCGAGCCTGTCACCGCGGCCCCGGGACGTGACCTGCGGCCACCCGGCCTCCCTGGCCCCAGCACGGGGCTGAGGGACCCCGCGGGCACCGCAGGGGCAGCTTGGGGACGTCAATGAGACCCTTTGCCGCGCAGGTGGGATCCTGGGGCAGGGAGCAGCAGCGGGAGGCTGGGATGTGCGAAGGAGCATCTCCAACGGCAGCATCTCCCCCGTGTCGCTCCGGCTGCGGCCCCGGCCCTGCCCCAGCGATCCCCCCGCTGCTCCCATTGTGTTCCTGGATTTGGAAGACAAAGCAGCGGTGCTGGCCGGGAGCCCGGCGGGAAGTGGCCCCAGGTGGGCTGGACGAGGTGCCGGGGGGCAGGCCCACGTCCCCCCGGGGCTGGCCGGTGCCTGAGCCCGCGGGGCCCTTTCCGTGCTCGGCGGCCCTTCGGGGACAGGAAGGGCTGCATTGTAAGATGGCCTTCCAGGATTTCCTCCGGCAGCCCGTGGAGCAGGATGCGGCCGTGCACCAGCTTCCAGGGGAACCTGCAGGGATGCTGGGGTGTCCTGGGCACTCTCCACTGCTCCTTTCCGAGCCAGCCCCAGGGCAAGCCCAGGTGTTGCGGTCCTGGTCATCCCAGGCTTGGATAACGGCTGGAGGGAGGGCAAAGAGCCCAAGGAGGAGATGAGAACCTCATCAGCCCTGGCCTGATCCAGCTCGGCCAACAGGCTCATCCACCACCCTGGCCCCAAAAAGGGGTGTGAAGCAAGCAATGGGATCCCAGTGCAGGTGGTTTAGCTCAAAGAGGATCCTTGGCAGCCTCATGGAGTGATGTGGCAGCGAGAACTCAGACAAGACAGGGAGCAGGAGCAGCACAGTCCCCCGAGGGAGATGCTGAACCGCAGGTGTGGGGATGTGACGAGGATGTGAGGAGGATGTGAGCACTGTCCCTGAGCTCCCAGGGGACCAGGGATGTCACCCCATCCCAGACCTGCCTGCTCACACAGGGAGACTCTCCCTGCCTTGTTCCCTTGTCCATAGACACCCCTCCTGGCATCTGCTTTGCTTCCCTTTGTCACAGTGCTTGGATCGTTTTGGATCTTCCTTCCAACGTGGTCTGGAGAAGTGGGAGAGCAAAGGATCCATCCATGGGGACAGAGCAGCAGCTGTGTGCTCCTGCAGCACATCAGCCCAGGGTTGGGGCATCAACCAAAGCCTCTCCAAGGAGCACAGCACTCTCCCTGTCACCGGCCAGGAGGGACATGAGCACTGCCACTCATCCTCTGTCCCCTCTCCCTCCACTCCGAGGAGAGCGGCTGCTCCTTGCAAGGCTTAATGGTTGTGTGCAGCTCGCCTTGAAGAGCTCTGCACCTCGGCTGGGGGGAGGAGGAGGAGGATTTGGCAGCCAGGAGTGGGGGATTAGCAGAGATTTGTTGGATCTCGAGGAGAGAGGTGCCAAGTTTTATTTGTCAGGGCAGAAGTCCTGCAGGCAGGGGACCCCTGAGGATGCTGAGTGTCCCTATCAGCTGGATGCAGCACCCAGGACGGGCTGAGGGGGATCAGGGCTTTCTCTGTGGGAAACCCCAATGGCCAGTGCTTGGGGAGACACCAAGGAGACAGATTTTGGTGTGGAGTAAGTCCCACAGGCTCCTGGATGGCATGGCTGGGGCCATGGGGGTGTCCTGAGGATGGAGCTCTGTGGGGCAGCGTGAGGTGAAGAAAAAGCGGTGCTCCTTGAGATGTGCAGCTTAAAACCAGCTTGGGTTTAAGCTGAGCCCGTGCAGTGCAGGTCCCAAAATGCCCTTGGGATGCAGATCCCTGCTGATGGGAAGCAGGGAAGGGGGTGAGCTCGTACCCGGGGCACGGGGAGCCTGCAACATCTTGTGTAACAAGGAGCGAGCATCAAAGGGAAATGCCTGAGCGAAGCAATAACCCACGCTAACAACAGAAAAAAAACCCCTCTCCCCTTTCATTTCCCTCCCTCCCCTCTTGACCTTGAAGAATGCTGGAAGGTGTCATGTCATCAGCATTTCCCAGCCGCTGGGAGCTTGGGGGGGGGAATTTTTTTCTTCCTTCAGGGCACCCTGCCAAGAATAACAGCCGACTCCAGCAGGTCGGCACAGGAAGGGAACGGCTGGAACCTGATTTGCAGTCAGACGCTCGGAGAGCCAGAATGCGTTTTATTGAAGAGGTCTCCAAGGAGGCATAAACCTTTCCCCCCCCTCAAAAAATAAAGGGAAAGGGAAAAAAAAGCCTTTCCGATGAAGCTGTATTTTTTATGTGCATTTTAAAAAGTCTTTAAGATAAATTTGGTTTTGGTTCGTGTTGCTGGCGTTGATTTAGGGCAGGAGTGGGAGTGGGAAGGACTGGGGGGACAATGGGGCTGGGGTGCACCCTGAAGTGAGGCTGGGGCTGCATGGAATGCCTTGGATGAAGGCACGTTTATTTTCCTGGTGGGATCAGGCTTCATCTCCGCGGCCTCCAGCGGGGCCAGCGCATCCCTTGGGATGGATGTGTTTAGCAGAGGTCAGAGAGAGGCACACAGGCACAGTTCCTCCCAGGGAGGGGATGCTGCTTGCCCGGGAGACAACCTGGGCACAGGTCAAGAGGTCCAGTGTCCCCATCATGACCAGTGCTCCTGTGTCCCACAGTGTGGGAGGTGTGGGGGGCACTGCTGGACACTGAGAGAGTCTGGAAGGGGCAAATCCCTGCTGGAAACCCAGGTTTGTTCAGGAGAGTGATCAGCAGGACACAGGGATGGACTGGACAGACCGGACAGGAGCTGGCAAAGAAGGAGATGCTTGGCCCACGTGGAATCTCCGGAATGAGGGAGGGCTCTGGGGCTGGTGGTGCCTCTTGACAGGCGCGAGGGGAGCAGGGCTTGGAACAGGGAAGCAATGACCTGGTGGTTATGGGAATTTGGGAGGCCTGGGCTCACACTGCTGCAGATTCCTTGCCTCAGTTTCCCCAGGTGTGACAGCTGCAGCCTGTGTGCAAAGGGACGTGTCCATCACGGCTGGTGGGTTCCAGGGCCATGTGGGGAGGGTGAGCCTGCAGTGATGGGGTGAGTGCCTGTCTCACCTGGATGGTGCCACCTTTCCTGGGCACCTGTGCTTGCCATGGTGGGGCTGGGCCCTCCACGGGCTGCTCTGGCCACTGCATGGCCACAAATTTCTGCCCTGTTATTGCCAACCAAAATATTCCCAGAGCAGGAGTTTCTCTTCTCAGCCTTTGGCTGCACGAGGGGATGTGGATTCCTGACCCATTCCAACCTGCCTTCGGAAAAGAGCAAAACCAAACCCCGTCCATTGCTTGGCCAGTCAAAAGGCACAGGAGAACCTCCCAGACAAACTCTTCCCCCAGTTCTTAGAGGGAAGACACTGGAGGGGTGAACCTGCTGATCTCCCAGCCCTTGTTCCACTCATCTCATCCCACAGCTCGCTGAATCCAGCAAGATACTCCCAGTAAGGAGCACAGAGCGGGCTGGGGCTGTTTGCAGAGCTCCATCCTTGGGAACATCTGGTACCTTTGGCTCCTCCCAGCTCCAGCCGGCTTTGGGGAGCAGCGGCCGTGGGTGCTCACACCCTGCTGAGCCACCCCGGGGTGCCACAGGGCTGGTGACAAACCACGCAGGGGCTCTCCAGGTGCTGCTGGCCGGGCGCTGTGCCGGCAGCTCGGCTGCTCCCGGCGCGTCCCCACCCGAGCCGCGGGAAGCTCCGGGGAGGAGCGGGACCCGGGCCGCCGGGGCCGCGGGATGTGGGGAAGCCGTGCAGCTCCCCTGCTCCCTTCTAATTCCTTTCCCAGCTGCTTTGCCTCATCGCCATGACCAGGCTGTAACCGGAGCAGGTCAGCGTTTTGCTGATGGAATGTTTTTCCATCGGGAAATACCAATTTCTGTGGGAACATCTCAATTTTGACCAAAGCTTTCTTTTTTTGAGGGGGTGGGGGAGAGGGAGAATGCTTGAAAACCAGGCTTTCCAGAGCGTTATCTTCCTCCTGACGTTGCTTTTGAGACCAGCACAGAGGGGAGTTGTGGCATGGGAAAGGTGGGAATGAAAGGTGATGTGAGAATAAAACCACGGCTGAGGACGTGGTGCACATCCTTTCAAGTCAAAATTAAGTGAACTGGTGGATTACCCACAAAAAGACTTTCAATTTGCGTTTTGGAGTAAGATTCGGTCTTTGCTTATCTTTCCCTCTGCTTGCTTTCTCTTTTCCCAAGTGGTGCTGCTTGAGCATCCCCTCCACCCACTTGGGTTTGACATCCCGGCAGGAGGCAGAGGCAGTGCCAAGGGGGATTTTCAGCTGGGCAGGAGCCGTAAGCTCCACCTGCATCCCAGGGGGATGAGGGTGCTTGACTCCAGCCCCGGATCCAGCCCCAGCTCCCGCGGCTGCCCTGAGGGGCAGATCCATCTTTGACTGGTGAATAACGGGCTGGGAATAGAAAGCTGAAACCAGAGACCGCGTCTTCCCGTTGCATCTTCGGAGTCATGTGAGAGGTTCCTTCCCTCCCATCCCGCTCGGCAGCAGCCAGGGCTTGCCTAGAAATAGCTCCCGGCGCTCACGGGGCAGGACCTCGACCCCGCCCCGTACCGGGGAGCAGATGCCATGCCCGGCCCTGCTGGGGCTCCCTGCAGCAGGACCTGGAGGCCGAGCAGGAGCACAGCAGGCTTGGAAAACCCTTGGAGCTTGAAAAACACTTTGTGCTGCCCACAGGGGATGCCAAGTTGCTGGGATGGGTTTGTGCTCTGGAAAGACACGGGGTGTGGAGTCCCTGCTTGATGCCAGCACCCAAAGGCACTGCAGGGGTCCTGCTGCTGCTCCCGGATTTTTACTGCTCTGCAAACTGTTATTATTTGCAGTGACAAACCTTTTCTTCTCTTTTTCACCCCCCCTCTTCTCTCCTCTCCTCTCCACCCTTTTTTAATAGCAGCCTCTAACAGCCACACTCATTCTTCTTTGTTGACACGGCCCTTTGGCATCAGCACTTGGCATTTGCGGAGCTGCTCGCCCTGGAAAGGAAAAGAAAAAAATCTCTTTAAAAAAAAAAAAAAAACCTGATGAAAAAACCCCACAACCAGCAACTGGGCCCTTGTGCCTTGCAGGGGATGTGGCTCCCTCCTGCCTCACAGGACACAGGGGGAATTGGGGCCTGCTCCCAGTGGGGGTGAGCGGGAGGAGCAGCACGAGGTCAGCGCTGGGTGCCCACGGAGGGAACTGGGGCATGGACTGAGTGTGCTGGATCTTCCACGTGTATTCATGGACTCACAGGGTGCTCCTGGTTGGACCCAGCCACTGTGACCACCGTGCCAGGCACCAAATGTGTCCTCACATGGCTTCGTCCTCCGGCTGTCACAGGAGTTCCTTTGCCGCAGCCTCTCCAGGCAGAGCAGAGAGGCTCAGAGTGTCCCCGCAGGGCTGTGGTGGCCCCTGCTCTCCCCAGAGTCACCTTCCTCCTTCCTGCCTGGTGGGGACCATCCCAGCAGCATTCCTTCCTCCCTCCCTGCATCCTCACCTGGCCCAGAGCTGTGATTCCAGCGTGGGATGGCCTTGTCCCCTTCCCCTCCCTGTCACAGCTCCCTGTCACCTGTGCACAGCTTTGCCAGGGTCATTATTTTTTGATTCTGAGCTCCCTGCTGTGCAGAGGCAGATGTTCCTGCTCACACCAGCTGTGATCTTGGCTGGGAGCATCCTTGACTCACCTGCAGGGCCACGCAAAGGACTGGGGGAAAAGAGTTTGCCAGCCAGCAGGGGAAAAACTGCCTGGGCTTTTCCAGAGAAAGGAACAGCAAAAAAATCAATGAAGTCAGTCCAGAAGTTCAAGGAAAGGTTGAAGCAGCAGATAAGGGATATATCCCCACTATTTCCATGAACCAGCCCTATCTCTCCCATCTGAAAAATCAGCACCAATTGAGTGCAGACATCAGCCTTTAAAAAAAAAAAAAAAAGAGAAATAAAAGCTTGCAGAGACAAATACAGCTGTTGAGCGCAGAGTTCAAGGTCGCTGAACTCCAGAGCAGTGTCCCAGTGTCCTGTGGCAAACACCCTGCCACCTTCACCCCGGGCAGGTGACACCGTGAAGCTCCAACTGGCCTCAGTTTCCCCAGGTGGCAAAGCAGGGATTGTCACCCATGCTGGCAGGGTGGTGGCATTTGGATGTCCCTGCTGGGTTTGGAGCAGGGATGATGACAGGGCTGGGCTGCCCTTCCCAGTGCCCTTCCCTGCCTGGCTCTGCTCTCGGGCAGGACGCCAGCAGCCCACGGGCAGAGGTGGGAGCACGGGCAGGCGCCGTGGAGGCAGCGGCTGCTCTGCCTCCCCAGCCATGCACGGCTGGGAATCGCCTCCTTGGAGAAACATTCCCATTTCAAACACCAGACCCTGCCGAAGATTATCCAGAGGGGGTGGCTGGGGCAGCAGTCACGCTGTCTCGAAGGCACAGCGTTGTTTGAAATGCTCTTTAAGGCACTTGATGACTCACAGCAACAGCTGGAAGGAATAAGCAGTTGGTAATTTCCATATTAACCTCCCGGTCCCAGGGATGTGGGATCTGCAGCACATCCCTGCTCCTCGGGGTGCCATGGAGTGGGTGCTGCAGGGCCCCAGGGGCCAAAGGGACTGGGATAGGAACTGGGATAGGGAGAGAGACAGAGATGAGGATTGGGATGGGGATGGGGGTGGGGATGAGGATGGGGATGGAGTTCAGGATGAGGATGGGAGATGGGAATAGAAATGGGGATGAGGATGCAGATGAGGATGGGAACGAGGGCGAGGATGAGATGGGACAGAAATGGAAAAATAAAGAGGGAGAAGGATAAGGATGGTAATAGGGACAGGCACGGGAATGGAAACAGGAATGGGGATGGGAATGAGGATAAAGATGTGGCTGGAAATGGGGATGGAGATAGGAATAGGGATGTCAGTGAGAATAAAGATAAGGATGGGGCTGGCAAAGAGGATGGATGGAGGAACTGGGGCAGGAATGGGAACAGGAGCAAGGATGGGGATAGGGATGGACGCAGCACCGTGTGGGCTGCTCATGCATCCATCCTGAATCCCTGCCCAAAACAAGCATCCTGAATCTCCCCCCGACACTGGGGAGCCCCTGCCCCACGAGGCCCATCACAGCTGTTTGTACAGCACCTTGACAACTGCTGCTGAGTCCTGATGTGTGACAGGGCCTGTCCCCTGCCTCCTAAGGGACATCTGTCCCTGGGGCTTGTCTTTGAGCAAGGGGACGACTCTGCACCCCAAAGCCAGCGAGGCACAGCGGGATTTCAGCCATCCCCAGTGAGCGAGGAGCCGTCCTGCCCTGCATCCCACTCTGCTCACCGTGCTGGGCTCAGAGGAGCAGACCTGGCTGCCACAGCCCCGGCCCTGGGCTGGCTGTGGAACGCCAGCTCTGGCAGGAGGGCTGCGCGCCGGCGGGAGCCGCGGTGGAAAATCCTGCGCTAGGCTCGCCTTGATCCCCGCGCGCCCCGGGGGACGCGTTTGCCGCCAGGGCATGTGTTTTCAGTTCTTGCTGAGGCCGACTTGAGAAATTTTCTCTCCCTCCCAGCTTCTCTGTTGCAAACAGCGACCGCAGGGCCGGGGCGGCACGGGATGATAAATGAGCTGCTCTGTCCGGGCGCAGCCGAGGCCCGGGAAGCTGCTCCGAGGCCGCGTCCCAGTGGGGCGCGAGGGGGAATGGGGGAGCCGGGGGCTCACGGAGCCTCTGGAGAGGGGCACGGAGGGTTGGTGTTTCAGGGCAGGGTGGGGAGGGGGGCTTGGCCCTGCCGAGCTCTGGACTTTGAATGCAGAGTGTTGTTTTCTCGCCCATCTGCGGAGCAGGCGGGAGAGCATCTGTCGGCTGCGCTCGAAGGGTGGGCTGAGCCGGTGGCCACAGCTCCCGGGGGAGCTCCAGCTGGGCAACCGGGGTGAGGCATTCCCAGGTCCGGTGCTGCCGCCCAGGGTCAGGGATCCCATCCGGCCCAGTGCTCCCTTTCCATCCGGGAGAAGGGGTGACACCGAGAGTCCGTGTGCCTCTTTAAAGAACATCTGAGTCATGTCCACCCCGCCGCGCGGCGCTCCCGCTGCCCTCGGCGCATAGAGCAGCCACCACATCAGCCCTATAAATAAATAAAATATAACGAGGCCCTGCTGTCTTCTGGAAACCCCTGAAAAAGCCCCGTAGAGCCAGTTCTCCCAAGGTATCGTATTCCCGCTTTGTGTGTTGCCTCCCACCCCCTGCTTCTTTACTGCTGGAGCCATCTGCGTGGAAACTGGATCCGGGTCCCTGAAGAGCCCTCCTGCCCCTGCCCGCGCTCCAGCTGATGTCACACAATCTGTTTGATCTCAGGGCCAGTTGCTGGGGAGCACCGGATGCTGTCACCCTCAACCCGGGTGGGAGGTGACACCAAGGGTTGGCCAGTCCAAGGGGGACCCAGACGGGGTGCCCCGAGGAGTGATGAGGAGCAAGGGACAATGTGGCTTCTGTGCATCATCTGGGGTGTGCTGGCACGTGGCTCAAGCATTCGTCCCGCTGTCCCTCCGTCCCTGTGTCCTGTCCAACCACTGACCTTGCCTCTTTGGGTTTCATTCTGCACCCTCCGAGCTCAGGGAGATTTGCAAGGACAGCACCTGGGATATTGCAGCGACTTGCCATGAACTCAAACTTCACAGCACTGCCGGGAGCAGGCTTCCTCCTAAAACGACTGTTTGAAACACCCCCCCACCACCACCTTCCAGCCCCTAATATATTTATTTAACCGGGAGAGCCGTGCCGAGCCGGTGGGCATGCTGACGAGCCGCTGGGGTGGTTAATCAGTCAGGTTTAATTGAGGCTGGCCCTGGGTACAGTTTGCGCTTCCGCGGTGCCTATTGTCCAAGGACAGCAAAGTGCTTTCCAAGCACTAAATCTTATCGCAGGCTGCGAGGCAGGTAAGGATATACCGGGATTATTGCATGCGCCGCTGAAACGCCGCCAGCTCCGGCTGGGAACACATCAGCTATTTACCAGTGAGTGGCAAAGCGATGCAGCATTTTAGGACCGAGCGGGAAATAGAATCTGGTATTGAACTGGAACAGCGGCAGTAGTTTTAAAATGGGAAATAAATTACCTGGGGTGGTCGGGACACGGAGTTAATGGCTGGAAAGGGCAGGAAAGGGCTTTCGGTGGGATCCGTCCTGCCGGCGTGGAGCAGGACACGGTTCCTTTGGGGAGTGGGAGCCGCACACGGCGCCGTGGGGCGGTTGGGGG
>VZRX01005770.1:0-13559 GCA_013398075.1 Notiomystis cincta | reverse complement strand
ATCCCATCCCATCCCATCCCATCCCATCCCATCCCAAAATGGGGCAGGGGTGTCCGTGCTGTGCTGGTGCAGGTGTAGGAGCTCCCTCCATCCTTCCAGGACGCTGTGTCTTGGTGCTGGATGGGCCATTCCCGGTGGCACAGGGACCTGCTGCAGGATTTACCGAGGGTTATTCCATAACCCCTGGCACACAAACTCAGGAAATCGCTGTCTGCCCCAGTGCTGCCTCTTCCTGCCAGCCTCCAGCAGACCTGGCCACAGCATTGCCTGCCCTGGGAGAGCCTGGCAGGGGTGAGCAGCTGGGTTTTGGGGCTGGCTTTGACCAGGAATGCATGAGAAGGGTCCTGGCACCCCGCAGGAGGGATGTGGAGAGGGCAGGAGGGCTTGCAGGGACCTGTTTGCTCTCTCTTAGCGTCTCCCAGTGAATTTCTGTCTTCTGGGGTGAGAGGGAAGGTCTCTGTGACCCTCTTGAGGCTGTGTCCTGGCATGTCCCCACCACCTGTTGTTTAGGGCTTGGGGATTCCTGTTGTGGGGGCATCATCCCTGTGGGATGTGCATCCCATGGCACAGCCCAGGCTATGCTGCAGCCCTGTGCAGGGGGAGTTCTCCCAGCTGACCTTCCAAAATGGTTTTAATTGTCCTCCCCAGCTTTGGCCCCTCCTTGGAAATGGGGAGTGCATCATCTGATGGATCTGAGGGCCCACCAGCAGCCACCTCTGTGCCTGGGGACACCAGGGAGGGACTGTGGTGCTGGGAACATTTTGGTGACAGCCAAGATGCTGGGCTCTCTCTCAGTGTTTTGCAGCTATGGCAGGACAGACAGACCCGGGAGGGAGGGACACACAGACAGCTGAGGCTGTGGGGCACACAGCAAATTGCCACCATCACCTTCCAGCTGCTTCCAGTATGTTTCTGGAAAGGGGCTGACTTCAGTCAGCTGTGAAGCTTTTCTTTGAGTGATGATCAAGTGCTGATGATTCCAGTTATTATCCTGGCCAGGAATAAGTGTGTGTGTGTGTATATATGTGGATGGATGGATGGATGGATGGATGGATGGATGGATGGATGGATGGATGGATGGATGGATGGATGGATGGATGGATGTCTCCTGCCCCCCCTCACTGCTAAACCAGCTGCATCCTCTTCTCCCCCTCGCTCCCGCCGGCTCTCGGAGCGGGCAGCAGGAGTTACCCGGGGTGAGAACGCGGAGAAGACAAGGCCCTGCAGTTTCCCCTGGAGGCAGCGCTGCCGAGGCCAACCTGGCGAGGGGACAGGGCCGGGCTGTCACCGCTGGCCCCGCCCTTGGTGCGGGTGGGCACCCCGGGGGTGTCCCGGCTGTTCCCAGCACGGGGATCCAGGGGCTGGGGGGAGCCGGCTCTGCTGCCTGCAGACAGAGTCCAGATGCTCTGGCTGCGGCGTCTCTGGAGGGGGAGATGAATTCGCTCCTGCCGTCTTCTGTTTTCAGTCCAGAACATCTGCACAGTAACTGGGAAATCTGGGCTTTCTCCTGCTTCTCAGCCAGGTCCTGTCAGCCCTTTCCTCTTCCAAAAAGGGGGTTGGTGTTTTTTTCTTTTCCTCCCCTTCCCGCTGTTGCCTGTGCTGTGTAACCTGCTCCCTGCTGTGCATCCTGTCAGGGCTCTGCTTGGATTTTACTCCATAAGGAGCATTTTGGAGAGACCTCCCCATCCCAGCCACTGCCTGAGCTCAGGGAGGTGGATCCCCAGGAGCAGATTTTCCTGTGGGGCTGTTCCCTCGTGGCACTGGGATCACCCAAGCTGCTGTACCACTCATTCCAGGCTTTTTTCCCTTGCTGATCTCCCCGTTCTCATGCTGATCGTGATGATCCTGCATCCCGAGCCCGGGTGCTGCACACTGTGTGCTTGGGGCTGGACAACCCCTCCCAAAAGCTGGCACTGGGAAGCATTTGAGGCTGCAGCAGGGTGGGGGCCACCCTGCTCCCTGTTCTTTCCAGCAGTGAGTGGCTTGGCCAGGCTGGCCCTGGGCTGGCCAGGACAACTCTTGGCTTGGCAATGTCCCACAGGGGTGAGGTTTGTTCCGCAGCCGCTGGCTCAGGCTCCTGGCAGGGCTCTGGTGGGTGCTGGGCACCTCCTGTTCCTTGCTGCTGCTTCCACCATGCCACAGGGACCTTCAGGAAGTGTCAGCCAATAACTAAAGCCCTGGAGGAGGGATAAATCCTGCTGTGTTGTGTCTTTCCTCCCTTCCCCATGCACAGCCAGCCTGTGCTCTCACCCTGACCTTCCCCACCAGAGCTGCTGGGGTCCGGTGAGCCCGAACCCAGCTCCATCCTTTATCCATCCCTGCTCCTTCTCCTTCATTCACAACGATCTCCTCCCTCTTTGCTCTTTATCTTTTAGTCCTTTTGCTGTGTTTCCCCACCCCTTGGTGCCCTAGTTCTGGCTGTGCTGGCCCCGTGCCCGGTGCCCTCTGCTCGGAGCGGAAGGAAGGGCTCCGGGGAAGGACAGCAGAGTCTGGGCGATGCCAGCAGGGGTTTGTCCTTGGCTTGGACAAGGGACTGACCCCTCAGAGGGGGTTTGGGGCCATGGATATCACGGGTGCTGTTCCCCCAGGAGAGCAGGGGTCTTGCAGGAGGCAAAGAGACAGTGGAGGAGGGAGTTTGGGGCTCTTCTGGCAGTTTGGGGACCTTGGGACAAAATGCAAGTGGTGCTGCCTCCCCTTGGGTTCCCTGCTCCCAGAGGAGGGGGGGAACCTCAGGATGAGATGATTTGGGGTGGACTTGAGGGCCAGCAGGCTGCCTGAGGGGGTTGGCTGGGCAGGGGAGCTGTGATCTCGGCACCCTCAGGCACCTGGAGGTGACGTGTGCTCGGAGTCCCCGTCCTGGGGACGGCCACACAGCACCGGCCCCACAGCTGCTATTTCTGGCCAGCCCGTGGCCTCTGCACCGCAGTCACCACCGGGGCCAGCAGCTGCTGCCCTTTCCCTTCCCATCCCCTCAGACCCGTGGGATGGATGGAGACAGGATGAGGAATCCCCCCCAGCGTGGGCAGCAACGGAGCAGCTCAATCCCTCCTGGGATCTTCCCTCCAGCCCCGTTTTCCTCCCGTTTAAACCTGGGATGTGTCTCTGTTTGGTGGGCGGCTGTAAAAATAGCACTTGGTTTGAGTTAGGAGGGTGGCGGGGAAGGGCCGGGAGGGGGCCGGGGTGCAGGGGGAGGTCCGGTTTCTCCCTTTCCTGGAGGAATTAGGGAGGCCACATGCTGCCAGGAGTGTTTGGCTGGTAGAGGCAAGCGGAGGCTCCGAGGAGGCGAGCAGGCGTCCGCACAGATGGAAATTTGATCACCCACGGCTCAACAGATTGTTTGATTTATTTTAAAATCAAGCAGATGGCTGCAACAGGAGTTTGTTTAAGTTCAGCTCCGAGCTGGGCCAACGGCCAGGATACTCGGGGGTAGGCGTGCCAAAAAATGTTCAATGACTTTGGTCATCACCCACCTCTCCTCCTCCTCCTCCCCTTGCCTCGCTCCAGCGCACACACCCGCTCCCCCTCTTATCGCATCCTCGCCTTCATCTCTTGGCTCCTGCCTCTCGCTTTGTCTCTCCCGGCGGGCGCAGCCTTGCCCTCCACTTTTCCTCCCCTTCCCTGCGCTCCAGAGGGTTTAACTCTTCCCCAGCCATCCCCTCGCCCTGCTGCCCTTGTGCTGGAGGGGCTCAGGGGTTGTCCTCAGTGCAGAGAGGGAGACCCCCCATCCCTGGGCTCTCTCCTCGTGTCTGTCTTCTCTGGGAAGAGAATTTGGGGGGAATGGAGAGGTGTGGGTGCCCAGAGGGATACCCTGATCCATACCCTGACCCCCATGGCTGTCCCTTCGTGGTGGGGAGGGGGCAGATGGATCCTGGTGTCCCTCTACCCTGCCCTGAGTTGGGGGCAGCCTGGATGAGTCGGGGTCCCAGCAGTGTGGGACCCCCATCCTGGGGTGTGAGGGGTGACCTGGGCATGGAGAAGAGCCCCTGCTGCAGCTCGTGGTGGCTCTGGATGTGTCCCTGGCCTTGCTGCCATATGGCCAGCAGGGAAGGAGCGGAGGAGCCGGTGGGAAGCAGCCTGGGATGTGTTAAACTGCTGTAAATGGGATGGGGCTTGCTGTGCTCAGGGCTTTAAAGCACCCCGTGCCACCAGGCTGGCACTGCCCGGGGGTCTGACCACCCCAGGGGTCCCCAGCACACGTGGTGGCCCTGTCCCCCCAGCCTGCTGAGAGGCATCTGGGATGCTCTCTGTGGCAGGGACAAGGAGGTCTCTGCATCTCCTGGGGCAGTGGGTGGGATGCTCCAGGACCTCCAGGCACCCTTGGTGGCCTCGGGATGTCCCTGTGCCCCGTGCCAGCTCCAGGCACCACAGCAGGTTCAGTGCTCCCTCTCCCTGCAGGTTTTCCTGCCAGAGGAGTGCCCATTTTCCCATTTCTGGGAGCAGGACAGCCAGGCTGTGGGATGAGGCTTCTCCCCACTCCCACCTCCTCTCCACGGCGGGGCTGGGGGCTGTGGGTCCTGCTGGGAAGAGTGCGTGGGGCTGGAAGGGGTTAAGGCAGGCGAAGGAAAACAAGAGTGCTGCAGGGCCTGGGTGGCTGACAAGCCAAACAACTGTTTTTGACTCACTGTTGCTGCCTTGCCAAGTGCAATTGCTTCCACATTCCCATCCCCTGGCTGGAGGGGCGCGGGGAGATGTTGGCTTTTTGCGGTCAGGAGGGGAAGGGGGATGCCGGGGGGAGCAGCAGCGGGAAGGGCTGGCTCTGCACTGCTTTTTCTCAGCTCTCCTCTCTGCTGTTCCCCTCCCTGGCAAGGGGCAGGGGTGATGCTGCCAGGGGGGTGATGCTGCCAGGGTCACTCGGGCCAGCTCCTGGTGGAGCATCCCTTCTGCCAGCCCTAAAGGTGGGAGAGGGAATGGGGGGGCTAAAATGCCCCCCCGGGGTGTCTGCCCTGCCTTCTCTTTCTATTCATCTCCAGGGAGGATCCTGGAAAGTGGCTCCTTCCCTTCCAGGGGGTGCTGGTGGGTGCTTGGGGTCAGCAGCATCCATCTCCCCCCTTCTCCACCTCCTGCCCCCCAAGGATGGAGCTCCACATCCTCAGTGTCCCTTTTCCAACCCTCCACAGGGATGAGGAGTGACCTCATTGTAACCCTGTTCAGAGATGTGGGGTATCATGTGGGGCTGGGCCTCCCACCATGCCTGGCTGGGGGCAAATCTGTCAGCAGGGTTTGGGGGACACACACAACCCCAATAAAATCCCTTGGCCTCTGAGTGCTGGTGCTGGAGACAGGAAGAAATAATTCCTTGGAGAAGAGGCTGGGGAGTTACAGTGAAGATTTGAGCTACTCAGGGTCGCTGCTTTGTGGAGTTAATTATCTTCTGAGTCTGGGTTTTTGGGTGTTTTTTGAGTTGGTGTTGGTTTTTTTTTTTTCTTTTTCTCCTTGGGATTATTTCTTGGCAAATGAGGCGTCGTTCTAAAGCACTGAGCTCTGCTCCCTTGGAACTCCTGGCTGCTAAGTGCTATGGAGGAGATCCTGCTCTTAAAAAAACCCAGAAAACCACGCTCACAAAAAAAGCCCTGCTGCTTTTGCAGTGTGAAATTGGGGTCTGGGATAGCACGGGATAGATTCTGTGTGTGTTCCTGGAGCTGTTTCCTTGGGGAAGCTGGGGCAGGAGCCTCCTGTGGGCACGGGCAGCACTAGGATGGGCAGGGGAGGATGTGGAAGGGTGCTTGGCCTCTGCAGGATTGTGAGCTGTTTGGGGTCCCCCACAAGGTCCATCCTGGGCTGGGGGGGCCTGGAGGGAGCCCCAGCATTTGGGAAGCTGTGAGGGTGTGCTGTGAGCTGAGCCTTGGGTGAGGAGGGGTTACTGTGGCCTCTCGTGTGGCAGCTGTTTCCCCATTTGGGACGCTGCAGGACTGGGACGTCGCTCTGGCGTCACATTCCTGTCACCCTCCGGCTCCTGGGGCTCTGCTGCTGCCTCTCCCCACTTTGGAGAGGCCACTTCCCCCTCCTGACTGTGGAAAGGGTCTGTCTGTGCCGGGGCAGCCGAGGAGCTGGCCTGGAGGCTGCTGGACAAAGGGGATGCACACCTGGAGCCGCCCCTGCGGGATGTGACTCCTCTCACTCCGCTGCTGCTCCCTGGTTAATCCCAGCCTCGTCTGCTGAATCCCAGGGGAAGGAGGAAGCAGCAGAGCAGGAGCTGGTGGTGCTGGAGGTCGGGATGGAAATCCCTTCCCCTGTTTGTGCTGCAGGAGGGACCCCCCAGAGCTTTGCCCAGAATATCCCACGTCCACGAGGGATGTGGGAGCGCCGCTCATGCTCTGGTCCGGCAGCTGCGAGGCTGCACCACTGGGACAGACCATCCATCCATCATCCCATCTCCAGGAGAGCTGCAGTGCAACCTCTGCCCCTCTCCTGAGCATCCACCACCCTGCAGGACCCACCCCTGGCACCGTGTCACCAGGGCAAACCCGCAGAGCCCTCCCGGTGCGCCCCAGCCACAAGTGGCGAGGGATGCTCGTGTCCCCGTTGTTGGACACCTTGTCAGCTCCTAATCCCGACATGAGAAGGCAATTAGGGGCCGGGATCCCCTTCCCGAGGCGGCAGATGGGGCGCGGTGCCNTGCGCCGCTCTGGAAGCGGCAAGAATTCAGGAAGCCGGCGTGCGGCGAGTGCCAAGTCAGGCTGTACCGCAGCCAAGCCCCTGCTTGTTTTCTCGTCTTGCTGGAGCCAGTAAGTGACCTTATTAGCTTAGGGGGCAGCTGCCTTATTAACACACATCTGGCGGCGAGGGGGCCGCATAGGCCCGATATTGTCTCCCTGGCTGCTCCCAGCGTGGCTGGGGGGGCTCCCCCCGTGGCTTCTCCCAACCCTCCCAGCAGCAAGNTCCAGGAGAGCTGCAGTGCAACCTCTGCCCCTCTCCTGAGCATCCACCACCCTGCAGGACCCACCCCTGGCGCCGTGTCACCAGGGCAAACCCGCAGAGCCCTCCCGGTGCGCCCCAGCCACAAGTGGCGAGGGATGCTCGTGTCCCCGTTGTTGGACACCTTGTCAGCTCCTAATCCCGACATGAGAAGGCAATTAGGGGCCGGGATCCCCTTCCCGAGGCGGCAGATGGGGCGCGGTGCCGCCGTGGGGCTGGGGCTGGGGCGGAGGGGCCGGCTCTGCCTCCTAATGTGTTTGCAAATCCTCCCCAGCTGAGGGGATTAAAGCCGGCATCTGGCTCGCTTTAGAATATTAAAACAAAGGGAGTTGTAGGCGCCATGATCGGGGGCAGGCGAGGGAGGGAGGGAGGGAGCGGGGCCGGGGGGGTTGCTGCTCTGCTCGCAGTGCTNGCTGGCATCCAGGCGGCCCCACTGCCCCCGGCCCCCTGGGAGGGGGTTAATGCTGGAGAGGGGCAGGATTAGGCAGATGGGGTCTGGATTTGTTGGGGATTAATAATTTAAGATTATAATCTGTGTGAGGTTCTAATCTGCAGGGGAGGGAGGGGTGGGGAGTCCCCCAGGGGCGTGGGGCCTGTGCTGCTGGCATTCCCATGGATGCTGCCCCATCTCCCGTGTTCCCTATGGGGTGGGCTCTGCTTTGTGGGGCACAGCATCACCCTGCAGGATGGGATGGCTCAGAGGGGCTGGACCACCCATGTGGCATCCTCACATCCCTGCCAGCAGGCAGGGTGGGCACTGGGATTTCCTTCTGGATCAGTGTCAGTGTCTCCTGCAACAAGGAGAGCCTCCAGCATGCCGGCTCCGGGGCTTTTCCAGCACATTTGGCTCTTGAAGCAGCTGGGTTCCCAGCAGGATGGGAGCTGGGAGGCTCCTGCCGTGCCAGGACAGGGAGATGGGGGCTTTGCCACGTGTTGAATCACCCCAGGCTCTGCTCGGGGCTGTCCCTGTGGGGGCACATGTCACTCACAGCCACCCATCACCCCCATGTGGGCTCAGCCCTGTGCCACAGCTGGCTGCATTTCCTCTCCCTGGGTATAATCAGAGCCAGGCTGGGGGCACCCCTGTGCCACATGCCCCGACCTGGCACATCCCAGGGGATCCAGGGCAGGCCAGCTGGGGGGTGCTGGGCGCCCGCCCTCCCCTCCACCACACAGGGCTGCCCTTTGTCCTTCTTGGCGTGTGGGGGAACTCGGCAGCTCTTGGCTTCTCCCTTCTGTTTTGGAAACTGAAAACATTTGCAGGGCGGCCCACTCGCGCCCTGCCGCCACGGAGAGAGGCACTTGGCTGACTCCTCTGCTTTCCTTGGCCGCTGCTCCCTCCCGCTCACGCTCGGGGGGAGCCTTTTCTCCACCTCCTCACCCCTCTTTTTTCTTTTTCCCCTTTTATTTTTTTTTTTTTTTTTCCCCTATGCTGTAAGATTGGAAAAACACCAGCAGCCTGCAGGAAAGGCCACCAAGGGGGCCGGGAAGCAGAGCCCGGGCGGGCTGGGTGCTGCCGGTGCCCGCTGGCCCCTGGCACTGACCTTGCTCTCCGCGGGGAAGGGCGGCTGTGCCGGGCGGCCAGAGCAGCCCCGCGCCGCACCACGCTAATGAGCTCTGCCTCGGCAGAAGGATTAATTAGCTGCTGGGAGGACGGGGCGGGGGGGGGGGCACCTTTCTGCGGGGACTCCGGTGCCGCCGGAGCCTGGCACGGCACAGCGCCCGGGGCTGCGGCCCCCGCGGCGTTTTTGGGATGCTTCAGGAGGAGATGTGGCTCTTCCTGGAGCAAACGCCGTGAGCCAGGTGGGGAGGGGAATCCCAGTGCCGCACTGGGAAGGTGTGAGAGCTGCCCATCAATCACCCAGGCTCCCGCCCTCTGTGTTCCGTTTTTCCACCAGAAAGAGCCTTGTAGGTTTTTTTTTTATTGCCGTTTCTCTGCTGTTGTCCCTGTGGTAATGGGAGCTAAGGGTGTGACATGGATGTGTTAAATATGTCATGTGGAATCTAAAATGCCACTACAGGGGATGAGGTGGCAGCTGGCTGGGAGCTGGGTGTGGGCAGGGCCCGGCTGTGTGCTGGGGGTCAGCCCTCACCCCAAAATCCAAAGGGCTCAGGGATGCTCAGGAGCCTTTTACTGGGGACTGTCACCCTCCCAAAGCTGTCACATTTAGCTGGGGGGATTTTGGAGGGGGTGGCTGTGTGCCTTGTCCTTCACCAGCCCCTCGGTGCCCCTGTCCCCTCTGGAGACCCAGACATGGGGCAGGGGTGACATCGGGGGGCCCCGGAGAGACAAGCAGGGACATCGTGTCGAGGCCGGGAAGGTCGCGAGGACGTGGAGCTCGAACTTGAATTAGATGGTAATTGCGACGTGCCTAATTACAGGGAAAGAGCAAATCACTCCGGTGCTTCATAAAGTGTCTGACACGGAGTAACGAGGATAATTAGCAATCAGACGGGAAGCTGCTGCCTCCCCGTCCCCCGAAAGCCCTGGGGAGCCCCTCTCCCCCTCCCCTCCGCGGAGCATCTGCCCCTGCCTGGGGTGGTTTGTCCCCCCCAGCACGGGACATCTGCCTCCCAGTCCTCCCAGTATGGCACAGCAGCCCAGCAAAGCCCCTCGAGCCGCGGCGAGGTGCAGCTGGAGGCTGTGTCCCCTGCCCAAGGGGGTCTGGTGGCTGTGCCAGTGTCCCCCCCACGTGTGTGTGTGTGTGTGTCCAGGTGTCCATCCCCTCGCGGACCGCAGGTGTCTGTCCCCGTGTCCCTGTCCCGCCGTGCAGCTCCTGCCTGCTGCCAGCCGTGCATTAATGCTGCCTGACGCTAGAGCGCACCAGCAGCATGTCGTGACATCCTCCCGGGGACACGGCTCCCAGCGGGGCCACCTGCCCCGGCCACACCCCGCCCTGACCCCGGGGGCACCCGCGGCTGCCCTCGGTGGCCGCAGGGGACGTGGATGGGTGTCAGGGCTGGGGCTGATGGTGCCTAATTGCACTCGGGGGGATGGGGAAGGATGCAGGGTTGTGGCACCCCAAAAACCCTCCCTGTTATCCCAGCCTGGCTGCTGTCACCCTTGGGGGACCCGGGAGGAGGGCAAGGAGTGTCTGGCTCCCAATTAGCTGCACCTTTTAATGATGCTGTGGTTGGTTTAGGGAATGTGTCCCCCCTCAGGGTGGCTGGGTTGTGCTGGGGAGCTGATCCTAAACCTCCTGTCCTCCCTTGCCAGCACCCAAAGGCTGAGCAATGTCCTCCCTCTGGGCACCTCCCAGCCCCAAAATGCCCCTCCTTGAGGGGTGCCAGGCTGCTCTGGAGACCACTCCAATTCCTGCTTTCCCTGGAGGTCCTACAGCCACTTCATTCCTGTCCCCAGCCAACGCCAGCAAGGCCCATCCCTCTGCCCCATCCCAGCACCTCCTGGGTGCAGATCCCAGGGTGGATTTCAGACTGGTCCCACTGCTGTGTTTGCAGAGAGGGCTGAGCACGCCGGTGCTGCTGTGGGGATGCTGTCCCTGGTGTCCCTGAGTGCGGGGGCAGGCTGGAGGTCACGCTCGCCCGTCCTCCCGCGTGCCTGTCTCCTTCCCGCCTCTCCTGCTGGCTTCTCCTTTTTTGTTTCCCCCTCTTGGAGCAGCTGTTCTCTAATAAGCTGTTAATGATGATACAGTAAGTAGGAGCAGAGAGTCCTGCGGGAGCTGCCACGATTTGTGTAATTGGCCTCAGAGGAGACAGAAGTATCTAATATTTACATGCCGGTATTAGTCCCCTGGGAGCCTGTCTGGGCTGGCACCAGAGGCAGCTCCCAGCCCCAACCTGTCTGCTCCCAGCTGATGGATCCTCAGATCTCCAATGGATGGGAAGAGCCAGCTGGGAATGGGGAGATATCCCCCCCAAAAACCTGGGGAGGGCTGAGCATCCCCACAGCTCAGCACACAGATGGTTTGTGGGAGCAGCAGGGTTGGGCTGAGCTTCCAGAGTGGGGAGCTGAGGTTTGGGTAGCCCTGTGCTGGTGTGGAGGCAGGAGCTGGGATGTTCCAGAGTGGCTTTACCAGGGCTTTGATCTGGCTCTTGAGGCACAAACACGTTCCCGAGCTGGCTGGTGCCTGGAGCGAGGAGTGGCAGTAGGGAGGGATGCTCACCACCCGGCCACCAAGCACCCTGTCCCCTGTGCTGGTGGCTGGGGTGGCTCCCAGGGGGCTGTGCTGGAGCTCCTGGCAGGCCAGGTTTGGAAGCAGAGCTGTCCCTGTGCTCCCAGTGGGCTGGGTGAGCTGTGGGGCCGGCAGGGACTGGTCAAACTGCCCGTGGTGATCTTGCCTGCAGCCACAAGGCTGAATGCCAGGGGAAACTGAGGCATGGAGGGCTGAGGAGCAGCCTGCCCACCCTCCTGCCAGCCCTCACCCTGTGGGAGCTTGCCCTGGCCTCCATCCTGTTCTGTAGGGAGCCACCAGGGCTTTCCCCCTTCCCTCGCTACCCCCCGGTGTCCCCAGGGCTCTGGGGCTGCCCCTTCCTGCTGGGGGTCAGTCTCTGGCCAGGATTCCCTCAGTGCCACTGAGCTCAGCTGTGTTGGGATGCTGGGGCTGTGCTCCCTCCAGTGCTCACACTCCTGCACCCCCAAACCAAAGGAGAGGGCAGAGACTGGCAGGGGGACACCAACTCTGGGCAGTGGGTACATCCCAATTCCCTGCCTGAGGTGGAAGTTGAGGGGTGCCATGGCCCCCCAACCCATCTCCCATGGCATATCAGTGTGCTGGAGGGGCCCCCAGCCCTGTGGGATTGTATCCCAACCTTTTCCAGCCAGATTCCCACTCTCCCATTGCCTTGGCAACCCCCAGCATGGTGACTCAGAGCCTTCCGCAAGGGGATACCTCACCCTGTGCCCTCCCCATGCTGGGAGTGCCCTCCAGAGAGGATGAGAGGGATGTGGGGGGCTGGTGTGAGTGGCCAGGGAGGTTATTTTGTGGGGTGCCAGGCTGGGCACCGCTGTTCACCCCACAGAATCAAAGGCACAGTGTTTCCCAAAAGGCAAGTGGGCAGCTTGGCTTTGGAGCTGGCCTCTTCCTGCCTGCTGGGACTGGACTGGGAGCTGCCAGGACCTGGCATCCGGGGTTATCCGGGGTCTCCAGGGGGGCTGCGGTGGGGAAAGGCTCTGGGGTGGAGATTGCTGAGCCCTGGTGAGCTCGTGGCAGGGATGGAGGTGCTTTGCTGGAATCCTGTGGTTCCACACTGGTGCTGTGGGNTTGTCCTCCCTGCTCAGGACGTTCCAGCCTCTCTGTCCCTGGCTTCCTGCCAGCCCTTTCCCACCCTCCCTAATCCTGGGCTCCAGCCCTGGCTGCTGATGCCCTGGGAGCAGCTGCTTCCATCTCCCTGAGCCAGGGAAATGGGACCTGGCCCTTGACCTCCCGGAGAATCTGGGGGTGGCAGGTTTGGCACGGGGACCGCAGGGGTGTCCCCAGGTCCCCTGCTGTGTCTGCCACCCCTGGTCCAGGGCAGAGGAGGTGGATTGATGTCGGCAAGGGGTGCAGTGGGGAGCAGGGCAGCACCCCTGGGTGCTCCTTGCGGGCTCTCATGGGGTGGAGGGGGGTGTTCTCACACCTCACACCCCTGTTCTGTGGCTGTTTGGGGGGGAGATCCCCCCACCTCCTTCCCTCCCTCCTGCCTGATCTGCTAAGCAGGGGAATAGTGCAGCCGCCATCTGTGAGCCTGCCAATAATGGGATTAACTCCTTCCCCTGGCCGGGGCCGAGCCTGACGCTCTTTCTGGCACCCCCTTGCCGGGGCACTCCCTGCTCCTGCCTGCCGGGGGCAGCCAGCCCGCCAGGACGTGCCGGGGCTGCGATGGCCCGGGGCTGATGGCCCGGGGCAGGCTCGGGACAGCCCCAGTTTGCCCCCGCGCAGATCTGAGCCATCTGAGCATGGACTCACAGCCTCCTGTCTCAGTTTCCCCTCTCTTTCCTCTGTATCCCCCTGCCTCAGTTTCCCCCCTCCCACCTCAATGTCCCCCCTCCTGCCTGTTTTCCCCTCTTCTGCCTCAATATCCCCGCTCCTGCCTCAGTTTCCCCTCCTGCCTAGCAGGGTGGATTTGGAGCATTCCAAAGGGCTCTGTGCTCCTGGCAGGGCAGGGGCCACTTTCCCTGCGTGGGAGTGGGAACGCGAGCAGGGGGAACATGCTGAGCCGTGCCTGAATCCCTGCGTGGCCGTGGGTCCTGGGCTTTGAGGCAGAGGAATGCAGGATGCGACCCAGTCCCCCGGGATGCTGCCCGGGAGGGATGCAGGGATGCAGGATAAGAGCCCACCCCGCGGGAAGCTGCCCGGGGAGGGATGCAGAATGCGAGCTCACCCCCCCGGAAAGCTGCTCGAGGCTGGGGCAGAGGCGACACCGCACGTGGGGGGGTTCAAGGGACCCCCACCCCCGGCCCCGCAGCTTCAAGCCCTTTTGCCGGGGGCGGGATGCCCCCGCTAATCCTCTTAGGCTGCGCCCCGGAGCAGCTGGCGAGGCTGGCCCGGCCGCTGCCCATCCTCCCTCCCAACAGGTGCCCCCCGGCCCCCTCCCCGCCGAGGCTGGGCGGGGGGCTCGGGGCTCCCCGCAGCAGGCAGCCCCCCCCTCCCCTTCCCCCGGGGCCGGCCCGGGAGCGCTCATTAATTATCTAATCTTCCCTTTAT
>VZRX01005767.1:0-17412 GCA_013398075.1 Notiomystis cincta | reverse complement strand
AAAAGAGAAAGAAAGAAAAACCATGGAATGTTAAGGGGTTGGAATGGCCCTTAAAGCTCCTCCAGTCCCTCCCCTGCCATGGCAGGGACACTTCCACTGCCCCAGGTTACTCCAAGCCCTGTCCAGCCTGGCCTTGGACACTGCCAGGGATCCAGGGGCAGCCCCAGCTGCTCTGGGCATCCTCAGGGAAGAATCTCCTATCATCTAACCTAAACTTCCCCTCTTTTTCTTTGTATCCATTGCTCCTTGCCCCATCACTAAAACCAGAGATAATATTAATACAGTTCTATAGTTAATTATTACTATAGTCCCTGTATTAATAATTAATACAAAGTTGTTGTTATTATTTTTGGCATGAACCTTCCAGCTGTGATGTCCCAAATTGTGGCTTGCCTCAAATAGTGACAAGATTTAAATCCCAGTGCTCACTTGTATGGATATTCACTGTGAATTCTTTTCAGTGAGCACCCAGGTTGGGACATATCTACTTTATACAAAGCATTAATAACCTTAATTAATTATAATATAGTAATAAGTAACTGCTCAGGCAGCCACTACAGCTGGATCTGGAACAAAATCTGAAGATCCAGGAAAGGATTCTTGCAGTGGGTTAACAGGAATACAGATAATTACATGTTTAACAAATCTACTTCACCACAAAAATCAAAGGTCTGCTTGCCATTCCAAATTGATTATTTCTATTCTTTTTAATCGAGTTTTTTAAAAAATCATAGACTAAATTAGTCAAATGGGCATCACTGCAAATGCTACTCACACTCCCAGCACTGCCAACAAAAGAAACTATTGATCAGTTCATTCACATGCTCCTTAAAATATCATCAGACTCAACCCAGTAAGTCCCCAAGTTGGCAGACTAAGGAGTTATTTTTACTCCCTTTTTAAATCTGCCTCACTGTTTCTCCATTTCCTGAAGCATTTTACCCAAAACCAAGAAAAATTTAAATGCCTTAACTAAAATCCCCCTCTATCAGGGCTTAATCAACACGGGGCTGGTGGAGACCAGACCCTATTTTTAGTCATTACCTCAGAGCAAAGAGTGTCCCCAGACTATTTCTCCCAGTCTGAAGCCAAAGGGGAATTTTGTATCAAGAACAAAAGTAGGATTTCTTTCTTCTACAGCCCATTTTTAGTGGGTCTCACAGCACATGATAAAGGTGATAATTATCATCATACCCCTAGACACTGGAACAACAGGAGCTGCAAGATCCCAGCAACCAAGGGAAGAATTCAACTTATACCATAAACAAAGCCTATGGTTTTGGCTTCCTTGAGTTCCAGAGGCCTGATAGGATAAATAGTGACAAAGTTATTTGCATGGCCTTGTAGCTGGTGAGCTGTAGGTAATGCAGCAGAGTTGTCTGATGCAAAAAAAGCTTCTTATCATCTGAAAAATATACAAAGGCAGAGCACAGATCTGGCTGGGGTTTCAGGCCATGCAAACACAGGGTGGTGAGGAGAATTTGTTGGCTGCACGGCTGCAGCTAACGTTCAGCTTGATGAATTTAGGCTGATTGTGACTGCTCTAGAATCTAAATTAAGCCCTCTAACCTTGTACTTCCAAAATGAGACACACAGTAAAACCCAGACAATTAGAGCTGCTCCCTCAGTAGCAATATTAGAGTGAGCAAGTGCCACTTGTAGCACCACTCTTCCTCGTGACACACTCCAGGAACAGCTCCAAAACCCAACCTCCTCCAAACTGCTCCCTGCAGATCCCTGGTGTAGCAGTGGCAGGCTGGGACAGCCTGGCTAAAAATGGTACAAATTTTGGGAAGGCTCAATGGGTTAGTAATTCCCATGCACTTTTTTGTGCTTTTTAAATGCAACATTTAACTGTCCTTAATCTGAATATTGGCTCTTCAAAAGTTCAAAATTTGTTATTTTCAAGAGTAAAATCCTAACAAGTTCTTAACCTAAGTAACCTAAGAGGTCCTAGCACAGATTGCCTAAAAGTCAATTAACTGTGCATGTTCAAGCACTCTAATGTGTCTTATACAGACTGAGATAGGCATTGCCTGCCTGACCTTATCAGAGTATCTGTTTTTTACCACAGACTCTGCATTTTACTATGATATTGTGCTTCTGCACCTGGGTGTGGCCTCATCTCACCACACACAACCAAAGTGAACAGTCTGACATTTACTTGTGTGAATCTTTCACACTCTATAACCCAACACTATGTTGCTCTCTCCTATGTAACAGGGAAGATCTTGAGTCCTTATAAACCTGCTGGGCAAAACAGTCTTCCATAAGCAAATTAATTTCATTTTAATCAGGGACAGTTTCATAGCCAAGCTTCTTCAGAAGACTTTTTGAAACTGAGTTGTCACTGTATTTTACTTTTCCTAGAACTGAAGTTCTGTCCTGTGTGCAGAACAACACTACTCAAGAGAGCTCCTCTCATGAGCAGAGGCAGGAAGAGCTCAGACTGCATCATGAATTTAAGTTGTTCCCCTGCAATATTACAGCTCTCACCCAGGCATCCTGGGGAAAGCAGATGCAAAGCAGCTTACAAATACCCTCAGCTCTTCAGTAAAGATGAAGAGAAGATGGAAAAGAAAAACATTTGCTTGTGCTCACTCACAAGTTCTATTCTATAACTATTCATTGAGAGCAGGGAACAAGGAAGTTAAAGCTCTACAGTTCTAAGGTGGTTCTACACCAAGCAAATTTGGACTTTGTTATCTTAGCAATGAGGCTTGGAAATCAGCCTGTTTAACTTACAAATTAAAAACCTACAAAAATCTGAAGGAAACCTTGGGAAAAAATAAGACCCCATGACTATACTTTCAATGCTTCAAGGTAAAACAGAACAAAATTATACACAAGCCACTTGAATTCTCCTTTGGGGGTAAATAAAACCTGTGCTGTTTATTTGTCAGCAAGTGGGATTCCCCTAAATTTATGAACTATGATAAAGATCAGGAAAGAACCATGTGTTAATAACTGGGCTGGTAAATTTGCAGCAGGTTTGAAATGGCAGTGTGGAGATCCTAACATTATATGCAAAAGATAAGGACATTTAAGATGCTCTTTATTACATGCCTTTTGTCTCAGTTAGCAGTAAGGTGTGACTGGGATAAAACTCATCAAGTTACAAGAGACAACAGACAAAGAAGCAAAAGGATATCCCAGTGCTGAGACAAGGTTTGTTATTCTGTCAGCAGTGCTCAGCCTCTTTTAGCAGTACAGTTATTCTAACAAGTGCAGTACCATCCATCAAATAAACAAATTTTAAATGTGTGAATGCTTGTCTTTGTCAGGACTAAAGCTTTTGCAGAAAGGATTCAATGAGAAATTTAAAATGTCAGAGTAACTACAAGAGCACACTTATATTAATGATCTAGTGGGACTGTGGCAAAGGCAGAGGAAATCCAAGATAAAGTGTCCAGAGAAATCAAGGCTGGCTACAGAGCTGTATTGGGAGCCTGCCCTCTGGGAATAAACACTGCAGAGAAGTCAGTAGTCTGGCTGGCAATAGTGAACCTCTCCTTGAATGGCATTGCAAAGTTCAGAAAATGTTTAGAAGGTTTATATCAATCTACCTTGACTGACTGAAATGTAACATTTACCTACTGCCATACTGCCCCATAAACTTCAAAACTGCATGGGACCAACTTGTTCTTTCATTAAGCAAATACCAGTTACTACAGATACTGCTGTCCTCACAAGGAAATGGAAGGAGCAGCAGTAGTGCATACACCCCAAACCCCTGAAAGTATTTTAAATAAAAACAAAGTCAAGCTATGCACACTCATTGCTAGGAGGTCTTGATTCAAGAAATACTTTAGAGCCACAATATTCTTCACCTGACATGTTCCACCATTATAGTTAAACCATTTTTTTTCTTGGTTTGGGAGATAAAATGCTCCAGGAATTACATCTTTTTCCCTGCCTCCCCCTCATTCTCTGAACAAAACTGAAATGGTATAAAACCATGAGAAATAGTTTCATGGAGCTACCCATAAAAGTGTCTTGACAGCCAAACTTTGTCATACAATGCACAGTCCATAAAAATAACTGATGACTGCAAAAACATCTTCAGCAGAAAGAGCCTTGGTATCTACAAAAATAGAAAAACATTCCATACACTCAACAGTTTTTCGTTCTAGCTTGTATCAAATTTGGTGCTAATAAGATAGACTTAGTGTTGAAATATCCTGTAGTTTAATCTTAATGTCAACTGTATTGGCAGATCAGAATTTATACCAATGATGTGTAGCATTTGCAGTGTTTTAAATCTATTTCATAAAATGTTTCAAACTCTGTTAAATACAAATAGTAAGAAAAAAGCTTTTAATAAAGCAGAATAGAAAAAAGTAATAATAAAAGATAACAAAGTAGCAGCTGTTCAGACAGTGATACCTTTAAACTCTTGTAGTATATGGTTCTGTTGATCTCCAGAGGAAAGAGGTTCTGCTCCTTCCCTGAGCGGGCCCAGTTTATGTAGCGCAGCCAGTTGCCCTTCTCTGGGTCCGTGGCATCCACACACATCCAGCCCAGGTTTGGGTAATACACCTGTGAGGGAGACAGCAGGCAAGGGGACACCTGCTCAGCATGCACTGAAACTGCATTTCACAGCTGCTCACAGCACTGAAACGCTGCATTTCACAGCTGCTCACAGCACTGCAGTGCAACACTGCATTTCACAGCTACACCAAGCACTCAGTGCCACCCAAGGCCACAGACAACATTTCTCATTTTCACAGCTGTGGCTTTTCTCCAGTAGAAGTAGAAAATATGTTCTCTCCTCAGACATCAGAGGCATATACTGACACACACAACTCATCTTTTCCAATGAGCCTCTGGTATAACAGTTCAAAATCATTAAAATTGACTGGAGATGCCAGTTTTAGAAGCCTTACTCTTCATTCAGATTAATTTCATTAAAGAAGCCAATGGAATGCTTGTGGAAAAGTTGTTCCCCAAGTTGAGTGTCCATATCCTGAACTGCTCCTACACATCACCACCCTTCTACAAACCACATTTTCTAAGAGCTGACATTCTGGACTGGTTTCAGGTATCAGCACATAGAATCAACTGCTGCAGTCTCATTTTTGCTGCTTTTATTCCAACTCTAAAATCATGATTAAAGCAGTACACAAATACTTTGGAATCTAACAAGGGCTCCCATTATCACCTGCATTGCAAACTAGGAAACTCTGGAACAGCTGGCCTGCAACTATCGTTTCTCAACACAAACTGAAAAAACATCCAGCATGAACATTCAGCATCCAGCACTGAGAAACACAACTGTAAGGTAAATAATTTACTTGACTGATTCAATCTCACCAAATGTTCCTGCAACAGATCAAACCTGGAGATACCTTATGCAGTGGGGTTTGTGATAGCACGAGCTCAATGCAACTTTATACTTGAAAATTTTATTGCTTTTCTAAATGGGAATTTGCATTTATGGGAATGTCCTAGATCAATTCCTCTGATAGAGGTTAACATTAAGCTCTGTGTATGTTTTTAGTGTTTTAGGGAGTTCCATTTTTGCAGGAAAAGGGACAGAAGGAGGGATGACCATTACCAGTTACCCTTAGCCTAAAAATCCATGTTCCAGAACATTCTATGCCACAGTTCCTCCACTCCTCTCCTCCTTGACTACTCACTTTGCTAAAATCATGTGCTGTGCTTGTCTTCAGAAAGACTGAAGTCTTTGGAAGTGGTTATGAACCACCTTAAAGACACTGTAGTTAGGATTCAGCTCCAGATTATGACATTTACATTTTGAAATCTACAGAACATCCAAGGTCTCCTGACTACTGAAGTGGAGCTTCCAGAGCTGTTCAGCTGCCCAGACAGCACTTGCTTCAAGGCAAGTCCAGCACAAGAATAACTGCAACACTTGAGGACTCTTACAAAAACTCCAAAAACTGGTTTTCAAAGAGCTAAATGAGGAGGAGTGATGTGGCTTCCTTAAGAGATTCCATATCCTCTGATTTCCCTAATTTCATAAGCAGTTGACAGCATTCAGCTGCACTCAGGGTTCAAGCCAACAAAGCAAAGATCAGCAACAAACTCTTATGGGCAGCTGTGATCCACACACAACATATAAAAAACATAGAAATTTCAAACAATGCCAATAGTTTAAAAAGCTTTGTAATTCAGAATGGTTGCTCCATCTAAATGTCTATAAATAACCAGTGGTAATGGCAGTAACGTACATCAAGTTTATTTCTAAAATACCTGGAAAAAGGAAAGGCTAAATACAAAACACTGACCTGGTGACAGACACATTTTTCCATTTACAAGCTGTTTCTTACCTCCCACATGTACACATTGCTCTTAACTTGAGATCTCTTTTTCTTGTCACCAACAAATGGTCCAAACTTCTTGCCTTTCAAAATTGACTTTGTTGCCCAGACACCTGAGGAGACATATATCAGGAGTTAAAACTAATCCAAGTTATTTCAAGCAAATCTTCTATTCACAATTCCTATTTCTTAAGATTGTTACAGGTGTCTGTCTCAGACTGGGGAGCTGTCCATTCTCCCCAAGAGGAATTATTTCAGACAAACACACCAGACATCATCTCCACCCAGCACAGAAGGGCACCATGCTTTCACAGCAACTCCAGTTTATGTGAGCTACTGTAAAACTCTTCATTCTCTTTTCACAGCTGTAGCACTCACCCAGCCGAGTCTTGTCAACAGCAGATGGGAAGAGCCTCACATCCTCAGGAAGGCCCCTAAGCACGTGCTCAGGAACATCATCCAAGGTCTCCACAGCAACAGGGGAGTCAGTTGTGTTCTACAAGTCAAAAAGCCAACCACCATGAACAGGCAAAAACAACTACACAACAGGTGATCAACCCACACGGGCTTCAAAGCCTTCTGACATGCAATTAAGGTAAAATTTCCAAATTCAGCACACTGAAGATAATTTCACATATATTAGCAATCATTTGTTTCCCTTTGAAAAAGAATGACTTCCAGGCATACTCAACCTAATCAGTCCCCCCATACCAATCAAAATAGTTTCTCATCTTGCCTTATGTTACCCCTTGTGAGAAAGACTAAAAAGTAACTTCAGGAGAAAACAAAACTCAAAGTTACAAGAAGTGTGTACAGTTAAAAAGCCTGAAAAGTTACTTGCTCTGCCACAATTACCCTCTCCAGTGCAGGCACAAGAACTTGCACTTGGGATACAGCATCCACTCTGCCACAGTGCAGCAGGATGCTCTGCCTGGAATGGGGTAAGACAATGCCCTATTTGCAGAGCTATCAGCACTGAATGGTGGGAGATGGGGTCATGCTGCTTTTGGTGTTGAATAATGCTCGAGGGTGAGGAGATGTGGCAGAGATGACAAACTACCCCATAAAGGAACAAACAAGTGATACTACTGATAACCTGCCTAAAGCTGCTGAGCTGGCACAGCTGCCTGGGGACTGACACCTCACTGACAGTCCAGCACTTCAGCCTGGAAAAGCCCAGGCCCCCTTTGAACAGGGTCTTCTGACACATCCCTTCTTGCAGTGTGTGTGGAGATTCCTCTCTGGAGTGGGGACACTCAAGGCCATCCAGTGCCACCCCGTGCCAGGGGCAAGGACACCTTCCACTATCCCAGGGTGCTGCAAGCCCCATTTTTGGCTGGGTTTCATATGGGAGTTTGGTTTCTTTAGAGAGTGTTTGGTTTGGTTTGGAGTTTCGAGGAGCAGTTAAAAACCTCAAGGTTCCTGGCCTTGGACACTTCTAGGGATGGGGCAGCCAAAGCTGCTCTGGGCACCCTGTGCCAGGGTCTCCCCATCCTCACAGCCAAGAATTCCTTCCCTACAGCAAATCTAAACCTTCTCTCTGTCAGCCTGAAGCCATTCCCCCTTGTCCTTCACTACAGTTCTTGGTGATTAAGGTCTGTGCATGTCCTTGCTCTGCAAGGAAGAGAATAAGCTAAAAGCAGCTTTTAAAGAGAATAAAAGGGGTTATATTGTTATTATTTCGGTATCATAAATGTTACTCACAATTCCTATATCAAGTCACAGCTCAGAATTTTAGCCAGCTTATAATTAATACAGTAAGTTTTAAGATATTTTATATTAAATTTTGATAGGCAATATAAAGCTAATAAATTATTTACTGTCCAGTAAGTGATTAGTTCAATTTTAAGGAGCCTCCAAGGTTCAGTATTATTCTTATAATATTGTCCATACTATTACTACTCACACTTGCCATAAAACAACCTGCTCGCTATTACCTACTTATAATTAACAAATCACTATTTCTGATAGAAATTACCAGAATTTCAAAGTTACAAGAATGCAAAGTTTCCTATAAAATGTGTCCACATTCTGAAAGAATCATGCTTGGTGAGAACCAAGCCTTTATTTGAACCACATGCCCTAAAATCTCCCTGCCCTCTGACACAGAACTCTAATCATTCTGGTCAGGAACAAACACTGGTGGTAATGGCAGGAACAACTCTAATATTAAGGAGGTCATACCTGAACTCTGAAACCATTTTTAGGAAGAGGTTAAACTGAGAAACTTGTCCAAATAAACTGCAGTTTTTTAGAAATTATTCTGGTTTTTACCTATAACCATAAAGCAGAGATACAACAGTAGTTTTCATCTATTGAGTAATAAACTACTGAGTAATACTCAGAGTACTTTCCAGTGAGTACTTCTGAAATATGCTGAAAGGTTACTGGAAATATATTTTAAAATGCATCTCAATATGTTATTGAATTTCATTTCTTTTTTATCTCTAAAGTGAAACAGATAAAGCTTCTCAGCCCTTGCTCAGCACCCAGGGTGCTGCTATTGCAATCATTCACTATGTTTGAAAACCCAGTTTGCTGAGTGGACTTACAAGAACAAATTTTCTGCCAGTTTTAACTGCAACAATGAGGAAAATGATACAACTGGAGTCAGAGCAAGGTTATTCTAGTGCTGCCTTCATAAGCCTTAACAGCTGCACACAGAGCTCCCAGAGAACTATTTGTAAGGGAGAAAGACCCCCAATCTGGAAACCATGGAAGGGAGAGAATGCCAGAAATCCCTTCCCATCCAAGAGTGAAGACATCAGGAATACTTATTCATTAGTTAGAATAGCTGAAGTCTATTCAAAGCAGAGCAAAGCTTTATTTTGCTTTTCCAACCACCCAAAAGGAAAAATACTGATGAAAGCAGCCTGGTTTTCAGACATCTGTTTGCCTTGAACTGATATGCAAGAAGCCATGTCTCAGCTGAAAAAGAAATATGCTCTTCTCAGCATATCAAAGAAACCCAAACATCTTCCCAGTCCATTAGCCCAGGATTTCATCAGGGGAGAACCAAGCCTATTTTCCCCAGTGGTTTCTAACAAGTTATATGCAGAAATAGAAGAGGGTGACTGACAGCTCTCAGAATGGTGCACTTCCACTTTCAAGATAAAAGAGGGATGGGTTTTTTGGCTGGGTTTCATTTGGGGGTTTGGTTTCTTTGGAGAGTGTTGGTTTTAGTTTAGGGTTTTGAGGAGCAGTTAAAAATCTCAAATCTCAAGCCTGCAAATGAATTTTAACCTATCAAAACTGAAAAATGAGACTCAACTGATTCAGACAGAAGTGTTTAGCACTGACACATCTTTGATTTTCCTGGTATATTTCTTAATAGTCACACCTTTTAACTGTAAATATCCCCAAACTGCTCTACCATTTAAGAAGTGTATTTGTATGGAGTAGTATACAGTCAGAGTTTTACTGTGCATCTACCTCCATAAATCAGACATTCAGAGAACACAACACTCACACTCATCCAACAGTTGTCATATTAATGGAGTTCACAAGTACTAGAAAACTGGATATGGCCTTTACACAACAATACATTTCACACCTCAAATGAATGGTAATAAGTAATCAAATTCAAAACAATAAAATAAACAATTTAGTTCAGTCAAATCAGTGCAACCTCTTTTTGTTTGCAATTTAGATGTAGTTACTTGAAACTTTTTCCAGATCACAACTTGTCCCCAAGCAATGTCTGTGTATCAAAAAGAAATACTGTATTTCAATCACTTTTCTACCAAGACTTAACAATCACATTTAAATTTATTTTTCTCTTTACAAAATCTACCTCTTGTAAAGAGGTGCACTTGTGCATGTCCTACAGCCAACTTTTGCATTCATCTGAAGTTTTAACACAGTATTTTTCACTCCTTCCAAGGCTGCAATTTTGAATACAAAAACAAAACACCTGAAGCTTATTTCACTTTTAAGCTTCTTACTCTGAAGTTCATCAGAAAATTACAGTCTAGCATTTAAATCAGCCAGTATGAAGTGACTTTAGAACAATGCCAAAGGATCATTTGAGGGCTGAAGTGGTGCCTTAACTGAAACTGTATTTTCCTGTTTGCACCAAATCCAGAGTCCAGACACTCTCACAGTACCTTTTAACACATTAAGAAACTTTTCACACCCCTTTCAACATAATTGTACTCATGAACCAACGACAGATTAGTCTATAATGTTACAAACAGTATATAAGCAGAGTAGAAAAGGCACCTGCAAGAAGGTATTTACAGGTCATAAAAGATTAGAGTGAAAAGGAAAGAAACCATCCTGAACAGTGCAATGAATGACAGGCAGCCAGTTAGTGCCAGTTAGGGGGAAATAGGATTAGTATAAATGAGAAGATAAAGGAGAGGATGCCACTGAAGAGGAAGGAAGGAAAGAGATGGCAGAGAAGTTCAAAGAGGTAGTTGAGGAAGGGTAGCTGTGCCAGCTAGCACAGGAAGGCAGACAGGTCTCTCTTGTCCAGGCACCTTACCTGGCTACCCCTCTTTGCCACAATTTCACACAATTTATATACCTGAAAATTAAAGATGTATTGGAAATATTTGAAATAATCGTTGTAAAATTCAGAAGGAATGGGGGGAGGAAGTTTCAGCACAAGCACAGGTGTCCTTTGTTCCTGTGTTCCTCAGCACTTTTTAAGGAACTGCCTGTGCCATTTTCCAGGTAGCACCCAAATTCCTCCTACTCTGTGTCACTGCAGTCTGAGACATAGCAAATGCTACCAGTCAAACCTCACGTTTGCTTGGGGTTTTTAAAATAAATGATTCAGCTATTCTGATGAACTAATTTACCTATCAGAGGAAGATCTTTTAAAAGAGGACACATACTGCCTATCCTGAGACAGCAATCTTCCAAGAAACCCAAAACCATAAATTCCAACAACAGATGGGGTTTTTTTTAATCCTTCTTCAAGAAGGTCATATCAAAGAATTTAAGAAAAGGTCTTCCTTCACTACTTCAAGATATCTGTGGGATAAACCACAAAACTAACAGTCTTTTCACATCAACCAAATCAACACCAGCCCAGTTAGTTTCAGGATCACTGATGTCACACCAAAAGCAGAGACAAGCAGAATGAAAGAAATATGAGAATAAACCACTTGAAAGATGTTTGGCATCAGGCAAAAACATTTCTTATACAGACCTGGCACTACAACTTGTCAACAGTGAATGAAATGACAAGGGCACTGCAAGAAAAAACACCACAGGGTTGATGCTAAATACACACAATACAAATGGTCAGTGAACAATTAAAAGCCATATGGGCTCCATGTGCTTTGGAGAGCAAAGGTGAAAGCCAGAAACACCGAGGAGAACCCTGAGCTGTTGTAAGAACTCCCTGAGGAGGGGTCATCTCATCCTTTAATTGTAAAATGACACACAGCACAGCACAGCATAAATGAGATCAGCAGTCCCCATAAGAAAGATGAGGGCTTTTGATACAGCACAGAAATCTGACTTAATTCTAGAAACAGATTGGGGTGGAGGAACACAACAGACAGGACTTGAGGGGACATGGACACACAAATAGGAAGGAAGCAGTCAATAATAACAATTACAGATTAGGATCTACAGTTTTCAGAGTTTTAGCAGAATCCAAAGCTTATTGGAATGACCAATAAAGGATTATTCTTCAAGCAGACAGAGCAATAGGCTGCTGGCTTCATACCACTGAGTGCATCAAAATAAATCTTACAGGTGAAAAAATTGCAAGTCTCAATGGAAATTTTGAAGCAGCAGTTAACCCTGCTCTCCAAAACAGATGTGAATGTCATTTCTATTTTATAGATATAATTCATATTTGTCTATAGGTATAATACAAGTATGCTTTTTCACAATACATATTTCAATGCTCTGACAGAGACTATATTTTGCTTTTTACCTTTTTAAAATGTACAAGTATATTGAAAATTTTTTATTTTAAATCAGAGGAAAAAAAGCAACAGGAAACTTCCCACCAAACCATTCCATTGTGTAATTACTCATCCATATACTTCTATGACTTCACAGAAAACACACTTCAACAAATGCTAACTGTATTCAGGCCTGCTGCTGATCAAATAAGGATAATAAAAGCACACATTAGCTACAGGCACTGAAGTATACAAAGCATTTTATACAACTGGGTAGTGTGGTTGTTTCTGACTCATAAAGCTTCTGTTCATGGCTGACTTTTTCAGCAAAGTAAAAATGGCTTTCCTGCAGGGTGATATCCTATGGTCACATCTCCTTGCCAAGGAGGCTTGGTAAGATCAGCCAGAGAAGGACTTGTGAGAAAAATCTGAGGCAACATGTGCTTTCTCTGTATCTCCAGGTAACACAGTCGTGTGTGACAGACAAACTGATGGACAATTACTGCTTGGGTAAACAAATGCAGAATAAAATGCTGCACAGTTGGTGCTGATCAGAACAACACCCTCCAGTCAGGATACTCCACACAGCAAAGTGCTGCTCCACAAAGGAAATGTGCTTTCCCAGTCTGTCCACTTGGTTCCAGGAGAAACACTCCAGATTCCAGAAAAGTGTCAACTTTCCCAATCAATCAATTTGTATCACTCTTCCTTTGAAAAAGGAAAGTGATTATAAAAAGATCTTTTAAAAAATGGAAGCCTTCAATTTTCAAACCACTTTTTCAATCCACTTTTATAAGGAATTGAATTATTACATACAGCTTCAGGATTTCTGGAGAGGCATTCTTAGAAGAGGTTCCAGGAGCAATAACTTACACACTGCTTTAAAGGGAATTCACAAAAACCTTGAATCCATGAAATCACAGACATCTCACAAGCACACATGCTGTAGAATGGAGGATTATAAAATTTAATGAGACTGAATATTTAAAAGAACATTTTTAGTGGATGATTTACTTTTCTTATTAATAATTAACTGTTCTAAGTATTTTGATAAAGTCTTACATTTCTACTCACCTGATTCATTTTGAATTCCTGTTGTGTTCTGAAAAGATACACACAAAAAGAAACTCCTTTGATTACATGAACCCTAAAAAGAAAAACAGACAATTGTAATGTGTACCTATGTACAAATTTACATTGAAGTGAAAGTACACACAGAGCTGTAGTTTTTCTTCCTAAATCATCTGTAGAAAAGGAGCATTTTGCTTTAGAAAAAATCTGCTCCAACCTACAGTTTTGTTTTACAGCTCAAATGTGCCTGAATAATCTCAAGATGGATATACAGCATAATTTTTCCCCACTTTAAATGATGATGTAACAGATGTGCTCAGATAAGATTGTTCCATTTGTTTTGTAAAGTAAGTTAGTTTGTTCAAGACTGAGTACTTTTAAGAACTTTAGAAGTCAGATGTCTTTAGGATTTTATATCAAAGTATTATGTATATATATATGCCTTACGTGGTTTTCAAATTTAAAAAATGCATGTATTGAGTCTCTGCTCTTCCATATTAGAAACAGGAAAATATTCCTTAAAATTGAGCTGTATTGAGGTATTTTATTACACTAATGTATTTTTTCATTCCTTTTTAATAAACACCTGAGATTTCAAAAGCTAAATCAACAAAAATTCAAAAAAAGTTTGAGTAGGCATCAAATTTGGAAACTCATGGCTTGAGGCAAAACAAATCAGAACGATGTCCTACCTAAGGGTCAAAGACATCAACTCACTTTGTTTCCTTGTTAATGTATAAAAAACTTTCTTGCAAATTAGACCAAAACCACTTTTAGTCCCATTGTCATACAGAATTTTCAATAAATTAATGTCCCCCATTTTTGAAAGTTAACCAGTCCCTCTTCACTTAAAGCACTTTATCCATGTCCTGCTATTTCTTCCCTGTCTTTAGTTTTTCTACTATAACAATGATCAATTGAATTATTTTACTAAGTACTCTGCTTAAGTACTAACATTTAATTAAGAATAAGTTCAAGCAAAATCTACTCCAAATAAATTTCACATAATCCCTCACATCTTTGCACTGAAAGAATTCTTAATGCTGTGCAAAAGTAACAACACTGACAAGGATCATTCAAATGTTACATTGCTTAAGAAATCCATAAGAAATGGAAATATGTCCTTGGAAATGATATTTCTGTTGTATACAGCTCTTCCAGGATTAACTCCCTTTGTCCCAGTGTTTTCATACTACAGGAGAATTTAAACAAAGAGCTGAAACATCTGTATTTCTGTTCCAGTTTTGCAACTGATTCTGTGGGATTTAAAGTTTGCCAGCGAAGGCCAGTTCTGGGATAAGGAGCTCCATCTGAACAGCTTGTACACATCCAAAGAAAAGCATTCCTTTTGGAATGCATTATTACTAACTTCCTAACTTATTTCTGAATTGCAGTCAGTATAAACTTCTGTACTTAAGCTGAGGCCTGAACATCAGGAAAAAACCCAGCACTCTTATTTATTTTTCATTGGGACAAAACCCACAGAACATCGTTTTATAAACAAAATATTTTACGTAGCACGAGAGGCATCAAATAATTTCTTAGTATGAACCCCAACTTATTTTTAGTACCAATGTCTCATTTTTCCATACTGTTAGAATAATTTTATACAATTTTCATATTAAGTCAAGAAAAGCCAGACTCTTTTATGGGCACAGGAGCACCAGGCCGTGGCACAAGTTTATGTTGTTGCTGTCTCTGTTTCTGCCTTTTCTCCTCCCTCTCACTGGGATCATCATTCCCTCAATGCCACAGGCTCAGCTGTTCCCATGATCACTTTTGATCAAAATCTAGAAGGCAATCTAGGAAACTGACTGCAGGAACTGCCCATGTCACAGCACCTCACCTCCAACACTGCCCACTTTGCCCAAAACTCCAGACAGACACAGAAAATAAGGATTTAGGGCACTGTCTTACACAAGTGAATACTGAACACATCGCTATCGACCACTAAATGTGCAGAATCTGAGACAAGTAAATATCAATAAAGTGATGGGCTGCAGAATTAAAGGAAAGTCCTGTCAAGCTGAAATTTCCTCTAAGCTGACTTTTCTTAGCCCAGTTATTAAACAAATTACTCAAAAAACTTGAAAACCAGACAAAATTTTCTTACTTTGTTTCATTTGAGCAGTAAAAATACACTTTTTCTTCTTTTTCATATACTAATTCAAAAATACTTTGAATTAATAGTCAACAAAAATTTTCAAAACAAAAATAATGATATTTTTACAAATTTTGTAAATATTTTATTCAACTTTTATAACAACTGGTTGTATCCAAACCTCTCAATGGTATTTCTTAGGAGATGACAACAAATCTTAATATACTGATGTAGTTAAACATGCACACAACACAGTTTAAGCAGATTCAAAACAGACTGTACTACTCTATATTCTTTCAACTACCAATTACCAGTGGAACCACTTGAGCAGAAAACAGAATTAGGTGAGAAATTAAATTTGTAGCAATCCAAAGTATTTTTAAAGCTATTAATTTAAAATACACACTTCATATAAAAATTTTATACCTGCAGTTCTGCATTTTTTCCCCTCTTCCACATCACTTAGTTTGTTAACAGTGAACTCAACTACATGGAAAGCAAGATTAATTGCACTAGAAAATAAATAAAATTAATACTGTACAAAGTCTTGTGTGCAGCCACTGGTTTTCTTTCTACCTAAAATAAACATCATAAGAACAGGAGTATCTGTAACAGCAAACTTGGGGTTTAACTTTTTGCACACAAAGTTCAACAAACTCAAGAAAATATGAAATGAATCCTCAACTGCTGCCCAAACCTTAGTGCCCAGCACAACCCCTGAGTACCAAGAAGTTCTTTACTCTTTCCACTGGAAGCAGGAGCAAGCTCTGACTCAGCACAGGGAGGAATTCCCAGGTACACACGGTCAGGATTTCCCAGGAAAGCCCTGAAGAAACCCCTGCTGCTCTGATGTGTTACCAGGGGAATCTGTCACCTGGAAAAGGCACAGTGTGGCCTCCTTAAATCAGGGGAAAGTTAGCAACAGCCCAGAGCTGCAGCAGGACTGGGAAAAAGTCACTCAGCAGCTCCATCAAACACAGGTAATGGGTATTTTCACCCAATCTTCCCTCCAAACTCAACAGCAACATAACCATAACCTGTTAAAGACCTGGATATTGTTAATCACATCTACCCCAGTGAACTTCAGCCATTCACTGAAAGCCCTAAGAAAAGAATAATAAAGGTTCTATCCCAAAAGTGAAGCACACACAGCAGCAACCTGAATTTTCAAAATTAATTCTCAGGAAACATTGCCAAGTCATATTGATTTTAAACTACTACTTACTGCTGTTTCTCATGAGTACAAAAATACAACTTACTCAAGACATTAAAGCAGGTCTTTGTTTAAGAAGAGAAAGAAGATCTAATGCATCATCTTCTCTTGGAGTTTCAGAAAAATTTATTTTTCTGAAAGGCTCAGTTTTGGGCAACAAATTATATTTATTCAGATAAGAATATACAAGGCATTTGTATTTAAGGAAACACTGTGATCCCTAAAACAAAATGCTTAAAGCAAAAATTATTTTGACATTATTTCTGAATCTATGTTTCAGAATTTTAAAAATTCCCTTAGAAAACCTGTAACTTGTTAGTAATAAAATCTGCAAACAAAAGCAAGTAATTTTATTCAAAACCAGCACTGCAGATCATCCCTTTCCAACTCAATCAGACTGAAAGAGACTAGTAAGCATTCCTAGGTTTCACTAAGTAGACTTTGTTCTGATTTTATAAGCCATATTTATAATTTCTGTATGTGGGGGTTTTTTAAATCCCCCAAATCAAAAAAGCATTTTGAAAGAGAAAGCTGCTTCTCATTCAGTGAAAGGAAAAACCAGGCATGAGAGTATCAATCCTGTTTTGGAAGCTGAAAATGGGACATGCATTACATCACTGCTCCAGTAAAAACATGTTCATTAGAGAACCAGGAACAACTTGAAAGTCCTTTCCACAGCCTGTTTTCCTAATGACCGGGGTTCAGCCTGGGATACTGCACAGCTCTGGGCTTTGTTTTGCTTTCTAGCTGCAGCACATGACCACTTTTTAAACATCAGGACTTCTACATGTTTTCAATTCAATATTGAAATACTCTCATCCATGAATTTTCCATGCATTAGGTGAAATAAAGCTTGCCAATTTAAAAAAAAAAAAA
>VZRX01005764.1:20534-37543 GCA_013398075.1 Notiomystis cincta | reverse complement strand
CCTTAAGTCATATTTATCACAGAGAAGAAAGCACACCTTGTAAAAATAATTCCAGCTTTAGTTTCTCACAGAAAATAAAAAAGTTGTGTTTTGTACACACAAATTTTACAGTTTTGGAGTAGTCTGGTAAGAAAATTATTGTCAATCTGCCGTAATATATTTTTGCCTTCTGTAAGTTAAACCCCATACAGATTATTTGTCCTCTCTGCTCAAGTGTCTTCTGTCAGAAAGAAGTTGAACAGAGTCATCTTATGGGGGATCATTCTGGAGGATGGAATGATAGAATACCAAGGCACACATAATGCCCAATTTTCCATGTCTATGGCTTGGAAACAGTTTTTACCATCAGACTGAGAACAAGAACACCCACTGAGCCCTTTCATGCCTTGGAGTGTCTTAGAAACCCTGCTAGGGGAACTGGTTTGCTTACCTGGTTGTGATTCAATCCTTGTGAAGGTTTTATGGGAGTGATTTTGTTTATTTCTTTAGTCAGCCTCTAAGTTATGCTTACAGTACGCTGATTGCATATGTCTGATTATTCTGCTTCTAAACATCACTGGTTTACTGGAAAACACTTTCCAGGAATCAAGCAGCACAATTTTTATTCCTGTGAGATAAATCACAATAGTGTGAATACCAAGCACATCCTTACAGATGTCAGAGCTCTGACAGCACAGATATTGCAACATTTGTCAGAGCAAAATTATATTAATGATGTGTTCCATCATTTATTCCAAATCTAACCACTATATGTCTTTTACTTCTGTAGGTCTGTGAGACTGCAACAGACTTAATAAAAATTCTTCTTCTTACCTTAGGACAGTGTCGTTTTCTCAGCCAGCAACTTACTCAGTCCCCTCCCCACCTTTCGCTGGCTGGGAGAAGAATTGGAAGAATGGAAGTCTTGTGCATTGAGATAAGAATAGTTTAATAATTGAAACAAAATAAAATATTATACTTACAATAATAGTAATAATTTTAATGGAAAGGAGAGAAAGAGAGGAATACCACCAAGAGAAAGAAGTGGTGCACAATTCCATTGCTCATCATCCACTGAGTGTCCCTGAGCACCTTCCAGACAACTCCACCGGTTTACATACTGGGCATGGAGTCCTATGGTATGGAAAATCCCTTTGGCCAGTTCAAGTCAGCTGTCCTGGCTATGCTCCCTCCCAGCTTCTTGTGCTCCTGCTTCTTGTCAGAGCCTAGGAAACAGAAAATTCTTGACTGAGAATAAGCACTACTTACAACCAAAACCTCAATGTGTTGTCAATATTATTGTCATACTAAAGCCAAAACAAAGCAATGTACCAGCTACTAAAAAGACAATTAACTCTTTCCCAACCAAAACCAGGATGGGAAATCAAAACACATGTTCTAAAATTGCACATTCTTGCATGCAAATCCTCCTCAACCTCTCTGATTTAAAAACATGGCATGACAAATCTTCTACAATTTCATTCAAAAATACTCCTTTTTCACTCTGTTTACATCTTCCTGTTTGTAGGAATAGAGAAGACTAAAAATAAAGTATGTGAGAAGTTAAATTAAATTTTAAAATATGCATAAGAATATCTGATGGGCTGAAGACAGCCTTGGGAAGTCATCAGAGCCCATATTTATCAAAGCAGTTAGTGACTTTGACAGCTTAGCTGCAAGAGGGGTGACCTTTTGCCTCATTTTCACAGATCCAATTAATCATTTGGAATCGATGTGAAAGGAAGATGATCAGAGTTATGCTAAATCTCTACATACATTACTTAGACTGTGTGTTCTCAAATGGAGACAAAGTCTGTGCCCTAATTTTGGTCTACTAATAATGACATTTTTTCCACTAACTGGGGTTAAGAATTTGGCATCTGGATCCTTTATTGTCTTCGGTGAAGTATGTGAGATTGTCCATGTTGTTTATAAAATAAGAGCTGATGAGCTGTGTGAAAACTGAGCCTTACAGATTAGCAAAGCATAAAGTGATGCTCTGGTAAACAACAGTGATAAAATAACTTTACTTTTTATTGATATTCCACTGTTCTGGGAAAAAAAAGCTATTAAATAGGAAAATGAGAAAGGTTATTTTTCTCTCCCATAACTTACTCCACTAGGCAGACATCAAACAAGACCAACAGGGAAGCTTGCTTCATAAACCGAATTTTATGATGCTTTATTCACTGGTAAAAATTGCATGATGCCTTGAGACCTCTTGATAACGTACGTGCAGAAATCATCATTCTGCTTCTTAGAACCAAGGTCAGGTACAACAGGGTACTATGAGGAGCAGGTGAGGTCCAGAAAAGTGCCTCTGGACTTGTGGCACAGAAGAGAGGGGAGAGGGAGAGCTGGCATACAGAGAACAAAAAGGGAATTAGTTTCCCATCTCCCATTTTCAGTTCTCTAGTCTTATAGGTATGACCTGATAGAAACAAATGTTTAGTTCACTGTCCTGAATACTCTTTCTTTGCTCATCTGTCAGATAGGTACCAAATGAAGACATGGACAATAGATAATGATCAAGGCAAACTTGAAGCAGCTTAGCTGAAGATGCAGAGTGGAAACTTCCAGACAAAATCCTAATAAACACCACACAGATTCAGCCTGATGATGTCTTAATACAGCTCAGGTTCCTTCTCTCATGTTGTGAGTAACAGCTCCTGTGAGAACTGTGAAGTGGAAGCACAGCTGGAGAAAGGGAGTTGCTGAAAATTTTGCTAGAACCCAATATTTGTAGTTCTTTGCCCTTCAAGGTTCAATTTTCTCTAATAATCCATTTTAAAGCATAAACACATGAATTGTGCATTCTTGTCAATGACTTTTCCTTCTTATTTAACTACTCAAGAGGGTTACTAGCCTCTTGAGTAATGATGGCAAAAGCTGTCTTAAGTCACTAGTACCTCTACAGTCTGATGGCAAGAGATGAAGTAAGCAGCAGGTAAAAAAGACTGGGTGTTTCATTTGTTACACAGTTAGCCTTGAAAGTTTTCTCTAGCCTAGCCAAAAGGCTGTCATTCTGTAACTTGTAGTTCTTGTGAAAACAAGAAAAACCCCAACATTTTTCTTTTTCTGAAAGACTCTGCACAACATGTTTGGCCTGTCAGCTAGCACTCTTTGAAACTGAAAATACGGCCTTAAGGACAAGGAAGACGCACCTTCCCTTGATTATATTCTGTCTTTGTCAAAACAAAACAAGATTTTTACTGTTGAGTTACAGAACAAAGTAGGGTTTGGGGGAGCTGTCTTAGTATATTTTGACAAATCTCTTCTTTCTTGTGCCAACCAAGACATCACAATATAAATTAGTTGCTCCAAACAGCTTACTACCGTAATTAACTCTGCTACGCTCCAGGGTCAGAAATAGCTGCTTTATAACTGTTGCAAATCAAACTGCTCTGCCATCCACGTAGTCACTTGCCAAGAGACCATGACACCTCATCCTTTAGATGGATATTGCTTGAAAACACCCCCATTTATTTGTCCCTGTGAGGCTGAATGGGCATTCACTATAAAATTGTGTTGAGGGAAATGGGAGTTGAATCAGCGACACATTTAACAATGCATAACCTTTATTATTCTGCTCCCAGGAGCATTGAATTTGCATGGCTTAGCAAGTTGCAAGCTGTAATCACAGCACTTAGGATGGACATCAGTAGCAGCAATAGAGATCCAGTGAGAAGAATAGACATAGTCCAGCTTCAGAACTTGCAGAGATATTACAGAGCTGTTCAGCCGCTGGGTAATGGCCTCTAATTCCTTGGATATTCTTTTTAAGACAACATTGTCCTTGCTAAAGCTATTTGCTTTTAATATGGATATAATGTGTAACACTATCAAGAAATCCAAGGAATCCAGCCATTATGTTTCCAGTACTTTCTATTTCCACTACTATGCTTTATCTAGGTGACAGGTAAGAGAAAACCATGCTGTGGCATAATGTAACTACATCTGGAACAAAAAAAAATCACTACCTCTGGCCCAGCGTGTCAGTTAATAGATATATTTTTATATAAGCAGATGCATATAGAAAGATAAAGTTTAGATACAATTAAATATCCTTAAATCAGGCTACAATATATAAACGTTTTGGTCTAACTAAAATACTTAACTATTACTAGTACTCTTAAAGCAAATTCATTTAATATTGGTGTTCATTGGATAGTGAAATCTTATTTAACATATTGGAAATGTAAAACATATGAGATAAAAAATATTCTGGCGCCATTTAAAAGATTTTAAAATTTGTTACAGCAATGTATTCCATGAAAACATTTTGTATTTATGTAGCTGAACCCGTTTTGATTTCTTGGGGTGATTAAGGCAGACAGATATGTCTATGTGCAGAGTATTATTTTCAGTTGATCACAGGGCAGGATTGGTGATACTAATTTATTGGAGACAAATTTTCCCCAATATTATCTGTCACCAAAAAATCATAGGAGCTGACAGGAAAAATCCTGTTGCTTTATTTGAGAATAATAAAATATGAGATATACAACAGATAGTGGTACACTCAAATACTACATTCTTTCAGAAAAAGATGATTATGACCAGTGGAATATCAGTTTCTCATGTCTAAATCTTACCAGAATAGGGCAGTCAGGTAAAAGATCACTAATTGCATCTGATGACAGAAAGGAGCTGCTGATTATAAAGGAGAGAGGAGGACAGGAAGAGGAAATAGGAGGAGGAAAAACTGACTGAGGAGTAGACAGATGTCATAGGCAGAAAAGCAGTAGGGTGAGCACATACTGCCAAAGAAAATTATATTCCAAAATCCAAATACAAACTCAAGTTATGAGACAAGCAGATTATATTTAGTATTCTTACAGCTGCCTGGGGTTTGTACTCTTTCAAATGAAGAACTGTGTGTTTTAAATCAAGCAGTGACCTTTGAATTTTAATCAAAGTTATGTTAATGGAGTATTGAGAGCAAAGGCAGACTGGTGATTTTACCAGAAAATATTATAAATTTTCTAAGTAACAAGAAAGCATAAGGAAATATGTTTATCTTGTAACAGTAACTTACCTCCTTTTACTCTGTTGAAACTTCAAGCAATGGATTCAGATTCTTCTGCTTGGAACTATGGGGAAAAAGGGCCAAGGAATTAGGAGTTAGATGATACACACAGTCCAGTAAAAATCAGCCAGTACCTAAGTTAATACAATGAAATGCTGTTTTGCTAATACAAATTGCATTCACTTGCAGAGGAAAGTAAATAATTTCAGTGTATCAGCCTCTGGAATACACCCAAATGTTGTTCTTTAGCTAAGGCATTTATCACAATGAAAGGGTAATTCAAAGCAAGGTCCCTAAACATGCGCAGGTTGGGTTTTCTTTGAGTTATTATATTTAGGGTAGGTATGCAGTGAGAAACTATATATAGAATAAGAATTCAGTCTGGGTTACTGGAAAACACTGTAATAATTAAAAGTTACTAATGAAAAGCATTTTTTAATAAGTGATGGTGGGTTGAAATGTAATTGTAGAGCTTTGTGGATATTGGGATGAATTTAAAGTTACGTGTACTGGAAATTTAATGACTCCTGGCTTTTGAACAGGGCTGCACTAATTAATCAATTGGTAATTACAGCTGTGATTAACAGCTGTGATCATGACTGGTAACAAGTATTGATTAATTCCCCAATAATTCTGGCACAGTTTAGAGTAAGAAGCAGTTTGCAGGATGCAGGAAGCATGATTAACAAAAGCAATAATAAAAACACTTCACTCTCATTACAGAGCTGTCTTGGGGGAACAAGATTTGTGAAAGTGGGAAACCTAGGTGAATTCACAAAGGTAAAGCAGCCAAATATTGTCTTAATGAAAGTGATGTATTGGGAAAAGTGGGCGCATTTTTTCAAAATGATAAATTTTCTCCATACTTACAGTCATCATATCCCCACTAGTGAAGTCTTTTTTCATAACAACAGTGTGTTCATTTTAAACTGGACTCAGAAACTCTTTTTATTCCTATAAAAGATAACATTTACACTCTTTCCAAAGTGCCAAGTGAATAGAGGCTCATTTTCTACTCCTACAAAGAGCTACTAATGATGGGCGCAAAGAGATGAAATATACATCTGCTAACCAAAGCTGACAATTTCATTTTGTGACAATGTCTTCAATTTTATTTCTTTTGTTCCATAGCAGAACTGAAAAGAATGCTTTCGAAAATGTTTGCAAAAAAGCAGAATTATGCTAGCATATCTATTCAGAAGCAAAGTCTCAGTTTCATATTGTCAAAAATAGGTAGGTATTTATGTTATTTACTGGCTAGAACATTGGCATACACAGCTGGAGGCCAAAGCTCCTATTCCTTTACAGTTGGCACAAAGATTTTTACCTAAGGCCTCTGTGGGCTAAGTGCAGAATGGACTTGAAGCTAGATATATGCAGAAGTCCTTCTGGTTAGCTACAGAAACAAACAAAAAAAAAACCAAAGAAAAAACTCCCACAAGCAAACAAAGCAACAAACAGGGGGATTGTGAACAGGGGATTTGATTTCCTCCATACAGATAATTTTCAGGACTTTGATCCTCTCAGAAGAGAAACAAATGAAAACCCTTCTCCTGATTATGTTAAGTATAATGTTTGTTTAATATGCATCAGAAAGGTTCAGATCAGAAAACCAGAGGATTCAGAGGTCATACAGATTGTATCAAGGGTATGAACATATCCAGATATTCTAGTGAGCACAACCGATCATGGTTTACTGCATGACAAGGTTTCTTATTATAAAAACTAAATCTCATTGAATCACTTCTAACACTGTTGTGAGGAGCAGGGAGCAGAGTGAATCCTTGTAGGTACAAGTTTAATTTTTCAGTGGCCCCTGGAATCTCTTTTCTTTCCTGTGAGGGATTAGCACATCTTTTTCTCTATCATTTCCATCCATCTTGCACTGAAACACAGGAAGGAAGGGGAGGATGTGGGTGACATTCTCAGTGTCAGGTATATGCAGCAAAGCAGCTAAATTGGGCCAAATCCATAAATTTCCTTAATCAAGCAATTTCATTCCCACCCAAGAGGCGGTATCAATCAGAGTGTGCTTTCATATGCTAATATCTACAGACTTCTCTTTCAGAACAGGCATAGTAACAGGACCTTTACAGACATCAGCAGGGAGAGAACAACAGACTAGGAGGAATTATTAGATCTGAAAACACCACAATTTAATGCATAGTTATATAGTTACCCTTTGCCCACCAATAAACATTCCAGGCTATGATTTACCAAGAGAGACCCTGCTATCTAGTTTAGTGGTGCAAAAGGAACATTTGAATCCACTTCTTTTCTAGTAGTTCTATTTCTCTTGTCATTAGTCTATTATATTTTTATTACTCAAATGGGATTTCTTTATCTACATGGTGTACTATGCACCACACAGAAGAGATATCAGGTCCAAATGCTTTCTACCTTTGCTCCTAGAGAAATTCAGAGGACAAACTTGGCTCTTCTCCAGAAGGTGACTGTAGAAAAACAGACACTATGCATGTACATATTAAGGATGCACTTTCTCTATGGAACCAATGTGATAAAGCTCTGCCAGAAACAGAACAGATAATCCATATAGCATTTTCTTATGTTGTCTTTTTCTAGTATCACAAAAGTCTGTGCATTCACATTTGCTATCTTAAATGTGGATAAATAAACCCACAAAATATACTTTGCTGTTTAGCAAGTCTGTAACTTTATTTATGAGTTGTATATGAATACAGTTGATTTGGCCCACAGGTGCCAGGAGGCTGTAGTAGCTGTCTGCATGTTAATCATATCTAGGCAAGACACTGCAGGAAAACTTTTCTTTTGTATGCTGGTGTTAACCAAAATGGGCACCAAATATTCTGTCTTTCACCCTGCTCTTGTGGTCATCTGCAATGTAAGAAGAATCAATGTGAAGAAAGATAGAGAGCACACCAAAGCCTGCAAAGGCAGCAAACATAAGCAGCTGTGGAAACAGAACATGAAAAGCAAGAGACCTGCACATATATTGACAGGATCTACCTGTGAGGAACTGCAGTTTGTGTGGTGGATTTGTCTCATGTATATTTCCTTGGGATAAAGCAAAGTTTGCCTTGCTGAGAGGATGGCAGGAAGAAACACCAAAAGAGAAACTATGTGAATATTTTTTCCCCAGAAGGTAGTCTATCTCAAAGAAAAAAACTATTTACCATTCTTAAAAACAGCTTCTCTTTTGTGTCTCAGCAGATAAAATTGGAAGTTGCTCATACTTGAGGAATATTTCTAAACACTGAAATATATATATATTCATGGATTTCATGCATTAAATTTTCTACCTAAAGAAAAAGTAATATAACTCAAAAGGTGGAGGGAGTGGTTTTTAATGCTATTAAATTCTATAGGGATGATGGTCTTTAAACTCAGATCCTCATTCTCCCTACAGTATGCCATACATCCTGTTTGTGGCTTATTTTACAGTAAAAATCCCCAAAATACTTAGAATAATTAACCTTGAAAAATGAATAGTAAGAGTGGTGTCATGGCAGGTGTGATACAACAAAGCATTACTATATTCTAAAGCTGGCAGTTTATTCCTAGGAATGTGATGGCCACGATAATATCTGCTACAAAGCAATGGAAGTTTGCAGGCATCTTTTAACTGAGGAAACAGCACTGTGATTCATTGTCAAGTAGAAGCCTGCAGAGACATGAAAAGATCCCATCAAGCTTTCAGTAGATAGCACTAGAGGTAACAGTTTAATAAAAATTCATTTAATTTTTATGTACCTGTTCAACAAAGCCTTCTAATTACCTCAAAACCATGCAGTTAAAATACATCAGAAATAATAAAACCTCTCAGAGTAATACATAATTAAAATAGTCAATCAAATTTAGAAGGATTGTCGTGAGACTTCTTGAAAAAGCAGATGAATCTATGAACTTCTACATAGTTCTTTAATAGCTGTGATAATGACATAATTCTTTTCTGACTCTATGGGTATTGAAGACATTTACTTACTTTCCATGAAGATGACACCAAACTTAGTGGTGCTGTTGACACGCCTGAGGGACAGGATACCTTCCAGAGGAACCTGAACATGATCAAGAAGCAGGACCATGGGAATATCATGCAGTTTAACAAGACCAAGTGCAAGGTGCTGCACCTGAATCAGGGTAACCCCCATATCAGTACAGGCTGGAAGATGAACAGATCAAGAGCAGCCTGGCTGAGAAGGGCTGGGCGGCGTCGGTGGATGAGAGGCTGGGCATGACCTGGCCACTTGCAGCCCAGAAAGCCAAACACAGCAAAAGCAGCGTGGGCCAGCAGGCTGAGGGAGGTGATTCTGGATCTCTGCTCTCCCCTGGTGAGACCCCCCCTAGAGTGCTGCATCCAGCTCTGGGACCCCCAATATAACAAGAACCTGGACCTACTGAAGCAGTCCAGAGGACGCCCATGAAGATGGTCAGAAATTGGAGCAGCTCTCTTACAAAGACAGATTAAAAATTGGAGTTGTTCAGCCTGGAGAAGAGAAACCTCAGGGGATACTTTATTGCAGTTATATGGGTCCTATAAGAAAAAAATAGCAGGATCTGTTACAATAGGACAAGGAGAAATGGTTTTTAATTATAAGAGAAAAGATTTAGTTTGATTATAAGTTTTTTACAAGATGGTGAAACATTGACACAGGTTGCTCAGAGAGGTGGTGGATGTTGCACCTCAGGGAATATCAATGTCAGGTTGGACAGGGCTCTGAGCAACATGATAAAGTTCTTGACAGAGGGGGTGGACCAGAGGAGTTTTAAAGATACCTTCCAACCCCAAATATGATACCCTATGATGAATTATTTTAGACCCTGACTAGAACTTGCAAAAACATAAAACCACCATCTTTTTATCTAGAAAGAATAGCATAGAACCAGAATGGAGGAAAAAATCTCCCTATTTTGAAACTGTTGGCAAAAATTTTGGAATTGAAGCACCTGACTTTGGACAACATTATTAAGAGCAATGAACCTTAACTGTTATGGAAATGCACCTTTTTAATACACAGGTGTCTAGACACTAGATTTCTGTTGTCTTCTCTGTTCTCAGTACAAAACTACAAAGTGGGCAGCAAGGGGGCTGCCCCTCAAGGGAAGGTGAGCTGACAACAAGGCCGCACAGGGACCTTCCTGACAAGAGCTCCATCCCATGGGGGTCCAGAGTCAAGCCAGGGAGTCAAGTCAAGAAAGCAGGGTCAGCACTGGCAAGGTACAAGGCAGGCATGGCACACCCTGATGCAGCTCAGTCAAGGGCCAGGGGCAAGGGCATGAGCTCAGGTGTGGCTCTGGAGCCAAAGAGTGTAGGGTACACACATAGATGCTCAGGGTGGGGCATCTCTCAGTTTTTTCTCAAAACTTAGCTGTTTTCACCGAAAACACCTGGCTCAAGGTGTGCTGTAGCAGGGCAGACACCAAGGACTGTGGTGGAAGAGGAGAAAGGTTGCACAAGAAGACTGATAAAGAAGGTGCATACAGGCTGGTCAGGGCAATTAGACCCTGTTGGTGCACCCAAGTGCTTTGATATCTCAAATGTGTGACAAAACATAGTTTGGGTACTTACAAAGATGGGCAATAAACCTAAATCAGCAACTTCCTATGCTTCATCCATATATTTATCCCTAGAAATGAGGGAAAATAAAATGAGCTACTGTGAATTTTATTTCTGTAATAAATTTAAGTATTCCTTAAGATTCACCTAAGTCCTGATTTTAATTCTTTGGTGGCTATTTAAAGTCTTCTTTCATGCATGAGCAGTTAGATAGAGATATATGTCAGTGTTTAATTCTCCCTGTGACTAAATGATTATAATATAACTCACTCTCCGTGATACACCGGTGTGTCCTACTGAATCTGCCAAGTGAAATGCATGTCTGCAGAGCAGGAGCAAAGCTGCAGAATCACAGAATTGTCCTGTTTAAAAGGAACCTCTTGAGATCATCTGTTCATGTCCATTCAAATTTGTTTTCAAATAGAATAACTCTTTAGGAATAGAGTTATTATAGAAATATAGGAATACCAGTTTCTTGGTTATTTTTTGTCTGTACAAGGTTCTTAGTTTTCTCTACTTTTACTTCTATTCTTAGTTTTATTATGTTCCCTGAGCAATTAAAAGAGTTTGGAAGGTTTTTTTGCCTGTGCTAGGTACTCAAATGATGAACCATCCATCCACTGGGATAGTCTTCTGTTCACTGCCTCACAGAAATATGATGATTTTCTCAATAATAATGCTTAAAAATGTCCCACAAATTTTATTCATATTTTCAGATGGGTTCATATATTGATGTGCTTTCTCCTCTTGAGCTCACTTTTGCATACATTTGTGTAATTAAACTGAAGAAATTTTAACCTGCAAGTTTTGCATACAGCAATGTGTAGAAGCAGAAGATTGCATTGACTGTGGAGGTACTCCTTGTACAAATACTTGTATAATCTCTGAGCAGACAAAGCTACCTATTGCAAAGAACAATGAATATATCTGTATTTTACATATATACAGCCTGTTGAATTTCTTTTGTTTTTGTTCTATAGCTTTCATATCATGCTTGTAGAAAAATGAATTTGTATGAGCAAATTTAATAAGGAATGCTTGCTCTGTGGTGCTGTCTTAGGACAGATGTAAAAAGGCAAATGAGAAAAAAAAATAGAAAAAGATTGATACTGGCAGCAACTGAGATTTTCTCAGTGGGTTAGAGCATAGTGCTAATAATGCCACGGGTGCAGGTTTGATCCCTGTACTGGGCCATCCAATTAAGAGTTGGAATTAATGATTCTTGTGGGTCCCTTCCAACTCAGAATATTCTGTGATTCTGTAACTGAAGCCAGGGTTTGTATTCAGGAGATGTTAAGCTGGCATAATTGAGCCAGCTCCATCCAACCCCGTCGTAAGGCAGCTCTTCCCCATTCTCCATATGAGGTCCTACCCATTACCCTCTTGAAATCCACCAGCTGTTTCCTGGGCAGGGAGAGAAGCATGGCTAGAGTAGGGGGATTAGGCAGATGATAGCTCAGTGCAGGAGCACAGGTAAGGGAAAGAGGTGCAGTCACAATTTAGAACAACGAAAAGAAACAGAATTAGCAAAATCATATAAGACTCAAGAGGTGATAGCACAGGAGTTGTATTACAGCACAAGGCTTGACTGTGGGATGCAGTGAGTGGTGTGATGATAGAGGCAGCTATTGACTCTGGCCTAATTTCACTTGTTAGGCACTCAGAGCTGTGACTCCACTGCAGTATCAATGGGTCACTCAGAGCTGGTTTTGGCCTCTGTACAGGCACTTCACCTTAGTTCAGCTAAGGGTTTCCCCAAACTAATGCAAGTTCAACTGGGGGAATAAAAGACATACTAGAAGAAGAAAGTTTTATCAAGTTATCTCAGGGACTTTATTACCCCTCTACCTCAGGTTTCTGTAACCTTTTACATATGCAATACAGCCCTGCAAATGTCCAAAAGTTTTCCAGTAGGTATATTTATTTACACAGAACACCATTGTATTGTTCATAATTAACATCACAGAAGGATCCCAGTAAACACACCAAGTTATCCTCACGCATTTTTACATTAACAATTTAGTGAATGATGTCACACAGCAATGTTAACTAATTAAATTTTTAATTATTCTGTGAAATTAAATTTATTTCCAGTTAGAACTTATTTAATTAAAATAGTCAGACTGTATTTCATGTGCCTACAGTAGATATTTTCAGAACTTTCTACTCTTTGCTCCACCACAGACACAATTAACAGGAAAATTTTCAATGCATTTTCAGGAAGAAAAGCCAAAATATCTTTTCCCTTTCTAATGATAACCAGCATCCTCAGCTCCCTGCACTTTTAAAGAGGGTAGGTAAGGAATGTTTATTATTCAACAGAATATGCCACAGTGACATTTCTTATCATTACAGCACTATAGGACCAGAGGATTCATAAATAGTATTTGCCTCCTGGCAACTTTATTCCATGATAATATCCTTTTGATGCTGGGACTGTGCACAGCTGAAAGAAACCCCAGGCTATCTCTGTACTTCCAAAAGTTGGTATACTGCTTCCTGGAGAAAACTAACTAGCTAACTAACTAACTAAGAATTAATAAGCAAAGCATGCACCAAAACCAAGAATAACATTAATTACTGCATTCATTTGGCTGTAACAAAAGCAAAAAAGATAGCTCAAAAGTTACAAGAGAATCACAAATGGAGAATACCATCCCACAGATTCTCTTCTAGCTGTGTATAATTATGCTAAACCTCTGAAGATAACCATGAAGAACTTCAGAATTCAGGACTTATTATTCCTGCTTTCCTGAAATTCTGAATCCATATGGCTCTTTCTCAAGACAGGTTTTGATTTGCTTGACATCTTTGAAAATCAAAAATATTTTGTATAAAATCCCTTTTGTCGTTGCAAAGACAGAGACCTTTTCAAATCTGCCATTTGTCTTGATTTCAAAACTGATGCTATTTATCACCATTTTCAGAAATGTTCAAACACCTCTTAAAGAAAAAAGGACAAGATTCATGTCCCAAGGTGTTCTAAGAAAAAGGACTGTGAATGGAGAAGTGATAGACCAGGAGCAGGTGCAGGAAATGAAGCAGCAGTGGAATGAGACACAGGGAGCAGAGCCAAGCAGGACAGTGCTGACCACAGCTATCCAGAAAAGCAGGTGGAGTGACACATTCTAGTTTGGGGCGTTTGTCTGTTGTTTTCCAGTGTCTCAGGCTTGGGGATGGGAAACACCAGCAGTGGGAACAGCCACCAGCCTGTCTTTGTCATGGTCACCACACAGAACCAAGTAGAGGTGGTGAACAACTTTTTGTGGGGAAAGCACCTTCTCTGTCTGTCTACTTTTGTTCTTAATATTGCCACTGTTACTGTGTATTCCTTATTCCATTTGTGTTTGTTTTCGTGAATCACTATTCCAACCCAGACTCTCTGCCCTTGTCCCTCTCCTGCTGGCAGGGGTGGTGGGAAGGGGAGCAGCTTATTTGGAGTTTAATTTCTGTGGATGTCTGTGTAACAAGAAAGGTTTACAGTGTGAGACTTAAATATGTGCAAGTCACTTTGATGGAGGTTCTTGGAAGGCCCTGTAAACTGTGAGGCTTGATGACCACCCCAAATGCACAGAAATTAACTCTATACAAGGATTAATTCTATACGAGAAAACACATCTATTGTATTGCTGCTGATTTCAGAAGCAAGCATTTACAGCATTTAAAAAATAATTTCCACATAACATACTTTTCTTCTGGATTTTTCCTCACATGAAAGCTAGCAAGCAGCTACTATTCATGCAAATACACTTGTTCATAGGCAGGACAGACCAATGACTTAAAATAAACCCCTGCATTTCCTGAAAATATTCTTTCTTACTCTACTAAGTGTAGAATTGGCAGGTTTCTCTTTCCTTTTTCTTTTCTTATTTTGGCAGTGCTTTGTCCCTAGTGAATATTAAGGTGCCTCCTCTCATGTAACAGAGGAGCAAATCAATGCAATGTCTTCATTTGTTGTCTGCATTTGTGGCTATAGCAAACCTAAGAGTGTCTTGGGGCAGCCTCAAAGCTTGTTTTCTACTCAAAGAAAAATTGCACAAGACAAAAAAATGCCTCTGAGGTTTAATTATCCTTCTTGGCTACCACTCACCAGAAAAAAATGTACTGTAGCTCTGAATTCTTCCATGACCAAGAAACCTGTACTTGTTGCTTTTTTTCTTGCCAGTGGTAAATAGGTCTTTAAAAATGAATTGTTTCTCTTTCCTTTTTTTTCCCCCATACTCTCAAGAGTTTCTCTCTTCTGCACACATGTGCAAGTGTGGTCATGGAGACTAGGAGAAAAATTAATCTAACACTACCCATGTCAGTTTTTCGGTTGATGTATATGTGTTTGATGCCTGGTTTTTCACTTACAGGGATGGAAGTCTCAATTGTGGGACGGTTTTCTGATCCCCTGTGTTCTCCATCAACTATTTCTTTCATTGGGCATCAAATTCTTCTTTCTTTCTTGGCTACCTTATTTCTTCTTAACATTCTGCTAAACTAATAATAATAATAATAATAATAATAATAATAATAATAATAATAATAATAATAATTTTAAAAAGAACCCACTAAAATTTTCTTGAAATTTAAAGTAGAAGCCTTTCATCAGCCAAAACCAGCCGTATTAGTAAAAAGCTTCCATCATCTTATTTCTTGTGGAGTTGCCTAAATTGTCTTAGGAATAAAACCTCTGGTGGGGCAGTTTAGAACAAGATATGTCCTCATTCTGTGATATTGTTGAGTGACTGGTGCCTTCTGGTTCTTTTCCGTCTGGTACTTCTACAATTTTTACTGAATGTGCATTATTTAACTACACATTTCCCACAGGATTACATTTGCTTCACCTGCATAAATGAAAAATGAGATATGAAAATCGACCCAGTCATGTTATGAGGGTCTGATGCAGCATCTTTCACTCCCACAACATTTGTTATTTCAACCTACTGGAATTTTTCCAATGGCTCTGCACAAGTTGAGGCCCTTGAAATTGCTATTTTTCCAGCAGAGTTATGCAAGGCCAGGACAGAGGCCTCATTAATTACCTGGAAAGGAAGTGTAGATTTTTGACCAGCTTCCCAGCTGCTAACATAGGTGGTGCTGTGGAGATGCAGACTGGTGCGGAGGACATGCATTATGAAATTGGGAAAGGACTGGCCTCACAACCAGGAATCACCAAACATAATTACCCCACATTTCTACAAAATAAATTCTGTGTAATTTTATGAGGCAGAAATAATGGATATATTTTATTCCACAGATTTAATGAGAGAGTAGTTGACTATGTCCTATGTGATCATTAGAAGAGTCAGGCAACAGAAGTCATAAGAAGTAACTTTCTGCTGTATTTTTCATCCAGTTGTAACGGTAGAAGAGAGGTTAATTAACTTTGTTCAGTAATATTTTTCCTCATACTCTTACTTGATTATCTTCACCTGTAATGTTAAATGTAGAGATAAGAAGAGATTTAAGGTTCTCAGCCCACCAGAATGATGATGAGACTAAAGCAAGTATCATCTCAGGCAGATTATAGCAAGAAAATTAGGGTCTGGATTTTGAAACCTTTTCTTATCCTCTTTTCTTTTTTTTTTTTTTTTTTTTTTNTTTAAAAAATAATTTCCACATAACATACTTTTCTTCTGGATTTTTCCTCACATGAAAGCTAGCAAGCAGCTACTATTCATGCAAATACACTTGTTCATAGGCAGGACAGACCAATGACTTAAAATAAACCCCTGCATTTCCTGAAAATATTCTTTCTTACTCTACTAAGTGTAGAATTGGCAGGTTTCTCTTTCCTTTTTCTTTTCTTATTTTGGCAGTGCTTTGTCCCTAGTGAATATTAAGGTGCCTCCTCTCATGTAACAGAGGAGCAAATCAATGCAATGTCTTCATTTGTTGTCTGCATTTGTGGCTATAGCAAACCTAAGAGTGTCTTGGGGCAGCCTCAAAGCTTGTTTTCTACTCAAAGAAAAATTGCACAAGACAAAAAAATGCCTCTGAGGTTTAATTATCCTTCTTGGCTACCACTCACCAGAAAAAAATGTACTGTAGCTCTGAATTCTTCCATGACCAAGAAACCTGTACTTGTTGCTTTTTTTCTTGCCAGTGGTAAATAGGTCTTTAAAAATGAATTGTTTCTCTTTCCTTTTTTTTCCCCCATACTCTCAAGAGTTTCTCTCTTCTGCACACATGTGCAAGTGTGGTCATGGAGACTAGGAGAAAAATTAATCTAACACTACCCATGTCAGTTTTTCGGTTGATGTATATGTGTTTGATGCCTGGTTTTTCACTTACAGGGATGGAAGTCTCAATTGTGGGACGGTTTTCTGATCCCCTGTGTTCTCCATCAACTATTTCTTTCATTGGGCATCAAATTCTTCTTTCTTTCTTGGCTACCTTATTTCTTCTTAACATTCTGCTAAACTAATAATAATAATAATAATAATAATAATAATAATAATAATAATAATAATAATAATT
>VZRX01005764.1:0-20029 GCA_013398075.1 Notiomystis cincta | reverse complement strand
AGGGTCTGGATTTTTAAACCTTTTCTTTTTCTCTTTTCTTTTTTTTTTTTTTTTCTTTTTGGCCTAGAGCTAGTGGGGTCCTCTCCAGCTACTTTTTACCTAATTGGTTTTTCACTATTTGTGGAATGATTCTGCTCTTTGCTGGATGATTTCCAGCCTCTCCCACCAGAAGTGGCTGAATTGTATATGCTTGGAGAGAGAAATGAAATGAAAATATCTGGAACTCTAATAAAAGACAGTGTCATGAAGAAAGGTGTTTATTAGAGTACAATGCAGCACAGATAATTTTTTATTTGCTGCTTAATGAGAGCAACTTGCCCATGCTTCTAATGCCGGCTGAGTGTGGTTACCTGCTGGAGAGGAGCATTGGCTGGGATAGCAACAAATAGTGGAAGGCGTCAGTGCCTTGGGCACTGTCACTTCCAGTCCTGTGGGTGCTCCAGAGCTGTGCCCAGGGCACTGCCACCTCACTGGGGTCACAGGCTGTGCTTCTGCTACCAGCAGGGACCAGAGTAGTGAGGGTGAGGGCCCAGTGGGGAGCAGGGCCAGACCTGGGTCACTGCCTGGCGGGGACTGCACGGGGCCCAGGGCAGTGCAGGTGCCCAGGGGAGCAGGGCAGAACCCCGGCTCTGGGCAGCCGTGTTCATTGCCAGCTCCTCTGGCTTCCTTGGGTCATGTAGGTTGTACAGTGCTCCTCTCTTAGAAACAAATGCATTCCAACTTGGTACTTTAATGGTTCAGAAACTGTTTTTTTCTTTTTTTCCTGGGAGAAGGGATAAACTGTAGTGATTTCCAAGGTTTCATATGACATTCTGCTTTTAGTGATTTTAGTGATTGCTTTTTTTATCTATACAGTGCCTGGATACGCAAACTCCATTTGCAGCTCAGGTACATATAGCCAGCTGTATTGTTTGATCTTGCCTCACAAGAATGGTATTTGACAGTGAGTGTCAATTTGCAAAAGGGTGTTGTCTGCACTTCTTGAAGAACAAAGCAAGATACTGATTTTTTTTTATTGTTTTTTTAAACCAAAGATAAAGGTCTAATTTTTTTTTTTTGAACATTAATTTCAACGAAGTGTCAGAGCCCAATGGATTTAATTATGAGGCAAAATGGAAGCATCCCATAGAGAACTTATTTTCCTCATGACCTTTCCCACATGTTCTTCAATAAAAACTCTCAGCTAGAAAATGGATTATAGTGACAGAAAAGTGTAGTTGTTTTATATTTGCTGAGGAAGATCATGTACCTGAACCACATGCCAGTTACATCAATAGCAATACTTTTCAACTGTGGCCTGTTTTGTTGGTGTTGTATAGAAAATGTGGAATGGTAGAATGAGATTGAGAAAGAAAGATAAAAGGAAACTATAACAAATGGACTGGTTAAAAGATAAGCTATGTACAAACACTTTGTACACCAAAGTAGATGAAGAATTATCTATTGAGGTTTAATGAGGTTTTGCTAACAGTAATAGAGACATAGGATACATATCTAGTCTGTGTATCAAGTAAGCTTCCTAATCATAGAAATTTTTTGGTTGTCAAAAACTTTAAGGTTTTTTTCTCTGTGGATTTTTAAAATCAGGTAACAATAGGCACTGTAATTTTTGGAACAATTTCTTCTTATGCTTAGGAAAAATGAGATGTCCTCTAACAACACGTTTTGTGCTTAGTTTTTAGGTTATTTCCAAGCATGTAGTAATTTTTAAGGGTGCTATTCATGAGTGCCCTAGGTTAGGGTTACTGAAGTGCTGGTAACCCCAGTGTGCTAGAGGGCTCTTCATGAGTGTACTGGGCTGCTGCACTGATGAGTCTGCAGCCATTTCACTCAGCTGCACTCTATTCTAAGATTTCATGTGCTCTGATACACAGTTTTACTGAGTTTGCAAGAGCTGAGGAGAAAGGAAGGGTTTGTGCTTACACAGCACAGGTTACGACATAAAACGTACAGTGGAAGACTTGTAGATGCCAGGCATCGCGTGAACAGTCAGGGCTGCTTGTCAAATTCTATCAAGCACCAGGTGCGACATGGAGCTGATATTTACTGTGAAGGTGGAGAATCTGATCAAGCAGAATGCCTTGTAAGATAACTTCTCTCCAAAGCACTTGTAACTTTTGTTACACTTCGACACAGAGAGGAGATTATTCTTTTGATTTCTGGTAGAGACTGGGGTTTTTCCCATTTTTAGACTAAATCTGGATAGCATCCCAGAAAGACTCCTTATCACACAACCAAAAGATATATGAATGAAGTAGCAAACACTTACTAAAACTCAGTTTTCTGTGTTATGCAGTCATATTAAATGAATAAAATATTTCGTTTGATTTGGTCCTATGAAATTCTCTGCAGATTTACATTGACGAATACACCTGCACTATTTTCTTCTGCTCAAACACCAAAGTGAATAGATGTAACCTAACTCTCATACAGAAGTTTTATGTAGTCAAGTGTCTGAGAAGATATCTTGTTTACAATCATTGAGGACCCTATTAAATGCATCAGAGGAAATTAATATTCTGGCCACTGTGTTCTGATAATATGGCTGTATGTGGCTTCTGGATCAGAGCTGACTCACATTATCCAGCTGGAAACACAAATAGAAAGAATTCCCACATGTGCACACACCTTACAAGCTCTCTGTCTTTAAATGTCCTTGAAAGTCCAATCGGATTATTGAATATAGGTACCAAATAATCTATCAAATATTGATATCAAAATCACTGAACCTTAATTCCAGGTTAGAAAATCAGCTGTTTCACCTCCTGTTCTATGAGTTGTCTATAAAATAATATTCCATTTTGCTGTTATTTTGCTGGAGGGGAAAGAGATGACAGAAGAAGAAGAAAGAAACAAGTGATTTTAGAGAACTTGCAGCAAAGTTAATTATAGTATCTGTGTATCTGTGCATATCTATCCAAATTATCTGAGTTCTAAATTCAGCTAAACCGTACACAAGCTCATTGAGGAAACAGAGCTTCATGATGTTATTTTTATGGACTGGGTTCTATAATGGGGCTTTGCACTTAAAAGTGCAAACAGTGTATAGCGTTCACAGGATGCTGAAAAAGCATTAACTTCCACAAAAACTTCCTTACCCACGTTAAACTTAATTGAAATTATTTTAGCTTTAGTGTCATCATTTAAAACTGATATAATGAAGTATTTTTCAAAGGAAAGCTGATGTCTCTGCATACTACTAAATATTTAAGCGAACATCACTTCTGCAAATTTTGTGATGGAAAATAACTTTACCAAAGCAGATCAAATAAGCACATCATGTCTCCCTTGTACTAAGTGTATCCTTCTCTTTGAATTATTCACCACTATATATCTATATATTTACATAAAATATACATGCAGTAACTGTACAAAGCAGAGCTTGGGTGAGTCTGTTGAAAGGATGCCTTCAATATGCTCTGTCATATTTCAAATCTCAGATCAAGCACAAAACACACTTAGCTCTTTGTGTTCCGTGGTAAGGATTTTCCTGAAAAATACTAAGTGCTCCAAGCCATGGTGGGAGTTAGAGCACAGTGGCTGCCTCTTGGGGAGAGCTGAACTGATGAGTATGAACGGAGCAAAGGAATACTGTGCACCGTTCACCATGGCCTCTTTATCATGCAAAACTTAGTTATGTAAAGCACTGAAACACAAAGCTGCTCTTACTTTGATACAGTATATTCTAGATGAGAACTCTGTACTGCAAACAGATACTAGCCAGCTGGTTTGCCTTCAGCAGCTTTATGCAGCCACAGCTTAAGCAGAGAGTTCTGTCAGGAAACAGCTCTTATGTTGACTTGCTGAAACAAGTGACAGTCTTTCCCTATTCATAGGATGCATTTATTCTTGGCTTTGCCTACCAAAGCTAATCTCTGAAAGAAAGATGGATAAACTCTCCTGGTTTGTGTAATCTCTTGTAAATATGCTTTAAACTGAGCAGATGTCAAACTGTCATGCTTGTAATGCCATACGTGTATGAAAGTTTATGACATGCGTGGCAGCATGCTCCAGCAGCACAGCTAATGCCATTAGTAACACAGCAGGCAGACACCATAAAGTGGAAAGAACAAAATTGGTAAGAGGAATGTGCAAGAGGCCAATCGTTTTAAATCAATCCCATCTCACATGACAGAACAGGGCTACGCAGCTTTAGCCCACTTAATTTCCTGTTTTTCTAAGTCTTACCAGTAAAAGCATACATCATCATCATCATCAGAAAGACATGTCCTGAGGTCTTTCCTTTAGCAAGGAAGAAAAGGTCTTATTCCCCTCAGACCTACAAGATACCAGGAAGATGCTGACCCTGGTAGCTGTGAAAAGGAGTTTGAGTAACACCACAGTTACTGGGTCTGAGTGATTCTAAGCTAACACGCTGTAAATCAGGACACCAGAGACCACAAATAGAGTTATGATGATCTGTCAGATGTGGATACAGAGGCAAAATTACCTTCTGTGCCATCAGAGACACTGGCTTGTGACAGATAATGGTCAGAACTTACTAATGGTGAAATATGCTTTTTGTACTTAATTCTTGTTGTTTTTTTCAATTTGCCAAAGTTTTGCAGTCAGCTGAGATTGATGGCATCAGACTGCAGGAATACCAAAGGAAATCAGAAAGTGTCAAAACCATCCAAATGCTGACTACTAATTGTGACTCAGCAGGCTAAAAAACAGCGGTGTTTTTCTTCCAGCTAACTTGCCCAATCTAGCCACAAGTCCTATCATGCTGTAGCTGGATGCCTTCCTGATGTCCCCATTGTGACCAAACTACCCTAAGTTACACCTTCTCACTCAATGACAGCAAGGCACTTGTTAGGAGGCAGTGCTGTGACTTGGCAGCTGTTAGGTCTGCAACTGTCTAGCAAATTAAATATTGTAAGGCTTTGTCAGCAACATTTACAGATTGCTTTATTGAAGAGAAGGACAGTAAGGTAAATGTTTTGACTTTTTTTTTTCAGTACGAACCTTTTGTTTTTTTATATCAATGTGCATAGAATTTTAAATCTTTCTCTGAAGACTTCCTACAGACATGTGGATAATGAGAAGTGAAACTTGTCTCCGAAAAGATGTATTGACAATTTCATTCCCTTCAGTCCATGCTTGGATTCTGGCTGTTGGCTGTGAGAGATGTCAGACAGCTGAGCATCAGAAACATCTCATGCTGGCCATACTCATGATAGGCAGGTACCACATGTCACCTTCACTTTCCCTAATGCAAGGAGACAATGTCATGAGGAGCTTCAGTGAAGATTTACAGCCCATTGAGATCCCTTTTTCTCTTCCCAGGAGCTAATGTAAGCAATAAAGTACACAAGCTCATGGAGCTACATAACTCTTTTTGTCAGCTGTGTCATTTGGATTCAATATATCCCACACTAGGTGACAGGGGTGTCTGCTATTGTGTGGTGAATGTTCTGAAAAACCAAGCATAGCACTCACCTCTTCCCTTACTACAACCCAACAAACAGAATGAAATCTTTGGACAACAGCAACACAAGCCTTGCCGGTGCAATACTCTATTTGCAAGTGCTTTCCTAGCTAAATCTGCATTTTTGCTTTAATGCATACCTTTTCTTCTTTCCTCCTTTCCCTTTTACAGTCTCCAGATACAAAAGAGGCAAAGTGTTGTCATGTCATCCTCTGTAATTCTTGACAGCATAATTTCCCTAGGTCAAAAGTAAAGCAGTGTAACTGTAAGGAAAAGGGTATTCTCCTTTTCATAATGGCAAATTGAAAGTTCCAAAGAGATTTGTCACTTTCAGGAAACAAAAACTTCTGATAAGTGTTTATATAACTTTTGATTTAACTTATGTCAGTGTTTTTTCAATATTTGTCAGCGCTATTGCTAGAATGAATAGGAAGTTAGGACAAACTGGCAAGTCTGTGTATTCCACATTTTTGCTGAACTGAAGTGTGGTGCTGCTTATCATAAATCTGCTCCACTGAAAATTAGGGCAGTCTCTTTGCTTTTGGAGCACAGTGAAGGAGGAGAATTGTGCTGGTCAAAAAATAGTTATGATGTGACAGGTGTTAGCATTGCCATGGGTAAACTGGTTTGGGGAAGGTTAATTTCTACTGCAGTTGTTACTGCAGAGATTTGAGTTGTTACTTAGGTGACCAGAGCTTTGTCACAGTATTGTGCAGGCTGACAAATGACTTTGTGCAAGAAAGGTGTTCTGCTTCCTAGGTGATATTTCTGGTGACATTTATTAGTTAGCAATAATGCAATGCATTTCTATATATATGTACACCATCTGTAGAAGATTATTCATAGAGCTGCACAGGAGAATCACTGATCCATTCCAACAGAATCCATGCTTACTGCATTGTCCAGAAATTAGGCATCCTTGTTCATATCTAAAGGGGAAGAGGCAAACAGTATTTTGTTGGACAATGGGTGGGTGAAGAAAGAAGTATACTGTAGCATCTGGACAGATGTTAATTCAAGGGACTGATGTAGCTGGTCATAACAGTTTTCTAGTTTAAGTACCTACATTTGGCCTTTGCTAGCAATCTGGGCTTAAGAAATTCAGTAAGAATAAGAAGCTTCAATGTTCTATTGTCTAGATCTGAAGACTCAATTAAGCCAAGTCTATTATCTGCTTTTAAACTATAGCAAACTAATAAACATTTTTGAAATATTTTAATCCTGTAATATCTTGTCTCAAATTTCTCTGTATATATACAGCCCTTTGCATCTCATTCTTTGCCTTGAAGAAAGACTGACATTTTCTGCAAGGGCTGAAATGTGAGATTTTTAGAGATAATGAAATGTGTATCCAAACAAAAAAAAACCAAACCAAAACACACCCCCTCAAAAACCACCAAGAAACTAGAGAACTAGAAAAGGTCTAAAGTAGAAAAATGAATGTGCTATATGCTTAGCTAATTATGCCAGGATTTTTGTATGGTTTCTCTTTAAAAGGCACCAGTCAGAAAACTATGAGCTACTGCTTTATTTTTCCTTCTCTATTTAGCTCTTGAAGGAAAGGAAATTAAGTTCTAATTTTTCTTTAATTTTATTGTTTGTGTTCTTGTAGTCATAATTAATATATTTTGTACTGCAGGAGGGTGAAATTATATGCTTGTTATGGAATTAATTAAAGTCAGATTAAGACAATTGATTCCCCACCACCATCACTGCTGTGATAAGACTTTGGGGGCACTTTTGCCACTAAGGCATTACTACATTTTCTTAGTTCCTCTGGAACAAGGCAAGAACTTCTCCCTCATCCTAAAAGAAGGAATGCAATTGTACCTATTTGTTTTCACTTTCATTAGATTTACTCAGTGTTTCAGTCTTGCTTAAAATTTGGAAAATTGCATGAGTCAGTCTGGAGTCAACTTTTTCCTTGGTTTTGGTTTTTTTTTTTGTGGTTGGCTAGGTTTTTTTTCAGTTCTTCCTGACAGGTTCTTCCCAAGTGCTGTCTCAGACCCTACTGACAGGGATACCTACACGTGTATAATTGTGCAACTCAGTGAAGAGTATCCCCAGTGACTGCTCCCCTCAACCCCTCTGCTCATCTCTCTCCTTCGTAACTCCTGGATGAAGTTCAAGGACTTACATCAAATGGATGCCTATTGACAACTCACTGAAATGTGAACATTTGGATTACACTCTCTAGGGAGATAACAGTCCTGATTTTGTTGTTCTATCCAGGCACAAACAGAATCTACTGTGCATAACAAGAGAGTAATTTGTATTGTAGTACATAACCAATCAAGAAGAAAAGGTAAAAGGATGTTAACATTCCCCACAGAAATGTAAATTGAAGCATTGGAGCTCTTACTTGCCTCCAAGACTGAGAAAAGCAAAGACTAAAAACAGAATGTGTAAGTGAGAAGTTCAAAAGGGAATGAGTAAGCACTTCTCTTGATGTGGCCCTGTAGGTGGGAAAAGCAAGGCCAAAGTCTTAAAAGTGGTGTGTCTTACACTGGCAGGCGAGTTCCATGCTAAAAGGAAGTCACTGAGCTGTGGCTACACTGGAATTGGAGCTGTTCAGCTCATAGGTAGAGCAGTACTTCCCCCAGCACTCTCACGTTTCCCATATGACAAAATTATAAGGAAAGATACTGAGAATAAAGATAAATCAATAATTTTCAAAAAATCAAATTAGATGTCCAGTACAATTACCTGAAGATCTTAGCAAGCAAAACAATTTTCCTTTTAATAGAGTTCTTCGCTGTTTAAAGAATTAAAAACTATTTAAAATTTTTTAATGAAAAATATGTCATCTGCTGCAACATTGGCAAGCACTTCCCAGCTGTGATTGTGATGATGATGTGGAGAAAGTGTTTTTATTCTCAAATTATTACATTTGTACAGTATTCATCTTGTAGTTTACTTGTATGTTTTGTTGAGGATGCATTTCTTATCCTTTTTGTCTTTGTCTTTTTTCTGCTGAATTTTATAGCTTTTTAATAAGAAAGTTATTTTGCTCTGCATTTGCCAAGGGAGTCATAAAACTTCATTCTATTTTGTTGAAGTGTCTTTTTTGTTAGAACAGCAGATAGCCACTCACTAATTAAAGTAAATGGCACACATTAATGTCTCTGTGGTGCTTTCTTTATTTTAGATTGATGTTTCTTGTCACCTATTTCTACCTTTTGATCAGGAAGATATTTGTGCCCTTCATTTACTTGTGTAGTTTTGTAATGTTTACTCTGTTTTGTGAAATATCACTAGACTGTATTGAGATCAGTGATCTTTGAACTTTTTTCTCATTTCTGACACTGGTTTGGTAAGTGACCTGAGCAAGTCTATGACAAGTAAATGTTGCTTGTATTGGTAACTTTGGATATTCAACATTGCTAAAAATCTTACAGAGACTGAGTTTTGAGATGTTTACATTTATTAGTACAAATCATATTAAACCCACAGTAATAGTTGAGCATCCTACTTCAAGCTTGCTCAGCTACCTTATAGAATAAATAGTCTTGGAAACAATGCCTGTTCAAAGTGATTTCCTCAGTCTTACAGGTAATTTGTGATGAGCAAGGACCTCAACATAGTTTGCATAATACTTCTTTATCTTAGTTCTTTACTCAGTTCAGTAAGCACAGGTGTCCTTAAAAAATTGCCTCTAACATTAAGTGTATTCCAATTTATTAATCTACCTTTAATTGTGTGTGATGCAAAAGTGGTCCATTTTTTTAATCCTACAGGATGAACTGTAGCTTGGAAATGCTGATGCTAATCTTCTCTTCCTTAATATGTTTTTCAGAAAGGGAGGAAAATCTGGAGACTCGCAACGTTAATGAATAACAGACTTTCTTAACTGACCTCTGTCAGGTGCAGTATGCAACTGTTTCTCTTCACTGTACCTGCCTTTTTTACCCCTGTCTAGAATACTATTATAGAAATCCTCTTTTCTATCACTAGGCCAAGAGACACATGACTGCAAAAAAACCTGGCTTGATTCCACGACTGAAAGAAATAACTGCATGTCAGCAACTTATCGCAGTGTAGAATGAAAAGAGAATAAAGCACTTGTCAAGGCATGAAAGTCTAGTAAGTCTTCTAAACTTACATATTGAGATTTACATTCTCTTTTGAAGTGGTTACAAATGTGTCTGACATGCTGTTCCTTGTTTAGGTGATCTTGATGGATGTAGCTAATTGTTCTACTGCTGTTATCTGTTGTAGGTTGCCTAATAATTCTTCATAAAACTCCTGTGTCACTGCTTTTTCAGTCGTTGAAAGGATGCTATAAAGTGGAACCATTAGAGTCACCCTTTGAGGTGCCACACTAAAAACTGATAACACCAAAGCCTGATAACTATCACTACAGTATTAGGTGAAAGAAGCATTAGAGCCCCTAGCAGGAGTGACATCAAGAACTGGTGAGCTTTTAGTATGTATTATTTTTAAATGATCAAACTCTAATAGAATGTGTCCCTGCCCATGGCAGGGGAATTGAAACTAGATGATCTTTAAGGTCACTTCCAACTCAAATAATTTCATTATAAGTCTTTGGGCCAAGAGGGAGGTAATAAAGCTCTTCTCCTTTCTTCCTTTTCTTCCAGCAGTATTCCTAGCTGACTCTGCAAGGCCTAGAAGGTTTAAAGGGGAAGGAAAGGAAAATAGCCTAAATGGGTTGAGGACTAAAGGTAGAATTTGGGTTTTGTTTGTACTTTTATATTGCTAAGGCACAACTGAAAGCCTTTGGTTTTGATTTAGTCTTTTGGACACAGTCAAAAAGTTCTCTGAATTAAGATGTACTAAGGAGATTACTATAGATCAATCCTGGAAGAGTTAAAAATAGTTCTCTAAATGGTGCTGATACAGAAAATAAAGAAGTGAATCTTGGAAGAATTTAACTCTGCGCTTTGGAAAATTGATGATGTCTTATCTTCATTTGAAAAAAGACTTTTTTTTTCAAGAGTTACAAGACAGGTATGAATCAAGTCAACAGAAAACTGCAGAGGCAAATTAATGCTACTATGCTGGCCAGTAGATTAGGAAACTAAAATATGCACAACAGTTAATGGATTCTCCAAGGCCTTTGGTCTGTGAGGAATTCAGGAGACTTGATGCAGGTAATCAATTACCTGGAAAGGAAACTATTGACTACAGAGATTCTATCAGTCTATTTCAATAACAAGCCAAGGGAATAAACTGACTTTTTTTTGCAGAAGAGTTGAATGTCCTTAATGAGCTATTTCAGTCTGAGGTTTGAGTGTATGCCTAATTTTCCCGTCATACGACTTAAGAGTTTCTTCCTGAGTTATGGTTTTTTCCTTTTAGAAAGTAGGAATATATCTACTTACACAATTAGGTAGAATATGCATATTTGCCACAACAGTAACTGGTCATCAGCTGGTATGATTGAGGCCCTATTTCTGTGTGTGAACTCCTAGCCAACAAAGCATTCCTGGATTTATCTTTCAACCTAGCATTAATCATAACTAATATGGTTTGACAAATGAAAGCTCATAATTAGCAGCTTTTAAGTAAGATATTATTTCTTGCACTCCAAAATAAATAGCATCCTACTGAAGAACTGGGAAGTGGCAAGATTCATTTTCTTTTTCTTCAGGGCTTCCAAGTGATCCCTTTCTGGAAAAAGCACATGTAAGAACCTCATTCGATAGGGATGTTAAGATTACACAAATCTATCAATATTTCCTCAGAAAATTTAATGATAAGAACAGTAACAAGCCCAACAGTAACACAGCCCTCAAGCTGTGTCCTGTTACAACTAAGATGATCCCAAGCCATTTAAAAGGATTATTTTAAAAAATTAATAGTTGTGTTGGTCTTTCTGGATTTTCTGTAACTCAAATTAACTTGATTTTTAAATAGACATTTTGTATGCACCCATGATTTCTGGGCATTAGCCTCTAGATGTACATAGCTGAACAGTTAGTCAACATCTCTAAATAATACAAACATTGACTCTTCAAGGTTATGATGAAGGTACTTTCAATGGCATTTCACTCCAGTGTAAAATTTTCTCGAATAAGAGGCTTAGAGTTTATCTTTTCTGTTAATATAGATTTGTTTTTCCCCCTATCCATAGATCGACCTTGGTGATTTTACTTTCTGGGAAAACTGAAGTGTGAAGCATCCCATAAAATATTTGATATTTCCATAGCACATTCTTGATTTATAAAAGCTGAGAATACCTCAGGAAGGTGGGAAAATGTTAATCTCCCCATTCTTATACACTTAGAAAGTAGGTGATGTTTTTCACTCATTTCATGAAAAGGTTTTCTTTCTCTTTTGTTCCACAATGATAAACATTTGGGTTTTTGAACTGCCAGTCAAAACAAAGTGTGAAGACCACCTTGCAGGACAAATGGCATATAAATGGATTCTGTAAATTCTGTCATGTCTATGCAAACATGACAAAAAGAAGGCTTCCAAACGTGGATGGTTTAAACAAAGCACATTTCACAAACTGATAAATCAGCCTCTCAGTCGCAGCCGTTTTCAGTAAATTGCTTTTGGAAGTTAAAAAACATGTGAACTTTTCTTACACTAGAATTTAACTCCATTTCACTACAGAATGGGCCAGAATTTGGGAGAATGGTAAATTAAGATGTGGAAATAGGTGCTTTTAGCACCTTTTCTCAGGTCCAACTCCAGTGCTGCTCTGTGCCAGAGAGTATAACTATTATTGAAACCCGGGGGGGGTGCCTTGGTCACAGGAATGAATATGCATCAGAGTGTGAAATAGCTGGCAAGTTCTTATTTAGCTCTATAAATGCAAAGTTAATTCCTCTGAATAGATTAACATGTGCAGTTATTCTAGGCATTTACACATTTATTTTGATTATACCCTATATTTTATTGGCATCAATTAAGGGCTTATTTGGATTTGCAACCACTTCTATTTACAAGAAACCAACAAAATCGTAGCAGAGTCACTTTAGATATTCTGTCTTATGTCAGGTTGTCCTTAACAAATTCCATTCCACTTTGACAAAAAATAGTATCTTTCTTCCATTAGAAGGACTGCCTTGACAATACAGACACCATCACTGTTTCATCTGTCACTTAATTGCTGATTTAACATCAGGGTGGTCAGCTGACCACCCTAATAGGATTTACACATAGCTTGAAGAAATTGCCTTCTATGTTCTCACTAAAGAGTATCTGAGCACAGGTGCCAACTCAACAGCTTGTGTCCTCCCTGCTGCACAGACTCTGATCCAGAATACTGGCATCTTGAGAGAATCCTAACATGCACAGTAAAATTGAATGTTACAGCAATGCGTACAAACAACTGGCCTCTTTCTTCTTCTCTCTTCCACAGAGCATAAGTAGATAGATCTGGAGTACTGGAGCATCTACCTATAAAGGAAGTCCTTGACCAGAAATGTCAAGGACAGAAAAAGACAGACTTTTTTTTTAATATTTAGCTTTGAAAAATCCTATCATTTCAGAGTAAAAGATTAGCAAGGATATAAGCCAATCGAGTTGATAAGATGCCTAGTGGATACTGGAGATAAACAGCTTTATTGTGTATTTATCTTGTAGAGCCTAAATTTTGTCCTTAATGTCTTCTCTTTCTAAATTTATCTTGGAGTTTCTTTACAGATGAAAAGTTTATTGAAAGCTCCATAAGGAGGCACAGTTCCATATCCTGCTGGGAACTTTTTTGGCATATTATTAAAACATGTGGATGTACAAAGATTAGAGACACTGAACAAAATCAATGACTTTCAGTCCAAGAGGAGCCAAAGAATGGTGCAGTTTCTAATATCTGAAAGATGAATGACTCTGAGTGCCATAAGCCTTTCTCACTGGTGCTCCAGGAAAGGTATTTGAACCCTGAAACAGTGCTGCTTATGAAATAATGAACTGTAATCTAATCCATCTTGCTACAGAGAGAAATAAAGTCATAAAGAGACAAAAAAGTTGGAGTTTTTATGCCCACCCCCAAGGTTTTAAGACAGCTGAAAACACATATCTAGAGTTTACATTCTGTCATATGACACAATCATTAAAAGTTGAGGCAGGTTAATTGGAATGCTAAACCAGCATCTGGGGAAATCTAAAGGCAACAATTAACGTGTCCTAAAGCTGCTGAACATCAAAGAGAGAAAACTCTCTGGTAGTTGTTAGCTTATTGCTTTTTCACTCTCCTTTTGTTACAGCAGGGACAGCTAGCTTAGGCATCCCAATGTATGACTGCCTGTTCTAACATGGCTTTTATCACCATCACTCAGAGCCCCATGGGGGTAAGGAAACATTTCTTGTGATATACACTGGAGTTGTGAAATCCACCTTTAGGTGGCTCTGAGGGCTGAAGCAGAGGTAATGAGACAAGGCAGGCCCATTTTCACCAGAGTTCAGGGAGTGGAAGATTAATTGGTTGAAAGGGTCTCCCCTTGGGGGTGACTTTGAAAGGCAAAATATGTTGAAATACAGCATCTCAAATTTAACCTTTAGTCTCAGTGGCCTTATGTGTCAAGCAAATAAGTATTTTCCTCATTAATCAAATAGGTAAAACCAAAGTGTGCAGATTAGGCAGGGTTAGATTATGTGTTTTGAAGGGATCAGGGTTCAGGCTTACTCTTGTGGCTGATAATGACCCATATATCTTGTGTTGTTTGTGCTGTTGTAAAATGACAGCACCATGGTGACATTGATGCCATGCTGACAATGCTGTTCAAGTAGGGACACATCTTGCTTTTTTCTCAGTGGAAGCAAAATTTTCCCAGCTCCTGTCTCATGAAGACTTGGTCAGCAGCTACACTTCAGATCCAAGTTTAGTAGTGAAATTCTTGCAGGGTATGCAGAAAAAGAGCCAGTGTTGTGCTATTAATATTTATACTTTGAGTTTTCTCTCTCTCTCGCTGTTTCTCCCCCATCTGTTGAAGACCTGTCTTTTCACTACGCCAAGTGCAGCTCAGCTTCCCAGTCTGCAGTGCCTTCGCGCCCTGGGGCCGGCGCACACAGCTCTAACTCACGGTGAGCTGAACACAGGAGCCACTTAAGGAGCTCAGATGCAGAGGCATCCTTTGTTCAATTAAGTATGTCCTCCTGCTGGAGCTCCCTTGAATTCCTGAACACTTATTTGCTCTCTCATTATTTGCTTAATTCAATTGCATAGCCTGAAATTTTCTTTTCTGGGAAGAGAAGGCTCTTCCTTACATGCCCCTGTGAGCTTTGGGGCCTCTACCAATTTGTTTGCCACTGGTAGACAGAAGCAGGCAGCTTCACTCCTGTTCTTCCCAATTAAAATATGCAACACTTTTTCATTCCTTTCACTGCTCTGTAGATATCTTTTCTAATTCTGTAGCTCCTCATTTTTATTATTAAATTTGCATTGCTCTCAAGTTTTTCATAAAAAAAAAAGAAGTCCAGCAAATCATGGAATTGTTTAGGTTGGAAAAGACCTCTAAGATCATCATAAATTAACTGTTAACCCAGCATTGCCAAGTCCACCACTAGACCATGCCCTCAATATGCCACAGCTATATTTCTTTTAAATACCTTCAGGAATGAGGACTCAGCCACTTCCCTAGGCAGCCTGTTCCAACATCTGATAACCTTTCCAGTGAAGCATTTTTTCCTAATATCCAATCTTAACCTTGCCTGGTGTAACTTGAGGCCATTTCCTCTCCCCCATCACTTGTTATCTGGGAGAAAGACCAACTCTCATCTGGGTACAACTTCCTTTCAGGTCTCCACTGAGGCTCCTTTTGTTCAGGTGAAATAGTCTCATCTCCCTCAGGAACTCCTCATAAGACTTGTGCTCTAAATCCTTTATCAGCTTGTTTCTCTAACACCTCAATGTCCTTCTTGTTGGGCCCAAAACTGGACACAGTATTTGAGATGTGGCCTCACCAGTGCTGGGTACAGGAGGATGATCACTGCCCTGGTCCTGCTGGCCACACTATTGCTGATACAAGCCAGGATTTGTACTTTGGAGGTCTTGTGGATTCCATTTATGGGTGACTGATTGGTTTTCCTGGAACAGAAGAGATTTTGGCAGGAGATAAAATGAGCATATTTATCACTTGTTCCTTCTGAAATCCTAAATGATATGTATATTTAAAGTCCTTTGGGACTGCATTATTATAATTCATCTCTGCAAATTTCTATTCTGCATATAAAGTTTCTATATTACTATCTAAAAATTTAAGTAGTTATTTACTAAACCACAGCTAGTTGCTGCTGGGTAAGAAAGAATGCTTTCCTTCTACTACACCTTCTCTAATTCTGTATTAATTTATTGGTTGGGGGAATACTTAGGATGAGAAGCTTGATCCATATTAACACTCCTAAAACCAAGTAATTCCTGGATAGATTTAACAGCTTTGAGTTTTGTGTTGTGCCTCTAAGATATTAAAAGCTCAGTGCACCAAACACGGCGCTCCAAATTTTCAAAACTAAGTCAGCATTTTCCCTCTAAATCTACTATTCCTTTATGAAAATCTACGTTGTTTCACAAATTACACTTTCCATTAAGGTTGAGATTCTTTAGTGAGGTATTTGGCAGTGTGTCCTTGCAGAAAAAGCAAGGGGTAAGGACACCAGGTAGTGTTTGATTTTAAAAATGTCTAGGAAATCTATATTAGTTTCTTGTTTTCTGAGCTAACTGGAGACCACGTGGCCTCCAGGTATCCTGTGTAATCTGAACTTCTCTGTGTTTCAAAATTAGTCTGATCTTCCAACCGTTGGTCTGCTATAAGTGTTCATGTAATTACCTTGAACAAATTCTCACATGCAATTAGAAATTTGACAGGGTGCTTTTCTGAGCTTAAAATTGTACTTTGCAGTGTTAAAGGGAGGTAACCACACCTAAAAAGTATAGGTGTCCACTGCTGTTATTGCACTCACAACAAACAGAAGAGCTGCATCCTACCTCTTATTGTACAAACAGTCCTGAAAGCACTGAGGCTTTTAGTACTTGATAAATTTATGTCCTGAGAAGAAAGTGCAAGAAGTAGTGTGGTAGACCCCTTGGGCTCTTGCCATGAAAAATTAGTGGTTGTGAGCTCTCATTAAGATCTTCTGTAGTAATTAACTGTTTCTAACTTTATCAACCAATCACAGACTCTGTGCTCAGTGGAATTAAGCATCTCAGTCCATTAGCTGATATCCCTGAGCAAGTCAAGATGCCAGAAGACTATTATGTGTAATCCTTGATTTCCTATCATCTTTATCCCAAGATTATTGAATCAGCAAGCAGATGAACTTTAGTTTGTGATCCTTTGGCATGGTTCCAGATACTGTAGTATCTGAGATTATTCGCAGGCATTTGTACATTTTCAATAGGAGGGAAAATTCTCCAAACCAATCCAAATTAGCTGAAGAATGGGAGGAAGAAAATCCATGAATTATTTACAAGAGAACATATGCTCCCTCCTATCCTTTTTTGCACATGACTTGCCAAACATCTTTTTTCATACATTTGGAAGCTCCAAGGAAAATACTGTTGCTGCAAATGTATGTACATCTAGATGTATACAGGCAGTCAGGTTAGTAAAGCAAAACCTCTGATAAGATGCATCACAGGCAGAATGTGCACACCATGATTACATGCTTAGTACTAATGTTGCATGTGCAAGTTGCACATCTGTAAAACAGAAAAGGTAAAAATGCAATAGTACATCTTGTGCTTTTGTTAACTGTTTTTTCATCTATAAAGAATTTATGTAAATAAAAAGCAACGTTAGAAAACACACACACACAAAAGGCATGGTAACCATGTTCTTCTGTAGCAAATTTCTCCACAGATGTGCAAGATCTATCATCATCTTTCAGCAAAGCACTTAGATTTTTGTGCTTCTTTCCTGAAGACTTTGTTGTGTGTGCCAGTAATTGCATTATTCTAGTAATGACACTCTGTAAGTGACATCCTGGAGTTCTCAAAGCTTGCTACTGTAGCTGACAGCTATCATAGAACACGTTAGCTCTCCCAAGGGGAATGCCAGTCAAATTCCCTTCTTGCACTTTGCTGTTCCACCTTAGGTATGTGCATGCACGTGTGCAAACAACTTCTGGGGACTGAAAAAGCAGAGTCTTCCTGTGAGGTGCCCCAGAAGAATTTCACTGTAGAATTCCAGCAGAAATACCAAAACAAGTTCCATATTTCCCTCTCTCTGGTGACCACCTACTCCACCTGTCTACTGTTGCTTGCATCTGGCTTGGGGAAATGCAGGGACCTGGTTATCAGTCAGAACCACACATGCAGCAGCTGCCAGCTGCTTTGCTAAAACTTGGAGAGCTGTTTCCAATACATTGGTAAGCATTTGTTATGATAAAAGTGCTGACATAATTGAAACATGAAGCGAGTTAAAAGTGTCAATTTACATCAAGGACATGAGTCAAATGCTTTGGAAAAAAAAAAAGAACAAAAGATCCTTTGTGATGCTTTGTTCTTCCCATCCTGTATTAAACAGAAAATATGAGTGGTCCTTGGGAAAAGCAGATTTCAGATTCTGTTGCAGAGAAAAAATATCCTGTAATCTTTGCAATTTTATAGAGTTTTCAAAGTAAATATCAGAATAAAAAGTCATTAATTTTCATGTTTCTGTGGATCACTATAGATAAAAAGTAATTGCTAACCTTGCTCTGCAAAGGAGTTGGCAGAAATAATAATGTAATTTTTGCAAGTAGGATTGTTTGTATGAAGAATTGTTACGTAGCAATCTGCTTCTGCTTGAAAATAATTACCATCTTATTAAAGTGTGAATAATTTCTATATTAAGTTAATAACGCAATGCCAGGAAAATTTTCCAGAACTGTTCCATTTTTGTGTACAGAATTAGGATGTTCTACTTCTATTATTCAGTTTATCTGTATCTTAGGTTAGTGTTAATGTCTATGATCATACCTTTCACTAGCCATTGAAGAAAACAGATATGTAATGCTACATTTTTATAGAACACCTCCCAATAAAGGTGGATTTAATGGATGTTCATTTATTGACTCATAGAACTGTGTGAATCCAGAAACCTACTGTTAAAGAAAACCTATGTGGAGGTTAAGTGGTTGTTCATATTGGAGGCAGGGGAACATTGGCAACTAGAAGAAAACTCAGGCAAGTTCCAAAACATTCACTTAAAGATATCACAGATTAAATACAAGAAAAGGTAGAGACTTCCAAGTTCTAGAAAAGGTAAAAATGGCTTCTAAAAAAGTGGCTTCCTAAAAAATCTAAAAGACAATTTATTTAAACTGAGAATAGTTTCTCAGTCTTCTGACACAGTTTTGTATATCTTGAATGAAACCAGTTAGAATTTTACTTCCCCTGTCGTCCCGAATGACTTTGTGAAGTAGGAGAAACAGAAGCATGTTAACTGAGAAAAGAAGGAAGACCAAAATTTACCAATGAGGGCCACCTGCTGTCATGATTCAGTGTGAATTTAATGGGTGTTTTAATGTTCAGTGCTCCAATGAGTGACAGATACTGCTCCTAGCTCCCTTTAATTACATTTTATCCCAATCTACATTGGTAGATCACTGTGATTTCCACCTGTGTTTTCAAACAGATCATACTTATTTCAGTTTAAGCACTACAAGTGTGATGATGGTGAAAGTAAAATCTCTGTGAGAAAATGCAACATTCCTGTGTTACTCCTGGAGGAGCGTGCAGCATTCCTGAATTTCAAGTAACATTCAGCTTTGGAACAGAGCAGGCAGTTTCATAAGATCAAAACTGTCCTAAGTTGTATAAGCTATATATGCTTATGTTGGACATGAGATGGGAATCACTCCAAGAATAAAATTAAGCAGAGGTATTGGGCCTACATCCTAGAATCTGTGAAGGAATTTTCCCTGTCTGACCATTCAGGAGCACTCTGGCAGTCACACTCCCACACCAGACACATTCACTGCTGAGACTGAAGCCTCTTCGCAGCAGGCGGCTCCAGTGACCTGACAGGAGCCCCGCCTGATTCCCTCCTTGCACATCCCACGCTCACACAGACAGACAAGATTTCCTTACCAGCTCAGCTTTCGGTTCCCATAATAGAGTCTCAGATACCACATTCCTTAAAGAATGTTATTCACAGTGCAGTAGCACAGGAACAGCTTGAGCTGATGCCTCTGAGGAGCGGCCTCGAACAAAGGAATCCCTGGGATTCTACACCCTCTTGTAATGTACACAGTCTAAGCACACTGAAGTCTACCTGCATTAAATGTATTCTTCAACAAATCTTATTATTTAGGTTGCAAAATACCTGTAAAATAACCAAGTGCAACCCTTAGCCCAACACTGCCAAGTCCACCACTAAACCATGTCTCTAAGTGCCACATCTGCAAGTCTTTTAAACATCTTCAGGAATAGTGACTCAACTGCTTCCCTGGGCAGACTTTACCAATACTTGAAACCCTTTCCTTGAAGATTTTTTTTCCTATTATCTGACCTAAATCTCCCCTGGTGCAACTTGAGGCCATTTGCTCTTGTCCGATAACTTTTTACCTGGGAAAAGAGACCAACCCTGCCTTACACAACCTCCTTTTAGGCAGTTGTATAGTGATAGGATCTCCCCTCAGCCTCCTTTTTTCCCAGTTTAAATACCCCCAGCTTCAGCTGCTCCTCCTAAAGCTTGTGCTCCAGAC
>VZRX01005762.1:6748-21631 GCA_013398075.1 Notiomystis cincta | reverse complement strand
GGTTTCCCACGGTCTCTGGTGTCTGTGTCACCTTCAGGCACGGCTGCCCACGGTATGGGCGGGCAGAGGTGTCGGTGGGGAGCGGTGGGGTGCTGGCAAATGGCAGTGGCAAGGGGTGCCCAGGGGCACCAGGATCCCATCTCCAGCCACAGCCGTGTGTCCAGTGCTGTCCCCCAGGTCTTGTCACCAGCGGGAGGACTCTCAGCGTGCCCAGAGCTGTGAGTGCCTTGGGGTGACAAGGATGTTACCCAGAGATCCAAAAGCACCAAGCACCCTAAATCCAGCACTGTTCTCCCAGCTGCCTTGATGTGGATATGCTGGGGGGTATCTGATCCCTGCCAGCACCTCGTGTCCCAGGTGCCCCAAACACAGGGGCTGCCTCAGCCCGGTGGGATGGGAGAACACTGCATCCAGGACACTGCAGCCTGCTGGCTGAGAACCTCATCCAGCATATTCCTGGGTACAGACAGAGATATGGCCCCAGGACCAGCTGGGGGCAGAGGCAGGGACAGGAGCACAGAGAGACCCAGCTCTGTCACAGCTGCTCTGTGCCACTGAGAGGGACCCGAGCACAGCATCAGTCAGCCAGAGCAGGCTGGTAACACTGGGGAACAACCCAGTCACACATCTGATCTCTCAGCATAGGATGAGGGAGAGCTCTGGAGAAGAACCAACATAGAGAATCATATAATCAATGAATAGTTTGGGTTGGAAGGGGGTCTTAAAAATCATCTAGTTTCAATCCCCTGTCATGGACAGGGACACCTTCCACTAGACCAGGTTGCCCAGAGTCCCATCCAACCTGACCTTGAACACTTTGAGGGATGGGGCAGACACAGCTTCTCTGGGCAACCTGCACTAGGGCCTCACCACCCCCACGGGGAAGAGTCCTTTCTAATATTTAATCTAAATCTACCTTCCTTCAGATGAAAGACATTCCCCCTTGTCCTGTCACTCCACTCTCTTGTAATGAGTTCTTCTCCAGCTCTCCTTATGTACTGGAAGGGGCTCTAAGGTCTCCTCAGAGCCTTCTCTTCTCCAGGCTGAACAGCCCCAGCTCCCCCACCCTGTCTCCACAGCAGAGGTGCTCCTGCCCTCTGATCATCAATACAATCATGTATTGAACCAGATGCTGCTGTTCCAGAGGAGCAAAAGCCTTTCTTGCAGTGCCTCTGTGCCTTTGTGCTAGACAGGCAGGGACTCTTCACTTCTTCTCTCTCCTTTCCCAGGGGTTTGTTTCAGCAGCTCAATCCATGTCGATGAAGTGAAAGCCCTGGCTGCATTAACAGTGCACAAATGCACCGTAGTGGGTAAGTACAAAGGGAACAAAAAGCACATGGTGACTTGGGCATGGGATGGGGCCATGAGTCAGAAACGCTCATTAGGTGCTGTGAAAATCAGAAGGTCTTTGGAAGTGCAGGATGCTCCTCTGGGCACAGATGTGTGAGGGCATGTCTGCTGCAGAATGTGCCACTGGCAGCCCGGAGTGGTGGTGCTAATCAGGAAGTGTCAGGCATCGAGCTCCTCAGAGGCAGTCACTGTGCCTGGGTTGTCATGGATTCAGATCTGGATGGTGGCATTTGTGGCAGGCTCAGGGTCCATATCCTGTCCTGCCTTTGGCTCTGCTCTGCAGAGGCTTCATGGCATCACCAGGGAGCCATGTGTGTTGTGGGGATCCGTGGCCCTTTGCCTGGATTCACCAACACGGTCACGACTGCCACAGTCACTTCCTCCCCCTGGGGAGCAGGTGAGCTGGCAGGCAACATCTGTCTGCATTACCCAGCCTTTTCCAGATGTTCCTTTTTGTGTTGCCATGGTGGGTGCGAGGATCAATCCAAGGAAATACTGGGTGAGTTCACTCCTCGTTTCCCTGCCGACAGCCCATAACTCACGCTCCATTTGCACAGCCCTCCCTCTCCGTGTGTATCACAGCAATGTGCTCTGACGAGTGGGGGGAGACGTTTGTAGTGAGTAACACTCACCCAGCGACTGTGAAAAGCAGCTTGGGGCGGGGAGAGGGGGGTGAACTCTGGTTTATGGGTTGGTGCATCTGACCGGAGACGCTGAGGGAGCCTGGAGTGGGGATGCTCCCACCACTGCCTGCTGTGCTGGGGGAAGGGGCAAACCAGCAAGGGCTTAGAAGGGCAGTGAGCAAAGGGAGCAGGAGTTCATGCATCTCTTTTTTCCGTTTCAGGGTCCTCAGCTGCTGTGACTAAACTCCCTGGAGCCATCAGGGAGGGCAGGGCAGCTGCCGGATGCTGTACTGAGGCTCTGTGATTTTTCCTGGGGTCTGTAGTAACAACTGTGGTTTGTTGTTCTTGCATGGGAACACGAGCTCAAGAAAATAACAAGGCCTTTTACTGTAGAAAAGGCCAAGAAGGAGTTAGTAGGTGGTGGGTTTGCCCCTCCTCTGTAAGCAGGGTGTGCTGGCAGTCAGGGGAGCAGACAGCAGCTGCCTGGCCAGGCAGATACAGAGGTGCCACCATCACTGCCCCAGTGTTCCACCCTCCCTTCACACTTTACTTTGCCTGCACTGAGAATTTGGAGTAGAGGGACCCCCAGGCTGGTCCTCCTACTGGGCAGGGGCCTCACTTGGACATTATCCTGTACTCCTGAGCACTGGCCTGCTCAGACTCAGGGAGGAGTGAAAGCTTCTCCTGCCTCAGCATGTGATGGAGAGCTCAGTGAGTGCTGGTCACAAGGCAAAGACCTCTACACTCCCTCTTGGTCAGGGCCAAGGCAAAGACCCTGTGAAAGCCAAAGCCATTCATGCCTGAGGGAAGCTGGGGTGGCCCTGGGATATGGGCAGCATCACACATTGGTCAGGGGACTCCCTGGTGTGTCCAAGACCATGATCAGCCCATGGAAATCACCCAGTTGTAGATATGCTTTGGCTGGAGCTCAGCAAATGAGTTGCAGGACATGACTGATTTTTCTACCTCCACAGGACTTGGGATTGATGTGCTGGCCCGTGGTGTCAGCACCTGGGGAGTGGGAGATGTTTTGGATAGCAAACATCTACACCCACTCAGCAGGGCACTGGGTAAACTCTGGTAGCACCGGCTGGAGCCTGACCCTGAGGGTACCAGCACTGCATTTTCCCCTCTCCTCCCAGGAAGGACCTCCCCTGTCTTCCCTGCAGCCCAGGTCCAGCTCACAACTGCGGTGAGGTGCTTCCCCCTGCTGTAACTCCAGGAGCTCCTGCTCTTGGCCAGGCACTGCTGCCCCGATCCGGCGCCCGCAGCTGCCTGTTCCTGTGGCCATTGACAGGGAGGAATAAACTGGAAAACACAGCTGAAGTCCTGCTGGCACTCCGTGTACCCCTGCAAGCCCTCTCTCCCCAAAGAAGTTCCCTCCCCCGCAGACGAGGCTTTGAACCAAGGCTGCACCCTGAGCTGCTCCCGCAGTGCCCTCGGGAATGGCCCTGTCTTTGCTGATCCTTTTTCTTTCCACACATCCTTCTGCCTCGCTGATACAGCAGAGAATGAGACAGCTGAAGACCCTGACTACTATGTGGATAGTTCTACTGCGTTTTGGGACTGGTTCTGCAGAGTCAGTTTTGCTTTGAGGAGCTGTACCAAGCTGGAAAGTGCTTCGGGGCAAAAAGTGGAAAATCCTCTGTCCCAGGAGGGAGAGTCGAGCTCCCCCCCTGGCCCTGCTCTGTGCTGATGCCGTGGCAGCCAGTCACACTCCCTCCGTGTGAGGTGCAGGATTGCTCAGACTGTGCCTGGATGCTGCCTGGTGCCCACCAAGGGACTGATTCTCCTGGATCTGTTTTCTGTTGGGATTGGCTCTCAGGAGCTGAACAGCATGCTGAGCTTGGAACATCGCGTCCAAGAGCTCTGGAGGTGATAACGACAAGATGAGCTTGAAGATGAGCAGACTCTGCTTTTCACTACCCTCTCACCAGCCAAGGAGATCTCTGTCCTGCCAGGTCCTATCCAGCCAAAACATTCACCAAGAACAGCTACACTGAGGTTTCTATTTGTGCTCCTCAGCAAAAGCTCCTGAGAGGGAGCTATTACCAGCACAGAGGGTCAGATTAAATGTTTGTCCCTACAGCTTCCCTCTCCCCACACCATCTCTGCTCCATGTCACTGTAGGTCTTTGGCAAAGTGGGCTGAACACCTGCACAAGTCTGGTGCCTGCTGTATCTGTGTGGGGGACACAGACAGAGCCATTGACAATTCCAGAAGGATCAGCACCAAGGCACTGTGAGACTATGAGCAGGTGAGTTGAGCCCAGTCATCCCAGTCCCTGTTCTTAGAGGGGTGGTGGTCAGTGCCTGTCTCTGAAATGCCCACAGGGAAGGTGGCTGCCCCTCGTGTCCTGCAGAACCCAGCCCTGAGGGCTGTGCTCAACACTGCTGGGAACAACAGGACTCTCCTGCACATTCCAGGACCACAGCACCATTGCTGGCTTCCCAAAAACAGATCCCTGTGATAGCAGCCTCCTGGAGATGTCTCACAACACCCTCATCCCTGCCACTGTTGAGAATCAGCTCGGAGGGAGAGCACACCCCAGAGTAAGCAAACGTACAGACCACTCGTGCCACACGGTCCTGACAGACCCTGCACTGGTGTGTGAGTGGCAGCAGCACAGCTGAACCTTGGCTTCAGGAATTCTACAGCCCAGGAAGGTGCCCATCACCACCCTGACATCTTGCCTGCTGTGCCAGAGGGATGGAGCCTGAGGTGGAGGTTGCAGGTTACACAGTTTGGGGGAAGGAAAGCCCAAACCCTTCTGTTTGCTGGCAGGGAGCAAGGATCGTTGGAATGACCTTGGCTGGCTCTTCTGCATCCTCAGTCTTCATTGTTGTATCAGATCTTCCCCCAGGGCAGAGGAGATGATGCTCTTGAAGGTACTGGGGTGTCACCATGTTGGCACTGAAAATCATGGGCAGCAGAAAAAAGTGAGCAGAGCAGGGGACTGCCACAAACACCAGCTTCCTCCCACCACTGTGTTTAGGATTGTCCTACACCATGGAACAGTCAGCCCGGGTACCTGAGGGCTCTTTGCCTCACCCACCCTTTCCTTGGGCTCTTTGCCTTGCTACAGAAGCCCTGGGCTGCATTTGAGGGGTTCCCACCCATGGCACCCATCACAGCTCCTGGCAGGTCAGCACAAGGCCTGGGTTCATCTTCCCAGCAGTGACTCCATCCATCTTGGACAAAGCCTCATGCTCAGCAGTGCTCCTTGCTGCTGCTGGGTCCCAGTCCCTCCCTCTGTTCCCACAAGCCTGTGTACCCCATTTCCAGGCTTCTGCCAGGCTTGTGCCTGGTGCTCACACACGTGGCACTGCCTACACCCTCCTCATGGGGACCTCTGTCCCCCTTGCCCCTGGACCCTCCTGGCACACACCAGCCCCACAGCTCTCCTAGAAAATTACAACTATCACTGCAAGGTACAGCCCAGGTGTGGGCAGAGAACCTGGAGCAGGTGTTCACTGTGTACAGTGAGGTTGACCTACAGACACAGCACCCAGGGGAGCTGCCCCAGCGAGGGTCTCAGTCCTGCTGTGCAGGGGGTGCTGCACAGAGGAAAGACCCTGCTTTCTATACAGGGTTGCTTTGAGCAAGTTCTCTCCCTGCTCTCGGGCTTCCAGCTCTCCCAGGCAGGGGCCTCTCTTCCCCCACACTGCCTCTGCCCAGCCCCTTTGCAGCCTCCCTGGCACTGGGGCAAGCCATGCTGCTGCTGCTTTGGGTCTGCTTATCCATGGATGGCAGAATTGGACAAGGGAAGGAAAAAAATATTCTAGGGAAACAGCCAGCCAGCCCCCAAAGAGCCATCTCGGTCCTTCCAACAACTCACAGTGGGTGCTATGAGCACTGCTGCAACCAGAGCCAGGGTAGGATTTGCTGGCATCAGCAAACCTGTTGTGTGTCCGTGCTGACTACTGCAGCTTCACTCCTCGCTGGCAAAGCTGGCGAGCCAGCACAGGTGGGGGATCTAATCTGATATTCATGGCAGGGAGACTCAGCCCAGCCTCTCACCCCAGCTTGTGATGCAGTCAAGGGGCTGGAGGCTAGCTGGGGAGCCAGGCTGGGTTGGTGGTCCTGCCCTGGGAGAGCTGAAGACCCAAGGACTGCACTGTGGGGTGGGCACAGGACCCCCTGCCATGGTAGACATCCCACAGCACCCCAGACACCCACCTGCCCTTCAGGTGGCCACACTGCATCTGAGCGAGCCGTGGGTGACAGCCACGTCCCCTGCCCCTTGAGGGGAGCAGGGGCACATAGGAAGGGGGGAACCAGGGCTGTGTCTACCCTTATCCTGGCTTGTGGTCCTCAGCCCCACAGGGCCCCCTGCAGATGCAAAGCCCTGCAGACAGGCAGGTGGCATGGGGACACTGCCGACACCCCAGGTCTCAGCCAGAGTCTGGCTGGAGGCCCAGGGCACAGTGACCTGCTGAGATGCAGCAGCCAGCAGCCAGAAAGGCATCTTGTCCTCATGAGCAACCAGTCCTGCCCACTCCCCCAGCGCCAGCCCCATTCCTCTTTCCAAAACTGCCCCTGCCACCAAAGCACGGGGCCGACCCCTCCCCAGGGACCCCACGACCAGGACCAGGGGGCTACAGACAAGAGTTGGCTTTATTCACGGACACGGGGGCAGCTGTGTCACTGGCAGCTGCCCTCGTATTGCACATCCAGCGACGGGGGAATATCCATGCCACGTCACAACACAGCGTCGGCACTATGGGACCTCGGGGGGGCGCAGGCACCGTCACCTCCCAGCAGGCTGGGGAGCGGGCTTGGGCGCCAAGGGTTCACAAAGGCAAAAGACCCGTCCACCCATAGATAGAGAGAGATATATATATAAAAAAAAATAGTTCCACGATGACCAGAGCAGAACCACAGGGACACGCGTGCAAGCGAAATGTACAGCAGCCCGCGAGCAGGTAAACATGCTTTGTACACACACACACAGACAGGCTGGGGGGCAGCCGGGGTTTATGGCGCTGGGAGGGAGACAGAGCCATAAACCCGGGCTCCACGCACACGCTCAGGCACACACGCACACCCTGCGGGCAGCACCCGCGGCTCGGGCACGCGCCGGGGCTCGGGGGCTGGGACACAGCGGGTGTTTCTCACTGCTAGACACGTTACGGAGACACGGACACGGTCCCTTGGAACGGAACTGGAGGAAGAACTCGTGAGCGAACGGGGCAGGGGCGCCCCTGCTCCTCCCCGGCGCGCGGGCACCGGCCGGGGCCGGCTGGAGAGGAGCAGGGGGCTACCGGCGGTTCGTTGTGCTGCTGGTGGAAGAGGCAAGGATGGGGGTCCATTATGCCTCTGGCTCGTATTCCTGGTATTCCTCCTGCGGGATGGGGAAGGAAAGAGACAGTGAGAGGGTTCAGCTGGGACACAGAGTCCTTCTCTTCTCCAGCCCAACACCAGTTTTGCTCTGGACGGTGCACCGATGACTGTCACACTGTGTCCACTGTGCCACCCCGTCCCCTCACCTGTGGGGGTTCCTCGTAGTTCTCCCCCTCTGGCTCCAGCAGCGGCTCAACCAGCGGCTCCTCCACAGCCTCCTGGGCCACCTCCTCTGCCTGAGAGTGAACCAGGAGGTCAGTGCCACACACACAGCCCCCCACATGGCACCCACCCTCCCTGCCCCTGCCAGACCAGGAATGCACCGGGGATTCAAGGGGCNGGAAGCCAACGGCTCATGGGGCGGCGAGCGGGAAGCCGCTGCCCCTCCCGCAGCTGTCAGGTCACCTCGCAGCCGCGGAGCGATGCGCCCGGGCCCGCGCCGCCGGCCGCCATGCCCAGGCCCGGGCGCGCACACGTCCGCACACGCTCGGGGACACGTCCGCACACGCTCGGGCACACGATGCCCGCCTGCCCGGGGCGTGGGGAGACCACCCGGGCACCCTCGTGGTCCCTCCTCGGGACTGCGCAACAGCCAAGGGGCTCCACGCCAGACCTGGGGATGTGCCGGCCTCCCCAGGGCACGGCGACGCCCGGGGACTCTCACCTTCAGGTCTGCAGGGAACTCCTCCTTCTTCACCAGCCCGGTGGCCGCCGCGATGTTGCCAGCGCCGGAGAACGCCGCCTCTCCCAGCTGGGACGCCTGCTCCTTCGCTTTCTCAGCCACTGCAAGAGCCGGGGGTGCCCATCAGTGCCCCCTCCCCGTGCCAAAACGGGTGCCCAGCTGTGGCTTCGTGCCCTGCACCACCCGGGGGGGAGCTGGAGGGGAGATGCTGGGCAGGATCAGGCTCTTCCCACTTCCTTGCCCTGGTGGGGAGGGGAGGGGGCCATGCCACTGCTCTGCAGCTGGGCAAGGAGTGTGAGCAGCCGCCGCAAATCCTTGGTTGCCGGCCCTGTTATGTAAGAGGCTTTAGGAGAGTGACATCAGCCCCTCAATTAGCCTCTGATCTCGTTAGTGTGGCCGCGCTCTCAGGGCCAGAAGGGTACCGCGGCAGCAAGACGGAGGGGCCCATACCTGAGGTTACGCCTTGCACCACACCTTGGGTTTTACTCCCTGAGGGTAGAAAGAGACAGAAATCAGGTTAGAGGGACCGACAGCTGGGCTCCGACCCTGGCAGGGCTCTGAGCCAGGACAGCATCCTGCCCACACCCCCAGGCCACCTGCGGGGCTGAGCACTTGCCTGGCTCCCCTCAAGGCTCCTGTTGTCCCTGCAGGAGCCAGAACTGGGGCAGCACAGGGCCACCGCCACGTGCCAGGCAGGGCAGAGACCCCAGGGCCCAGTACTGTGTCAGGGCACAGCCAGGCAGGGTGAATGTGAGCTGTGCTGCTGAGAAAAACCTCCCACTAGGAGGTCTGGGATCCCTCTAGGATCCAAACCTAGAACCAACACAGCACGGGAAGCCCCACAGCTGGAGTGCCCGGAGCTGGGTGCTGCTGCTGGCCATGCCAACCCTGCCAGGCTCCCTCGAGCAGAGTGACACCATCCAGGATACCCCACGGAATGGGAGTGGGGTGTCTAGGACAGAAGGAAAGGTAGGGGCTGGGCAGCTCCTATAGGATGGGGCCTCAGGGCATTCCTTGAGCTGCTGGACCTCTGCCCAGCACACATACCCTGGCAAGGATGGGGGCCCAGGGCAGGCACCCACCACTTCCCAGGGAAACAGTTCTGGGGCCTCAGCTCTCCCACAGAGCTTGTGCCCTCTGGAGCAGAACAGAGCCTCAGCCCTGCACCCTCCTCCCTCCCACCGCAAGCAGGGTTGGCCTCAGCTCCCTCCCTGGGCATTCCAGTACCACAGCCAGCCACACAGACTGCCCAGGAACTGCTCCTCCTGCCAGCCATGTCTTCTAGGACTTGGCTCCAAACAGATCCCAGCCCAAAGGGGCTCCTCAGTCACCAGCTGGGTGCAGGGGAGATGCTGGTGTGGGACGAGCTCCAGGGCATTGGCTCCCCGAGGGGGACAAACATGGTCCCCAACCCTCTGTCCCAAGACAGGCACATCTCAACACAGAGGTCACCAACTCCATCATGGGCCCTCTGCTTTCCTGCCCCAGAGCATCCCAGGCATTGAGCTGAGAGACCCTCGGGCTCAGACTGGGAGCTGCAAGGGGTCCGGTCCCCAAGGGTCCCATCCCCTCAGCCTGGGGACCAGTCCCCGACTCTGCTCCTGCCTGCACAGCCCACTCTCCAGCCCTGCAGATTGCCGGTGGGCAGCGAGGCACGGCAGGCCCCGACCCTCTGCCCCGGGGCACCCCGCCGCAGGGCGGTCGTGGCGGGGAAGGAGCAGGGGAGAAGAGGAGCGGGGCTGGGGACAGGTGGGGATGCAGGGGAACGGCAGGGGGATGGGCAGGAGGACGCAAGGGCAAACGCAGGAGCAGGCAAGGGCAGACAGAGAGGNGGGATTCAAGGGGCTCCATGGGGAGCCAGTGGGACCCTGGGCACTCAGCAGCCCACCTAGCTGGGAGGTGACATGCACAGGTCTGCGGGAGCAGGGGCTGTGTGTGTACGTCCCTGCAGTGCTCCCAGCCCCAGCCTCAGGCAGGCAATGAGTGCTGGCACCACGTGGGCCTCAACATGCTCCAGGCGCTGGCAGGCCTGCAGGAGCATCCTGCATCCCTGGCAGGGGAGGGCGGCGCTGGGTAACCCCTCCCTGGGGCTGGCAGGCGGGAAAGGGGGGCAGCCAATCCCCCTGTGCAGCGGCGGTGGNCTCCCCGCAGTGCGCGGCACGCCGGGACAGTCGTTCTCCCCATCCCCATCGCTCGTCGTGATCCCACCCCACGCTGTCCCCATGCTATTCTGTCCTGACCCACATCGCATCCTATCCGACACTCTCGCTGTCACGTCTCCTCCCGGTCCTTGTCCCATCTCGTCCCGATCCCACTTCTTTCCATCTACAGGCTGCCCTTACCCCATTCCATCCTTATCGCCATCCAACTCCCTCCACATTCCACTCTGTCCCTATGCCATTCCCATCCCATTCTCGTCGTGTCCTCTNGCCCTGCCCGGCCCTGCCCTGCCTACGTTCGGGTCCCCGCCTGAAGTGGGGTCACAGCGCTACCCCAGCCACCTCCCAGCCCACCCCAAGATGAGAAGCAGGCAGAGCCACGCGTGGGGCTGGCAAAGCTGAAGCTGGAGGAGGAGTTGCTCAGACCCCCTAAAAAGCACCATTGATGCCCTTCCCAAGCAGTGACAGCATCACCCCTGTGAGAGGCAGGGGTTGTCTGTCCCTCTGTCCCTTCAGCTTACAGCTCTGCCCCACATGGCCCTGTCATCGCCCCCCACCTGGCTCTAGGGCTGAGCCCCCTGCAGCCAGGCTGGCACACTGTCCTTGTCCCCTTACCCCTGCTCTTGGGGTGCCCTGTGCCCCATCACATCACAAGGCCAAGGTTAACTGGGACAGGAGGGGGTGCAGAGGCTGCTGCACTGCCGTGGTTCATCACCATTCTCATGTAGCCACTGTGGGATTTCATTTGATTGGAAAAATAATAGGAGCCATTTATCTCCATGGCTTTATGGGTTCCCATCAGCCCTGCAGCCCAGCCAGGCTGGGGGGCTGGCAGTGCCCACCCAAAGCCCGCCCTTTGGGGCACAATGACCTTCATCCTCAACCTTTGCACCCCACAGTACCTGTCTGAGGGGCAGAGGGTGCTGGGGGGCACAAAGTCACCCCCTGGGTGGGCACAGCAGTTGCCAGGAGCCACACAGTGAGTACAGCAGTGCCAGGGCTGCCCCCGGCCTGTCTCATGCTGGGCAGCTGTCCCAGCTGGCAGCCGAGCTGGCAGCCCTGTCAATAATAATAATTAAAAATTAATACTAATCAAAAGGGAGAGGCAGATGGCAGCAGACATGCGGCAGGGCTGGAGGTGGGGGTGGGAGGCACAGCAGACAGAGGNTCCCACCTCATCCCACTCCATTCCCATCCCACTGCATACAATTCTGAACCCATCCCCTCCCCATCACAAACCCCACTCTCCCCATCATATCCTATCCTGATCCCATCATCCCTATCCCATCTTATCCCTACCTTCCAACCTGATGCTATCCCACTCTCTCTCTGTACCCTCCTGCCCTGCCCATACCACATCTTGCTACCCACACATCGTCCCCAATTTACACAATTCTACTCCCTCACCCTGATCCCATCCCACTCTGAGCCCCTGCCCTCATCCCCCCGCTCCCTGCCCTAGAGAGGGATCCCCCAGGAGGGGCAGGCCTGGCACCCTCTCCCCAGGACACCGCCCTCCCATCCCACCAGCTGCAGCTGGGAAAGGTCCTCATCCCACCTGCCTGTGGGTACTTAAGAGCCAGAGGCAGCCCTGGGGAGCTTGTGCTGGTCAGGATGGCTACAGGGGAGCAGGTGGGTGCTTGCCCTGTGAGCTCTGGAGGCTGTAGAACAGAGACAGCCCTGCCAGCCGTCGGGGCACCCAGTGTGGGAGGTAGCTGGGGCTGCAGGCTCCCTGCTGGGGTGGTCATGGGGCTCTATGAGGCTGTCCCACTTCCTCTGCAGAGGCAACAGGAGCGACGCCGGCAGAGGGCTCAGCCACAAGAGCTGCTCCCGGCAGAGATCGTGGGCAAGCACCCCTTGCAGAACAGGTATGGGAGGGAGGTCTGGCCATGGACAGCCTCTCCCAGCACTGAGAGGGGTGTGCTGGGGCTGGAGGGGGACTCCAGCGTGGTTGAACACCCCATTTCCTCTCTGTTCCCAGATGGGCACTGTGGTTCTTCAAGAACGACAAGAGCAAGATGTGGCAGGCAAACCTGCGCCTCGTCACCAAATTCAGCACTGTGGAGGACTTCTGGGCGTGAGTGTCCACGGGGTGGCCGTGCCAGCTCTGCTCCTTCTGGAGATGTTCTGGTGGGGACTCTGAGCCTGAGGCACCTATTCTCACCTGCTTCTGTGTCTCCATCCAATGCAGGCTGTACAGTCACATCCAGCTCGCCAGCAAGCTCGCAGCTGGCTGTGACTACTCCCTCTTCAAGGTATGATACCCCATCCTCAGAATCCCCCCAGCATTATGGGGGCACGCTGGGTGCTGGTAAGGCTGTCAGGGTGCCCTGTAAGGTGGGAGGGGAAGTCTGGCTGGATGTTCACAGCTCCCCAAGCCAGCTCTGGCTGGGTACTCGGTACCCCTGACTGTCCCCTTGCCCGCCCCTAGGATGGCATTGAGCCCATGTGGGAGGACAGCCAGAACAAGCGTGGTGGGCGCTGGCTCATCACCCTGGCCAAGCAGCAGCGGCACACTGAGCTGGACCGTTTCTGGCTGGAGACGGTGAGTGTGGCCCCCCTCGAGGGTCCTGGCTGTGGTGTTCCCCCTGCCCCAGGGCTGAGCCCCGCTGGGGACTGTCCCATGTTCCCCTTCTCCTCCCAACAGCTGCTGTGCCTCATTGGGGAGATGTTTGATGAGTACAGCGATGAGGTGTGCGGGGCCGTCATCAACATCCGCACCAAGGGGGACAAGATCGCCATCTGGACCCGGGAGGCAGAGAACCAGGAAGGGGTCACCCACATTGGGTAATGCAGCTTCAGGGGAGACTGCCCGGGGGAAAAGGGCTTCCCCTGTTTGGGGGCCAATGGGAGAGGTGGTGCTGCCCTCTTCATGCATCCCCTTCTCTCCTCCAGACGTATCTACAAGGAGCACCTGGGCCTGTCACAGAAGGTGGCCATTGGGTACCAGGCCCACGCAGATACGGCCACCAAGAGCAGCTCCCTTGCCAAGACCAAGTTTGTGGTGTGACTGCAGAGAGAGTGGGGAGCTGCCTATGAGGTCCCCATGTACTATCTCACAATAAATTTCTGTATCTGAGCATAATCTGTGTCTCTGGGGTTCTTGGCAAGCTGGGGTGGCTCTTTTTTGGGGGGAGAGGTTTCCTGGGAGGGAGATGATCATGTGCTGTATCCTGGCCCCTCCATTCTGGGTGAGCAGGGCCAGGAGCACAGAGCTGACATGTCTGTGGGCTTGGAACCCTGCACATGTCCCCTCACCTCCTCTGGAGCCTGGGACCAGCACCCCTCTCCCTGGGGCTGTGGGGGTGTTTCCTGTGTTTTGCAGGGCCCTGGATAGCCCCCAGAAGGATGCTGTTCTGTCCTCCCCTGGCCGAGGCATGGGCACAGCTCACTGAGCTGCAAACCTGGGCATGGGAGGGACTGCCTGGTTCATCTGGGTCAGCTCAGCCTGGGGAGCTGATGCACTTTTCTCCTAAGTCCCTGCAGATCTGTGGGACACAGGTCTGCCTGGTCAGTAAGATCAGATTCCCAGCTGAGGGCTGGCAGTGTCCCTGCAGGGTGGGTGCTGGGGCTGCAGCACAACACGGTCCCCATGCTGCATCCCCTCCCACAGACACTTGCAGCACAGGTGCTGTGAAGTTTATTTTCTTCCCAAGGTTTTCTTTTGTGCCAGACCTGCAGGTTCACAGCCTCAGCCTTTTGAGCCCTGGGATTTTGCTGGCTCCTCCTTTCCATGGCTCATATCTTTTGCTGTCCCTTCTGGTGGTCCTGGTCCCCCTACTCTCTTCCAGACCCACCCCACACTGTCCTTTAATCTTTTATTTGTGTGTTTGATTGTTGTATCTGTGCTTCCCTGCCTAGCCAGATTCTAGAGGTGGAGCTGTCTGCTCACCTCCTGACCAGTGGCACCTGCAGTTCTGCCCTCACTGCAGCTCTCATCCAGGAGTATCCTCCATTCTCTCCAGCAGCACCCAGGCTCCATCTCAGCCCAGAGCTGCCACATGTCCAGCCCATCTGTGCCACCTCATCAGCCCAGAGCCAGGGTTGCTTGTCCCCTGCTGTGATGGCTCAGTGCTGCCCTGCCTGCAGATGGGCTCTGCAGAGAGCTGGTCCTGCAGAAGGATGAAGTATTGAACCACTCTCTGCTCTTAGAGCTGGTTGTGACCTGTCTGGTCACAGCTTGACAGGCACCTGGTGTGGCTGTGTCACTCAGGGTCTCGACTGCCTGCAGTGCAGCCCGTGGGGTTGAGCTTGCTGAGCCCTGCACTATCCTGGGCTGCTGCTGTGACTGCAGAGAGCTGAGTCCCTGGAACTCAGCTGCCTTTCTACAGGAACATCAACCCTGCAGCTCCCCCAGGGCAGCGCAGAGCCCTCCACCACCCAATATTGCCCCCATTCCAGGCAGAAGATGATACTGGAGACTGAAGACAGGAGCTCATCCCTGGCAGGCGGTGTGTCAGGCCGTGTCCCCGTGTCCTTGCACGGTGTGATGGCTTTAGGTCATTTCTCTGTGCAGGTGCAAGTGCCACAGCACCGCACTGCCCTCCCCTGTAGGGCTGCAGGCAGCAGGACCGGGCTGAGGGGATGCAGTATGGGGGGATAGCACCCCGAAATGGGTGTGCTGTAGGTGGCCAGGACAGGGATGAGGGGATGCAGAGTGGGGGGCAGCACCCCAAACCGGGGGTGCTGTAAGCGGTGGGTCAGGGGCGGCTCTGCCCGCCTCGCC
>VZRX01005743.1:17172-36240 GCA_013398075.1 Notiomystis cincta | reverse complement strand
GCTCCCTCAGGGCGTGCAGCACGCGGCTGGCGCGGGAGGGCAGCGGCGAGGCCGTCGTGGAGCGCATCGTCCGCGTGGACCACGCGGGGGAGTACGGGGCGAACCGCATCTACGCGGGGCAAATGGCCGTGCTGGGCAGGACGAGCGTGGCGCCCGTCATCCAGGTGAGCGCCGCAGGAGCCGCGCCGGGCCCTGCTGCGCCGGCCTCCGCTTGACAGCGGCCGCACGGCGGCGAAGAGCCTGGTGGCCTTCGTGGTCAGGTCGTTGTCCGCCCTTTTCTAAGCGCTCCACACGGGCGGGTTTACCTGAAGGGCGGTGGGAGTGCTTGGGAAGGGGATTAGCAGTGCTGCAGCTGCTGTTGTCCTGATTGCAAATGTTTTTATGTTACCTTCGTATAACTGCCCTCCTCTGCCCTTTTTATAGCGGTCTGCACCATTTCTTGTCTGTGATGCTGCAGAGTTGCCCCAGCTACCACAGCATACGGGGCCTGAGCTGTTTGGGACTTTCCTGGCTTTATTGGAAATGTTTACATCTGGTGGGTTTATGCTTCTCTGTGATCTGGCTCTTTTGCAGCAAATGTGGAACCAGGAAAAAGACCACCTGAAAAAGTTCAATGAACTCATGGTTGCATACAGAGTTCGACCTACTGTTTTACTGCCTTTCTGGAATGTAGCAGGTTTTGTTTTAGGTGAGTTTGTGTCACTGCTGTTACCGTTTTGGGAAGTCTTCAGCTGTATGAATTCTTTGTGTGCTTCAGACTTGATGTGTCCATGTGTGTGGTACCCCCATGACAGGGGCTGGAAGTGCTTTGCTTGGGAGGAAGGGTGCAATGGCTTGCACAGTGGCTGTGGAGGAGAGCATAGCAGAGCACTACAACAACCAGATCAGAACTCTCATAGAAGAGGATCCAGAAAAGTACAAAGAACTATTGCAGGTACTTCACTCTGACTCACAAGTAGTTTAACAAATTAATTGAATTATCCTATGTGATTTAGGCTTTAAAAAATAAAATGCTTTCAGAATTTACTTTAGTTTTTTTTTATTCTGTCACTTAGAATGCTGAAGTCAGCAGAAACTATTAAAATAAAAGGATGCTTTTTCCTTCTGCAAAGTGACCAAGCCAAAATTAAAACATATGTTGGGTTATGTTCAGCATGCTTTCAGTAATTCAGTGTTTCCTTTTTGGGTGGGAGAATTATGCTTTAAGTTTGATTGATTTTAATGGAAAGAAAGGGTCTGGAGGGGAAACAAAAGGAGGAAACATGATTGCACAGTAGCTGTCTTGCCCTCTGAAGGCATTCCAGTACCTTCACCTGCTCCTTAACCTGTGGGGCCCAGAGCTGGTGTGTGTCAGCTCTAGGAGAGAATAATTTCCCAAGCACTTCAGGTATCAAACCGGGACACTGTAGGGTGGTCTGGGAGATTGAGCTGTTTGCACTGGAACTGGTTCATTTCCAGCCTTGCTGGCTACCAGTGTGTTCAGTTGTGCATAGTGTAACAAGTAGCAAAAGCTGATTTTTCCAATGTATCCTCTTGTTACAGAAAGAGTGTCTGAGGTAAAGGGGGTTGTGCTGAGATAGACCAGGGAAATACCACCCTGAGGTAATGAAATAGATAGAGATGGCACAAAATAAAGAGAATAATCAAGGCAGTGAGTTTACTCACAGTGCCAGTATGAGGAGAACCAGTCAGGAAACCAAAAGAAATGAGAAGCTGTTGGGCAGGGACAGTGCCCAGGTGTCTGTAAGTGCTGAGCACTTCATTAAGCAATCCTGGTTATCTGCAGGCATCTCAGGAGAAAACCCTTCAAACCTTTTTGTCCCAGCTGAAAAATCAGAAGGCAAACAGTTGTTCTTTAGAGTTTGCTAGAATGGACAAAACCCTGGCTGGATTACAGGAATACACACACCATTACTGATTGGCAAGACAGGGCCCTTAATTCCTTTCTTCACATTGTCAGAATAGTGTGGGGGTGTGAAAATACTGTTAGAAGTTACTGTGACTGTGGGTTTTTTTGGAACTGTGAAAGACAGTGATATATTAAACAGCAGCTTGAACTGAAAGACTTTTTTGGAGACCACTAGAAGAACTTCAGGTTAGGGGAACGCTGTAAATAATTCCCTTCTTGCTGCATTGGAGGTTCAGATCTTTGAGAAGTTTCTGGGAGACCCTGGCTTGCTGTGGAGCACACAGTGGTCCACAGCATAGTTTTGTGTGCTGCCTGCCTTGGTTTGTGTGCCCAGTGGACTCAGTGGGTGCTGTTTTTAAAGGTGATAAAGCAGTTCCGGGACGATGAGCAGGAGCACCACGACATTGGCCTTGAGCACGATGCAGAAGCTGTGAGTGGGATGTTGACTCATTTGTGCTGTCAGTGAGGATGTGGATGTGCTGCTCTTACCTTCCTTACCTAGAGACTGGGGTGTGGCTCTTTGAGAAGCCAAAATTATGGCTCTTGATGCTCTTTCCCAAAGAAACACATAAAAAAGTCCTGCATGTTATAACTTTAACTTTTCTAGAACAGAACTGAATCTGTTGGAATTCATGTCAAGAGTTAAAGTGTTTTAATTTTTTCCTAGGAGGTGTCTTCTGCAAATTTTTGGGTTTTGTTTTAATTTCAGTTTAGATTAAATACTTTTGAAGATAAGGCTCACCTATTTTATCTCTTGACTTAAATTTGTGGAGAAATGGAAATATTCTGAACAGTTGATAAATTTTAATTTAGTTTTCTCTTGCATAGATTAGACTGCAAATACAGGTGGGGTTTTCTTTGTGTGTGCATGTTTTCACTTTGATTTTTTTCTAATGGTGCTTACTGTTCCTTATCAAAGTCTCATTCAAGCAGAACACTTCAGTAGATGTATTTAATCTTTTATTCTTTTTACAGACACCAGCTTATTCTGTTTTGAAGACAGCCATACAACTTGGATGCAAAGCTGCAATATTTTTATCAGAACGAATTTAGTTATATTTTGTATAATAGTGGTGGCAATAAACTGTGACACAAAAGTGTATGGAAATTGTGGAAGACTATTTTATTCAGCCTTTAAAAAATTTCTGAATTAAGCACTTGATTCAACCATCCTTTGTCACATTGAGTACCCATTTAAAAAGTATCTATATTAAAGTCAGTTGAGCTAAATGTGAATAAAGATGGCAGAATTGAGTCTGTATGAACTAAACCTTCCTATTCAGAGACTGTTCACAAGGTGGCAGCAAAATATGTATAGACATGGTTCATATACACAATATTTGTGTATGGATGCACACACATAAAAATGATAAATACATTCTCTGGTGTTTTCAAATTTATGTGTACTTGAAATAAGCTGGAGCACATCAGCTCATTTTAAAATGGTTAATACTGACAAAGAAGAATATTTTTTTCTGTTTTCAGGGTGAGTGAAGTATTTCTTTTCAGTCCATCTAGAACAAAAATTGGTATAAGACCAGTTTTACTTGAAGACTTCTTTGTGGTTTGGGGTGGTTTTTTTTCAGGAACAGTTCCAAAGTCTTTAAGTAGAATTTTAATTACTCTGTTGTTTTTTGTTGTGGTGAGGATTTTTTTGTTATTTGGTATTTTTTGGGCTTGTTTGGTTTGTGTTTTTTTTTCACCTGAGTGTGTGTAAGGAATTGATCCCTGCCATAAAGCAGGTGGAGAGAGCAACTTGGAGCACTGTGGAATTGCATTCAGTATTCTGTTAGAGCTTTCAAGCTTATCTGACTTTGCTTCAGACAGCATTTAATCCAGGTACATCTGAGTCTGCCATTTTTAATAGCTTTGTTAGTGATTGGTTTGTGATTTGGTATGAAAGGCTTCTTAAAGAGGATTATTTACCCTTTTTTGGTGAAGAAGCTTAGGCAGAAGGTTAAATCTTAATACAGAGAAATTCCTATTCTGTGTGATTTTGTTATGGCTGTCACTTTGTATGTTCTTTAAAATGAATCTCTCTCAAGCTGTTGCAAGTGTCACCTTGTTAGACTCAAACTACTGATGTTATTTACATTGTTCCATCAAAGCAGCATTTGGTTCTCTGTCTGTGACTGGTTTGCACACCCACTGGAATAACCTGACTCCAGGAACTCCAGGCTAAATCACAGATTTCTCAGGGACTCAGTTATCAGGAGATAACTCTAATGGAGTCTCATTTGACTTGCCTCAGCCCCAGACAGTTGTGAGCAGTGTGTGTGAAAACTCAAGTTTACTGAAGGTACATCCCATTACACTAATCCAGTGTCTTCTCTAATTTAACTGACTCTTCTCTAATTCTCTGAACAAATCTTACATCTAGCAGATTTCTTGTCTTAATTTCTCTAAATTATTCAATATGCATGTGGAAAACTCCCAGGTAATTTGGAGGAGAGAGGAATCAGCACAAAAGAATGAGTAACTAAAGTGGTTAAAGGGGTAACAAGTGGTGCTGGAAGCCTGTGCAGTGCAGTTGTGTAAGTCATGGGCTTTAATAATTGAGTAAAAGAAGGAAAAAAGATTGCTTGATGAATAGTCCATTGTAAAGTCTTTCATACCAGGGGCAGCATGGGATGGCATCTTTTATAAGTCCATTATTGCAGGGGAGGGAGGGCAGAGCATGGTATATTTTGACTCAAAGCTGCACATTGCATGCCCAGTGGTCTTGTGACACAAACTGGAAACTGAGCCAGACAGTTCCTGGTCTTTTAGCCTTTACATCAGGATTGAAGCTGGACAAGGCAGCTGTGGGGCTTTCCTGGAGAGCTGGTACTCAGCTGAGGCCTGGTATTTCCCAAGGCTGTATTTGCAGAGATTCTCTGAAGATGTCTGCAGTGGTGTTCAGCAGTGCTGGGATTGGCTTCTGACAGAGAGACAGACAGACAAGCTCCTGTGATTGTCCAGGATGTGGGTGGCCCCCGAGACCATCACACTGCTCACTTGGGGCAACAGCTTTTAAGAGACAAATCTCATGTTTAATGTGTTTCATCTGGCCAGATGCTGGGAACATCAAATACCAAGAAATTGCCATGTGAGGCCTGTTTGGTCATATATGCTGTAACTGAAAGTGCTCATAGAGAGTTCTTTGTCCTCAGCAGCTGAACACATCCTGCACATTTGAGAAGGCTGTCAGACAGTAACACTGTCTCCAGCTGCAAGCATGAAATGTGAACTGGGAAATCAAATCTGCTTTATGCTCTGGAGCAGGATTTGTTCCTTCTTTAATGGAGCAGCAGATTTCTGCCCATCCATTAAAGTGTGGGTGGGCTGTTCTGCCACTTCCAAAGCTTGTGCATTTCCCTGCTCACTGGCAGTTAACTCTTTTTTTTTGTTGTTTTACATAAAAAATTGAGTTGCTTTTCATTTTTCTCATGAAAATGGGACTCTTTTTCTGTTTAAAAACCTGTTTCAGATTTTGGAAGACTAAAAAAAGTGGTAAAAGGTTCCAAAAGAACAAGAGGTGCTTAGTGCTGTACAGTTCTATTGTACAGCTGCTGCAGGGCTGTAGTTACTTTATGCTGAGGCAGAACTAAGCTAATACCAGCCATCCCAGCAGGGGTTAATGGCAAGCAGAGGCCAAAGGATATAGCTTATTCAAGTCTGTTATCATAGTGATCCTCAGTGACCTCTGGTTGTGTTGACAGAGGAAGAGGAGCTTGGATCAGAGAAAGGCTGTGAAATGCTGCATTTTCAGAACAGGGAGTGGGGAAGATGACAGGGTCTTCACTGTGCCTTTGAGTTTTGGGGCTTCCTTGTAAATGATAAAATACACACATAATTTGGGGTTTGTAATATGCAGTGGGATGAAATCCTTTCCCTCAAAGTAATGAGGTCTTTTGTAGCTCCTGTGATAAGCCAGGGCTTGATCCCAATTTTCTCCTGCAGAAGCAGTATTTCTCAATGAGGAGGAGCAGCAGGTACCCATCTGTGTGTGTGCAGGGCTGTAGGGCTGTTACCTCCTCTTTGATCAGCATCTCACCTCATGCAGGTTTCTTCTGCAGTCAGAGCTGGGGATGACCTGGCCCCTATTCTCCAAAGCTGCTCTGAGTCAGAGGTAAAGGTGAGGCTGGTGCTTGGAGGGGAGAGGCAGGGTCAGCTGGTGCAGTCCCTGAGCACTGGGGCTGTTTGTGGATCTCTGCACTGTCTGTAGGCACTGCAGAAGGCACGTGTGATGCCCTGGATGTGCAGCTCTGGCTGTGCCAGGACACGTTTCAGCAGCAGCCAGGCAGAAATCAAATCCCCGTGACGGGGATTAATGAGGTGATGCTGACACAAGCTGAATGGACTTTTGTCAAGGGCATGTAGTGATAGGACAAGGGTTTATGGCTTTATGTTGATGAGGGCAAGTTTAGATTAGTCAGAAGAGAGCAATTCTTCACTATGAGGATGGTGAGGCCCTGGCCAGAAGATGTCCCTGACCATGGCAGAGGGCTGTGGAATGAGATGAGCTTTAAGGTGCCTTCCAACCCAAACCACTCTATGACTCTGTGATTTATTATGCAAATTATGTAAAATGAGACTCACAGGATTGTTTGGCAGAGAACTAAATCATTGTCTGAGTTGGGCTTCAATTTTGTCTGGAGTAAATATATTTGGCTCACTTGAGTACACAAAGCTAGGCTTGTGATCAGCTGAGGATGTGCCATACAGCCCCTGTGCTGGGGATGACATGGACTGTACATCTCTATTTGTTCTTAGTATTACAGGAATTATTTAATCTATGCACAGCTGCCCTGTGTCCGGACTTTAGGGAAGACATAATTTCAAATGCCAGTCATTTTTTGTCACTAGCTTCGAAGTTGTGGCATGTTGCTTGCATTGAATTCTGCACATATTTTTTAGCTTGGGAGGCTTAAAAGGACTAAGGTAAAAATATTGGCCAATTTAAAGGAGGAATGTGTGTCATAAGGGAGGAGATTATTTAAAGGTACTACCATTTTTCTATTTGTTACTTCAGCTTTCATCGTGTCTGACATGAAAAATCAGACTGGATTTAGGAGAATGACAGCAGCTTTTGCAGGTGTTCTTCCAGCTCGTGTTGGAGAACACTTGCTGATACTCTTTTTTAGAGTTGTTGGGCTAATCTAATGTTGAGTAAATGGATTAACAGTTCAGGTTCAGTGGGTAATGTATTTCTAAAAGAGCTTGACTGTGTTAGAATGAAAATTTCAGTTGTTGTTGTTAGGTGCTTTCAATAAATGCAGCTTCCTGCTCACTCCAGGTGTTTTGGAGAAGCAGCACCCTCTACTACGGTTTTGCAGAGCAGGGGGTGGTACCTCTGTGTCCAGCAATGCAGCTTATGGCAGCAGCACTGTTCTGTTGTGTTAGGATGCAGATTAATACACCTATGCTGGTGTTTTTAAAAATGGGGTTTTTTGGTTCTGAAGGTCTTTGTCTCACAAACTCTGGCCATGGCACTGCCTTTACTTGTGCTCATTCTTAGCTGGAAGTAAATGGTGTTCTGATGGAAGCCCAGGAATCATGCAGTGCTACTTGGAAAGGAGCTCTGGAGGTCATCTTGTCCAACCTCCTGCTGGAAGCAGGACTGCAGCCAGCACTAAAGCAGGTCAGCCATGATTTTTTTCCAGACAGGTGATGAAAACCTCCAAGGACAGAAATTTCACAGCCTCTATGGGCAGCCTGTTCTGGTCCTGCATTACCCTACCAGTGACACTTTTTTTTTCCTGATATCTATCCTGAACCTTCCAAGACTGTCACTGCTGCTGCTTGTTATGTCATGTAGCACCATGGAGAAGAGTTTGCCTCACTATCTTGGTAAATATCCCTTGAGTAACCATTAGATCATTCAGATGAGCTCTCCTTGCAATGCCAGCTTCCTGAACTGGCACAGAGGAAGGGCAGGGATGCATCTGTGACCACCTTGACAAGTCTCATTCTCTGTTTAAGACTTCAGGCTTCATATGTCTTCTTTCCTTGCAGATATTTTCCACCCAACTGTTTGCATGTCAGTGATTTGTTTGAGTGTTACTTGTGCCTAGGGACAGATGGATTTATTGATTTTATGGTACAGGTGGATGTGTGTAGACCAAGATATTAATGAAAGCGAGTCATACATACAGTGAGTGGTTTTCATATTTAAAATACCTTTTCTGGACTGCAATAAAAAGATTTTTTTCTGGCACTAAAAGTGCTTTTCTGTTTTCTCTGTGGCTACTGGACAGCCACCTGCCTGGGCTGTCCAGGTCAGAGCAGAGGCAGCAGTGGGTGAGGGGCATTTGAATTTTCTTGCAGTTCATTTTGAAGACAAGCTCTGCCAGCAGTGTTTTAGCAAGCTGTCAAGAATTTATCCCAAGCATGTGGCTTGAGGGCACCTGTACAGTCAGAGGCTGCTAACTGTAACTGGATAAAACGTTTAGTGGAGTGAAAAGCCTTTGCTTGTAGGTGCAGACAGACATGCAGTGGCAGGGCAGATGACTCAGTCCTGTTGATCTTTGTTGCTATCTCTGCATTAAAGTGAGTTCCTTTTAAAGCAGTAGCCTATGTCTAATTTAGGGCTGTCTCTCATCTTGCTGATGAGAGGTTGTTTCCTCCCTCCTGTGGGGCACAGCGTGTTCCAGAGGTGGTGCCCAGCTTCTGAGGAGGAAGAACAGGCACAACTTGCTTTCCCAGGACTAATGCCCAAATGACAACACAGAGGAGCCTCTGCTCTCCAGGTGTGACAGCTGAGTCTGCTGTGCTGTGGATCCCAGGGCAGGCAGAGCCTGCTCTCCTCTCAGGAGAGGTCTCTCATCTACCAGCCTGCAGCATACCCACGAGAAAGGGACTTTGCTTTAGGGCTGGCCTAAGAGGAGGCCACTGCAAGTCTACTAAAGATGTACATTTATGCTTAACTCTGAGTCCAAGAGCAGTGGGGATAATTGGATGCTCCATGTTAAACTTGGAGGCTTTAGAGACGTGTCTGTGGCCACCTACCAGGTCTGTGGCAGAAATATACTGGAAATATTTGAGAAATATACTGGAAATAAGTTTGAGAGGAGCTAAATCTCCCTTGTGTCTGCATTATTGTCCTAACCATACAGCACTCCTGGTATGTGAATATGTGTTGGCCTTGCTTCTTCTAAGTGGGTTTTTTATCCAGCAAAAGAACAGCAGGACTTAAAATCACTGGTGAGATTATTCTGCAAGTGTAGCTTAATGCCTTGATTCCAGCCCTTACCTGTAAAGGTAATTGTTAGTGACAGATGAGGAGCTGTCTTCCACATCTCATCCTGTCAGCTCTCATTGTTCTGACTTTGGCAGGAAAGATGCTGTTTACTTGAATACTTCGAAGGTGGTTGAAAGAAGACTTTGGACATGGTTGAAATGTGATTTTTTTAATTAACAACTGTCCGCTTTTCAATTCCTCCCACCCAAATATTGCAGCAATACTTGCTAATGAGAAATAATAATGTCTCATTTTTAAGTGACACAAGTGCTATTGTTTACACAAAATGTGAGAATCTTGTAAGACATGGGGCATATGCTTAGAGGGATAATGGATGAGAACCAGTTCTGCCTTCTCAGGGAGCCAAGCCTTGCAGAGGAAGATGACAGATACATGTGTTTATATACAGACACTAGAGCTGGCTGTGTTTGCTTTTCATTTGTCATAAATGCAGAGACTTGCAGTGCAGAGCACTAGTTCAGCATAAGCTGCAACATATGGTCCTCCCCAGCAGATGTGACGTGAATTCCAATGCTCACTGGATGTTTCAGGCTGATGACCAGCAAGAAGATTTATCCTGGTAAGCTGGTGTGAGTATTCTTGAAGCTCTCCTGTGGATTGCTGCTCCATTTGGGATTTCTCCATGGATAGGGCAGAAAAGGTATGGCCTGGTTTTCAGCTTGTATTGCTGGCAGTTCATAACTGTTGAAGCAGCTGCCTGGACTCATCTGATACATTGCTTGGATATGATGTTGCAAACTCCTGGGATAAAACCACTTCCACGAAGCCGCTGCTTTGGAGTGACCTAATAGTTCATTCCTCTTTCCAACTGACTCATTCTCCACAGACTTGGTATTCAAACAGAAATAACTCACCAGACCCAGTGGTGAAAGCCCTGTGTGTTGTTTTCTGTGACTTTCCAAATAACAAGAAAATTCATGGTTATATTCTTCCCTCTTTTTATCTCCCTACACTTACCAAAATACATGTGAAACTGCTACAGCCTTTGCTTTAGATTATGTGTTGTGATACACCCTCCACATGTCATCTCATACTGACTACTAATTCCAGGCTGACCTGAAGTGAGTTAGAAATAATCAACAGAACTCTTTAACACATTTATCTTTCTGATTTACTAAGAAAACCTCAAAAAACCTAACCCCAAACAGCCTTATTATCACAGCTGAGAAAAACTAATAGAACAAATTACACACATGACCTGCATGTGTTATGAAAACAGCACAAAACCAAGAGAAGTTTGCAGAGATTTCCTAGAGAATATTCATCCACATGGTAAAACCAATGATAAGTTTTCCTGCATCTGGCAATTATTATGCCACACTCTGCTCTTACTCAATGTTCACCCTGTTCATCTTAGGCAACATTTACACATTCCTGAGTTCTCTCACATACCAAGATACTAATCTGCTTCTCATACAGTCAGTGATCTGAAATTGCTACAGCACACCAGCACAGACTTGATTGAGTATCTGTTTTTGTTTGCTTTCTTTTGTTTGTTTGTTAGGGAGAAAGAATCCAAAGTGGATCAAAGTCCATTTGGTCTCTGGAGCTGCATCCATGCCCCTGCTTACCACCCCTGTGTTTAGACTTGCATTCTATGAGGTTTCAGATGCCATAGCCACTACCCATCTATATTCACCTTAAATCAAACAACTTAAATGGATTTTAGGTGTTTCATTTTTCCTTGCGTCCTTGGACATGAGTTGGGTCTGATTTTTTGTAGGCCTTTGCTTTCCTTGGCTTCTAAAATAATTTTATAAGGTGTTTCTTATTTGAATTGTGGTCATTGGCAAGTCCAGCTGTGCCCCTTACCCAGCAGTGCCTTGCTCCAGGGAGCTACACACAGAATCAAAGTCTGCTCCAAAGGTCACAAATTACAAGTGGCAGTATTACCATGACAATTGACTGTCATTATTGAGGGGTTGGTGGAAGTATCTGTGAAAGCACATATCAGTGTGTGCTTTATTATATAGCTCTGCTGACTCAAGGAGTGGGCAATGTGCCTTTTGCTCAGAGCCAGCTCCCAGAAATCAGCACTGCTATGGCCTGAGCCATGTTTGGGGTGCACTCAGCTGCACCTGGGGAGCTGACAAGGGGACAGGGATGGCTGGAACACACTGTAGTTGGAGCCATTTACATTTAGGAAGAGTGGCAAGACCCTTTTACTGGTCTGCTGGGTGCTCTCCACTGGCTCTTGTAGCATGCAGAGAGCACACAGGTGTATTTATGTCTGCTCTGCACTCAAAGCCTTCCAGCCCTTTTAGTGAGCTGGTGACAAAGGGTGTGCTTGCACTGCTGAGCAGGAGCTGGGTTTCCCTGGAGCAGAGGAGAGGTGTTTCATGGTGTCCCCATGACCTGCAGGCATGGCTGGAGGCCAGGAGAGGACAACTGCCTGCCACTGAGCTTCCAGAGCAGGCCACTGTATGTTCAGGTATATTGTGAGCTGGATGCCTTGCCTTTTGCTGATGGGTGAGGACAGGCAGTAAAACTAAGTTAGGCATGTTTCTACTCCCTGACTGTCTTTGGTCAATGGAGAGGCTGTAAATGGACTTGTTGCCTGGCTGTGTGGGGCATACCTAATTTTTGTAATATTCATCTGCTTGGGGAGTTAAATCAAGGGAAATAAATTCAACACAGCATTCAATCACCATGAATAATTCATTGTTCTCTAATATATTTAGAGGTGATATTTTAAATATATTTCTCTGGCCTATAATTCATAAACCTGTCAAAAAAATTGATCTAGAAAGAGGGTTTATTATTTATTCCAGAGCCAAAGGCTAGAGTGGTGAAATTGTGTGAATTGAAATCTTTTAGCAAGTTCAGATGCAACCCTTAGTATTTTGTACTACTTAAATAACTAAAAATCTTCCCACAGAGATGAGCTGTTGAAGCTCCCCTCAGAGCAAATCCCAGAAAAGCTGTAACCACAGCAGAGCACAAGGTATGGAAATTTCAAGTGTATAACTTCCAATATCAAAGTGCTTTCAGAGAGAGCTTGAAATTCGTGCAGCCTGAGGCAGCTCTCCCCAAGCCTCTGTCATCTGTCATGCTGTGGCAGCAGGCAGAGCAGAGATGGAGGGAAAAACACATTAATATGAGGACAGTGTTGTGTCATTTAAAGAGATGTGATCTGAGCAGAAGCTTGGTTGTGGGTGGGTACAGTTCTTTGTTTTTCAGTCCATGCTCTTCATTCTTTGCCCACCATGATTATCCCTTTTCTGTGCTACCCTGGGGATCAGCAAATTTTTGCAGGGGTGGCTGGCACCTCTGTGCTCTGCAGCACCCCATCCACAGTCCCTGGAGTGGGATGCTGCAATGGGCCCGAGTCTTTCACTGCCCCACACTTTCTCTCACATTTATGTCCTACTTCAGAGGGGACCCAGCTATAAAGATCTCATGGGCACTAATGACTCTCTGGCTAGGGAAGGGGCTGGTTCTGGGCACTGCACCATGAGCTGATGTCTGTAAAGCCCCCAGAGAGGGATCCACTCCCTTGCACTGGGAGGACCTCAGCCAAGTCATGAATGTGTCTGTTCACACCAATGCTGAGACAGGAAAAGTGAACCTTTTGTATTCACCATTCTCTTCTCCCATTTGCAGGTACCACTTTAGAGATAGCAAAGGGAACAGGAGACAGAATGTGTTCTGGAAGTAAAGAAATAATAACATTCAAACATGAACCAGCTTGTTGTAAAGGCAGTTTGGCCTTGACCTTCAGTCTCCCTTAGGGGAGCTTGTGCCATTCCTGTTGTTTCAGTGCATTTGCTTTGCATTTGTATCTATGTGAGAAACCTGTATTTTACAGTTCCAGGAAGTAAATATGATGCCTTCTGTATCATAAATTTTAAAAAATATATTTAAATCGAATTAGGTAGAACATGAAAGATGCTCCCACCTCTGTTTAAGTGGTTGATGCTGTAATAATGAAACCTATGACACCAGATGTAAAAATAGCTGTCATTAAATGAGCTCATCTGAATGGCCTTAAAGATAGGAATATGCTGCCCCTGCTGCCTTGCAAATGAAGTAATTGTGTTGATTTGCATCGATCTGTGCAAAGTTTAATCTTAGTTAAAGGGGTGCAGCCTGGGAAATCACTGTGGAGGGATGCTGGGAAGAGATCAAGTTTAGCCCTCCTGATGAGATTTCAGGCTCCATCACTGTAATGCTCATCCCCTCACAGGGCAGCCAAGCAGGTACTTTCAAAGATTACATGACTGAGGCTGATTTTCAGCCATGATTCCAACAATTCTACGTGCAGGCATCCCCTAGACCAGGCACTGTGCTGCAAGGTTTTCATTTCAACTGATGCTGAGCAGTGCTTGCAGCATCCCCCCAGCACCTTTTCACCCAAATCGGGTGGGCCACAGCAGTGCAGAGGACACTGCTCTGTGTGGGCTGGTGTCACTGGGGTGATGCTTCCTGATGGAGATAATCCAGCTGGGGATTGCTGCCATGGGTGGGTTTGGGTGTGGTGTGAAACCTCCCTGAGCCCAAGGACCTCTGCTCCTGTCCCTCTGGGAATGCAGTGAGATACAGTGCTGGCTTGGGTCCTTTGATAGTTTGGGGTTGCTTTGCCTTCTCTGCAGGTCACTTTCCTTCTAAGCCAATAGCTTTTCTTCTTTCTGCCCTTGGCAGGATGAGGTGAGGGTCTAGGACAAGGCTTCCTAGAGCTGCCACTGTCCTCCAGCCCTGCAGAACAGGTGCTGTGAGCCAGAGCATCAGCGTTTCCCACCCTAATTGCTGAGTGCTGATAACCCAGTTTCCCCAGACAGGTCCTCCCTCACTCAGGTTTCCTCCCACACTGTGTTTTCCCTCCTTTTCCCTGGGTGGGTGATCCAGCTCAGGCTCATCAGGAGAGTGTCAGCTGAGCCAGGATCATCTCATTATTTGGGGCTGTAAGCCGATAACAGAGCTTGTTCCCTGTTGTGTGCTTAGCTTTGATTCTGTGAGCTGTGCCTCATCACTTTGTGCCTAAACTTCATCTTTGTAGCTCGCTGCTGCAGGATATTTGTCAGGCACAAACCCCCTTCTCTAATTTCATGGCAAGCTTAGGGGTACATAAACCCAAAGCAGAAAGACCCATAATGACAGTCACTGGAGGGGGCAGGGGCAGCTGCTGCTGCTTTGCTGCTCTCTGAAAGCCACCAGAGACTGACACAGCCCTGCTGAAACCAGCACAGAGCTGTGGGACAAGGCTGATGCCTCTTCTCCAGCTCCCTTGCACTGGTTGTGAAAAACAGAAAGGTACAACAACCCCAAACTGGTATAATGAAACTGTTACGATCTTCATTTAAAATACTCTGTTTTAGTCAGAAAATTAACACTCAGCTATGCAATCAGTTTTTATTAGTTAAGCAAGTTATGGTGCAAATACACATTTCAGTGACATACCATTAATTAAACTAAACTGTTTCAGTCAGTGATTAAATTTACATTTGAACACACACAAATGCATCCAAGTTTAATTAGATTGGTATTAAACTGGTTTTTGTTAAACTATTTTAACACAAGCACATGCGAGGTTTGGCTCTGACTCTTTTTAAACCTGGGGATTCCACAGTGTGGATCCTCAGACCCACAACATCTGCTGAGCCCTGGGGATGGCGGGGAAAGGAAGGGCTGAGGAGGCTCCTGCATGGAAGGTGACACAGTGGGGCCTTGTCACCAGCACAGCACGATCACCTCCTCTGCTGCCCCAGGAGAGTTAGCAGGGCTTGTTGGCTGGGGTGTTCAGGTACAGCACTGGGAGCTGTGACTGTTGTCATTCAAATGTGAATTACATCAAAAACTGAACTTAAAGAGCAAGCACAAGACTTACAGTGTTGACCTGGAGAGTTTTCATGTTTGCATTTCAATGTAAGAAACATTCACCATTACTGCTAACCCTTCTGGATGATGGTTGTGTACTTGCACTCTCCTTGCTGAAAGATGTTTTCTCTTCGTGATGCTGTAGTTGGAATTCTTCACACTTCAGCTTCATGGAGACCATGGGAAGCAGAGTGCCACACTCACAGCTCGTCAGACAGAACTCAGCATGCCAATGACACTGATGCAGATGGGCTGGGGCTTTTATTCCTAGTCCATTGCTTAGCTGGAAACACATAGGCATGTGTTCTTGAATGCCATGTAGTGGGTAAGTATAAATGCCCTGCTCAAACAAATTTCTATGCTAAAAAGTAATCCATGAGGGTTTTCAAATGATATGGGACGAGCTGGAAATTAACAAGCTGATGCACCAGCATAGAGCAGGGTATTTCTGTTTGTGATAAGGACAGGCTTGGACAAGAGATTGTTGTATGAATTACTCAGGAAGCCATCCTTCTACAGAAAGGAAATCCTGTATTGGGCTGTGTGTGGTTTATAGCAGCCCAATCTGCTTGCAGGCTCAGATTAAGAAGTACAACACCCTGCTGATAGATAGTGAGCAAACTGACTGGCAGAAGTTTGCCAGTGAAGTGGTGAGTACATCTGACTTAGTAAACAGAAAATATTTTAAGAGAGAATGTGCAGTAACACCCCTACTCCCCAAACTCCTTCATGTCCATGTACTGCTCTGGAGGCTTGGCTCTCTCAGCTGTTTGTGGTAGCATGACACTCTCTCCTGTTTTCCCATTCTCTGCTGCTGTGACTGGCAGAGATTCATTAGGCCACAGTAAAAAAAGGATTTATGTCTGTCTGATGCTGTTGGTTTGTACTGTAGTTAATAGTATCCCATTAAATCTGGGAGTCAGAGGAATGGCAGGCAAAGGATGTTTATTTTGATCATGGCATCTCTGGCTGGACCATCCAGTGGGCTGGGGGAGAGATGTGCTGGCAGCTTTGCTTTCAGAGAAAATAATTAGAAGACTAATTACTGGGACATGAAGTCTAATGACCGACCACTCAGACTTGTATTTTTTACAATCAATCATTGTACTTTTCTGCTCTAGACTGTTTAATAGTGCATTATAAGAAGATGGAGGTATAACCCACTTGCTGTAGAAAAGCAGCTGTACAGCACTGGTGCAGGAAGGGATCCCCAGAGAGTTCCTCCTGTACCTGCAGACTGTGCAGCTCTGGTTCAGCAGGGCAGATACCAGCCTGGGACAGCTGGGAGGAAATCTCAGGCTTGTGTCCCAGGTAGATCATAAAAGCATCAGACAAATATCATCACCTGTTTGTGCCTTCTGTCTTTCTACCACTTCCTTCTACCTCCTCGGATGGCGAGCTCTGCCTACGTCTCTGACAGGGGCTGGTGCACTGTAGCACGAACAGATCAGTCACACAGAGGGATGAAATACTGCCAGTTGTGGAGAAACTTTAATGGATGCTCTAACCCATTGCTTTCTTTTGCCTCTGCAAATCCCCCAGAGCTATCATGCAGAACTTATATCCTGGGATATCTATTTTTAGCTCAACTCGTTTAAGAATAACATTATTCCTTATTTAGTGAGCAGGATATCCTGTATATGGGACATTCTGGAGTGAGTGTTTAGATAACATCAATTTAAACAATGGGTGATTTAAACAATGGTAGTAAAAACTGATGTTATGAATTCTCTCTGGTGACAATTTTGAGGTCATGTTTATTAGTGCACAACCTATTATTTTGCTCGAGTACGCAATTTCTATTAAAAACTTCATAAAGCTGAGCACCTCTGGGATGTCTCCCCCCTCTGACGTATTCAGCATTTTTCCCAGAGACTCACTCTGTGCTCAGGGAGTCATGAAGCAGCCAAGGTCCCAGATATTAGGCCATTGGACATCTTTTATAAGCCCCAGGGCTCTACAGATTTCATCTTGCCTCTGGCTGAGGAGGAGAGAGAGGACTAGCTAGTAACTTAAACAGAGTAGTAAAAATCAGTGCTGTGGATTCATTCTGGTTCTGATGTTCTGGTCACATTATTAGCATTCAACCTGTTCTTCTGCAGCCTGGGAGAGCCTCCCCAGCAGCACCTGGGCACGCAGCAGCACGTGCTGAGCCCGTGTTTGCCCTGCCAGGCCTGGTGTGGCTGCTCACACGCTCTCAGCCAGCTGGCCCCTGGCCTGTCCCACTGCCTGCGGTGACATCTGCCTTTCCTCCAGCCCTGGGGCCCACAGCTGCTGGGAAGCTGTGGCATTGCCCTGTGCAAAGTCCCACGGGATAACAGCACTGCTGGGGAGCTCTAGGGCTGTGCCAGCTCCTGCAGATGTAGCTGTCTGTCTCCTGAGCGTGGCCGTGCAGCTAATCAAATCAACCCTGCATGAACAGACAGTGCAGCCTGTCTTGAAAAATCAGTGTGCCTGGAGCAAGGCCAGAAGGCATGTGAAATATGCTGGGCTTGGGAGTGAAAAAAACCCACAGGCTAGTAAAAATTGAATGCATGAGCCAAGGGTTCACAGAGTTCAACAGTATTTTCCAATAAAACATCTTGAAGGATTGGTTTAATACCAGCACAGCTGTGTTATTTAAACAGTTTGGAGTTTTGGGGGTGCAGGACAAAGTGAAGTGATGGGTCACAGGCAATAAGCAGAAAAATGAATGTTTTTGTCCCCTCATTCAGCCCTGTGAAGGAAAATAGGAAAACATGAAACAAGGAGTGGGAAAGAAGGATGCTTTTCACTTCCTGGGTTTTCTTTGCAAGACATGGCTGTTGTGCAATGATATTTCTGAGTAGCAAGGCTATGGACTTCGCTGACTGGAGCTGTCAGAAAACACGCTTTTGGTTGTAGGGCATGGAATATTTTGCTGGCTGAGATGTTATAAAGTTGCCTGTGGTTTCTTGCCTTTACATATGCTTTATTTTTAATTTTAAAAATCCCCAATCTCCTGATTGTAACTCCAAGAGTCAGAGTCATTAGGACTTCTCTTTGTATCTCTCAAGTGTACTCTTGACTCTCACCCTAGTTGGGTTGCCTGTGAATTAATTCAGGCTGCTTGACCTTGGTTACCTAGCTTGACTTTGTGTGCAATGTAAGCTACTTCCCGTCAAGTATGATTTTTATGTACTTGAAGTCATATTTTGTTTCCCATAAACACAAACTACATAACCAAGCATTTGTATGGCATATCTCTGGATTCTCTGACTCATCCCTTGTTACAGCAGGGTTCAGTCTCTTGTTCAAGCACTGCTTTTCACCGTCGTGGAGCCACCAATGCCACCGTGCAGATGCAGCAGTGGGAACTTTACCACCTGAAATTAAACCGAGCAGAATGCTTACATAGATGGTCCTTAAACTTCAGCAAATAGCTTCAAAACTCTGTAAATATTTATTAAGCAAACAGAAGTTGAGGATGATGACCCTGTCCTCATCAATATTTGAGACAGTTTAATACTCCCCGTAAAATATGTGTTTAAAAATGATCTCAAGTATCTGTGTAGATTTAACCCCCGGGGTTATTTATTCCCTCTTAATTTGTTAATAATTTAGGCACACGGTAAAAAACGCAGGACTTCCGAACGATTCTCTGACCGCAGGCAGCTGCTGGTACGGCAGCAGCCCGTACACACCCTGGTGCGCTGATGGCTTTGCTGTCCCTTTGGAGCCGAGACCCTCGGGCAGAGCCGGGAACGGGAGGACTCCCCGGCCGTGGGACAGGCCTGTAACACGTTTATTAGAGAAAAAACGTGCAACGTGGAGCTTGTGACACGGCACCGCAGTCCGGGCAGGAGTGCTCCCCCTGCCACCGCCGTCCCCTCACGTGGGGGTACAGAAACTCGCACTTTTACAGCGCAACACGCGGCAGGGCGCTGCTGCAGCGAGGGGGGCACGGAACCCGACTCTGCTCCCCTTTCGGGGCCGGCACGGGCCGGGGGCAGCCGTGGCTCTGCCTCCCTGGGCGGGAAGGCGGGAAATGGGGAGATGGGAAAATCGGGAAAGCGGGAGACCGGGAAATCGCGGCTTCGCGGGCGGCGCCGCTCCCCGCCCGGGGCCGGCCCCCGTCGGACAA
>VZRX01005743.1:0-17039 GCA_013398075.1 Notiomystis cincta | reverse complement strand
GGGGGCGCGGCGCGGAGCCCTGGAGCGGTTCCACGCGCGGCAGCTGCGGGTGTCGCCGCACGTGCTGGGGCACAGCAAGGCGCACGTGGGGCGGGTGGTGGCCGAGCTGGTGCGCGCCGCCAAGGCGCAGGGGCTGCAGCCCGGCCCGCTGGCGCTCAGCCTGCGGGGGGACTTCGTGCGCATCGGCAGCGCCTACGAGCAGCACAAGGTGCGCAGCCCCGACTGCTTCGACATCCTGGTGCCCCTGCGGCTGCCGCCGCACCTGGAGCCCCAGCCGCGCTGTGCTGACGGGCTGGGGCCATGCGGCGCCTTCGTCTGCGGCCTGCGGGCGAGGGACGGCTGGGCACGACGCTGCCGGCCCTTCGCCGAGGGCTTCTGCGTGGAGCTGCAGGGCCGCAGCCACCTCTCCTCGGGGCTGGTGCTGCGCTGGTTCCAGGGCCATCTGCAGCGCTGCCTGGGCGCCGTGCGGTACCGGCTGCAGGAGCGCTGCCGCGTCAGCCTCTCGGCGTGCCCCGGGCACCCGCCCACGCTGCACATCCTGCCCTGCTCCGACTACGTCTGCTGCCACATCTCCATGGCCGTGCGCCTCATCCCCGCCATCCCTCTCGGCGACGCGCTCTACCTCACGGCCCTGCCGCCCCAGGGCCCCCACGGCTCCCCGGCCCCCGAGGCGCTCTGGGGCCTCAACGCGTCGCGCCAGGAGCAGCGGCTGCTGGGCTGGCTGAAGGAGCAGGCCCCCGCCTCCTCCTGCCACCTCAAGTGCCTGCAGATCCTCAAGGGCCTGCGCGACCTCCGCAGGCACGGCCTGGAGGAGCCCTTCTGCTCCCAGTGGGGCCGAGTGCTCTCCTCCTACGTTCTGAAGACGGCCCTGTTCTCGCTGCTGCTGCAGGGGCCCTTGGAGGCCTGGGATGAGCGGTTCCTGGTGGAGCGGCTGGAGGACCTGGTGCTGTACCTCAGGGACTGCCTGCGCAGGCAGGTGCTGATGGATTTCTTCCTGGGCAACGCCAGCATCCCCGAGGCCGTGGCACTGCCCCGCTTCCTCAAGGAGGCGGCCCCCGTGAACTTGCTGTCTGCCTTCGACGGGCCCACGCTGGACCTCGTAGCCTTCCAGCTGATCAGCACCTGGATCCAGGCCCCGCACATCATCAGGATGTACAGCAGTCCCCGGCACTGGCGCCCCGTGCCCACCCCCTGCCGGCACCTCGCTGAGGCCAAGCACGAGCCACCGGCACAGTGAGCTGGTGGCTGGGAGAGCTGGGGTCACCCTGGACAGCTGGTGTCACCTTTGGACAGCTGGTGTCACCCCTGGAGAGAGAGCTGGTGTCACCCATAGAGAGCTTGTGTCACCCCTGGAGAGAGAGCTGGTGTCACCCCTAGAGAGCTGGTGTCACCTCTGGACAGCTGGTGTCACCCCTAGAGAGCTGGTGTCACCTTTGGACAGCTGGTGTCACCTTTGGACAGCTGATGTCACCTTTGGACAGCTGGTGTCACCATGGAGAGCTGGTGTCACCATGGAGAGCTGATGTCACCCATGGACTCTCCTGTGGCATCACACACTCCCAGCCCAGTGGTGCTTCGAGAGCCTGCACCCACCTGAGGGCGGTGGACTGATGAAATGTCCTTCTGTGGTTTTGTTCCCGACCTGGCAAGACCAGGCCAAGACTTACTGAAATTCTGAATCTTGTTCTCATTGGTTGTACATGGGAAAATTTTGACATTTCTGGGGAAATGACTTAGTTGTCATGTGTTGCCTTCGGTTGACAGTTTGCAAACCAAAAGGCTCAAACTGACATTTTTAGAAATTCATGTTAACTTTTTGTCTTAGCGGCAAAATCGACCTTTTCCTGAGATTTTCTGATGCAAAATCCATTTGGGATTTAAAAATTTTCTAAATGCAAACAACCCACCCCCCAATATCCCCCCCCCCATCAATGTACCAAGATGTTCTTAAAATGTGATGAGCACTAGAGCATGGGTGCAGATCACAGTTTGAAATGCTCAATGCCATGCTGTAAATTTCCTGGGTAATCGAGCACATTGTGCTAAGTAGAAATGTAACACATGTTAATGTAAACTTGAGGGAAGAAGTGAAACTGCTCTGATAACAGGATAAAGAATCTAGTTTCACATTTGTGCTCAAGTGAAGGTTATACTGAAGGATTGAAATGCAAATAGAAGCAAACAAATAGCACTTTATTTTCACAAAGGCCTTATTTTTAGGATAATTGGCTGCACTAAATATTGCTGTTGAGGAGGCATTAGTATTTTGTTAAAGGAGTGGTGTTTGAATTATCCCAAGGAAAAGCTTTTAAAGAAATACTCTGAGATTCACTTGTTTGTGGGTTCTAGTTGAGCCTTATTATTTGTTTCTGTATTCAAGTATTATTTTCTTATGCTTTACCTCAAGGACCAACAACAAAGTAAGAAATTCTGTATTATATTTTGGAACAAACCTTAAACCAGTCCAAATCTCAGTGTCTTAAATTGGCTGCTGCACCCTCCTGCTCCCTGGTAGGAGTTTGATGGGATTTTTGGATGACTGTCTAACCAGTTGTCTGATTGTGTCAGTGTTTGAACAAATAACCTTGATAGGATTTTCTAGTGCTGTACTATAGCTAATTGTTGTTTTATTATGGGGAGAAGGAAGTAAAATATTTCAGGGTACTTCAGAATTATTTAGCACTGATTTGTGGTACAGTGGCAGTCTTGGGCTACAGATTCTGGTGTCCTCTGAGTATAAATATCAGGCAGATAATTGCCACTTTTTGTCTGGTTATGTCCCAGTTGCTGGAATAACCCATTGAGTTGTGATGCAGCCAGGTTTGCAGGTGTCCTTAGCTACTACTGCAGGTGTGCCAGGCTGTCAGAAAATTCAGAATTTCAAATCCTTGCTTTATGTGGTCACCTGCTCAAGTGTTTGATGTATTGAGTCCCAAAATGTGTTGCTGAGTTGCTGGTGCTCAGGAAGGTGAGCATGTACCTTTTCACCTGCTATGCCACGTCCAGAGTGAGCACTCTCAAATAAATTGTGAAGGACCAAGTGTAACTTCTTGGAAGCTTTAGGATACCTTGAAGTTACTGACCTGTTCTTCCTCTCCCTGATGTATTGGTGTACCTTATTCACAGTTCTGTGCATCAGAGCATAAAACAAACATTTTCAAAATCCATGAAGCTTTATACAAATCTATTTTTGTAAATGGAAACACTCCCTAGGCAGATGTTTGCCTACTTCTGTCTGTTTTTTTAACTGCTCTTGCAGTCATATTTTCAGGTAATTATGGCATAGGTCACACCCACAAGCTGGGTTATTTTTGTATTCGAAGCACTGTGCTTCTTTCTACAAATACAAATAATGTATTTATAGGTAGTATTGATCAAATGTTCTTTGCACATGGTATTTAAGACTAAGTCAGCTACATTGGTGTTTCTGGGTTTGGTTTTTTTTGTAGAAGACCATGATATGTACTATTTTTGCAGGCTTGTGTTTCTTGGTATTTAAAATAAGATGCAGTTCTGCATTCAAAGCCATTGAATCTTTTGCCCAAAGAAGAACTAGAAGGCCAGCCCAGGGTATTGTGGGTGCCTCAAGTCTTGACATAAAAAGCCTTGAGCTGTTAATTCTGGCATCATGACCGCTTCAGTCAGCTGTCTGTCTGTCTGTCTGTTTATATCACTGCATCCCTGGCTCTGAAAAGGGATCTTTTCTCTGTAAAAGAGGTGTACATTTGTTTAATATTGCCACAATACATGGAAACCTGTAATGGACTTGGTAAGGACTTTCTCATTAAAATGTAGTAAGGTCAGGAGAAGAGTTGCATTGGAAAATGAATGGCAAGAGGAGATGGTGGAGAATGTAAATAGTTTAGAAAATGAAAGTTGGGCTGAGGGAGAGTGACAGTGATGGTAAACTCTCAGTGAAGATGCACTGCAAACAAGCCAAAGGGCATGGGGTAAAATTGGAGGAGAACTGTTGAAAGCAAGTGGATTTGGAGTGTAGGATAAAGAGATTTAAGTGGGTTTTGCTTTGACAATATTTCCAAAGGAGTTGAATCCATCAGGGTAAAAAGTGAGGCAAACCCTCAGTTTATTACCCATGCAGGTAGATCTTCAGTGTGAATTTTTGCTCAGCAAGGCATGTTTTGAGTTCATGATAGAGAAAATTCATGTGTTTGCTTTCACCTTAGGCTTGGGTGAGCCTTCTTGAAGTGAGGGGGCATCCTGCCATGAGGTGCTGTGTGTGCACTTGGTGGCTCAGGTGTACAGCTGAGATATTAAATGTATTTTCCTTAGGTGCTGTAAAGCATGCATTCATGAATACAGTTGGCAAAAGGAGCTGATGGAAGTTGGGTTTCTCTTACAGTGTTCATCTTATTCCACAGGAACGTGACAGCACTGGTACCTGCAGTGTGCTGGAGCTGTTACAGAGCCTTATCTGCAGGGAGGTGTGCAGAGAACCTGATATGAGTAATCCTGTGGGCCTTTTGCCTTCTTCCTCCCCTCCCAGCCCATGGACACACAACAAGGTTATGGATACCTGTTTGCTATGTTATAATGTACCATGGATTCAGCAGGCTTGCCTGTGTGTGTGTAAATAGAAACACAAAAACAGAAAAAAGAGCGTGTTGTTTAGCACTAATGTGAGCTCTTGGTTCTCTTACCTGCAACCTAATTTTGCAAAGATTGTGCAAATGAAGTTGTTTTTATTGAATGTTGGTTGGGAAGAGGAGTCACACAAGAGAATGAGTTCATTTACAGTACCAAAATTTATATATGTGATTTCATTTTGTATTGAAAAATTCTGTCTATTTCTCAAAGGCATTATATTTTATCTGACCAAATATCTTACAAACATTCCTCTTTTGAGTTTGAATCTCTGCAGAGTAATGTAAATTTTAAGTATCTGTTTGTAATGGACATTCCTGGTACAATTATTTTTTGCTGGTTAATCGCAAGACCAAAGATGAAACTGAAGTGTTCAGCTGCTATTGTTTTGGGTTTTTAAAAGTGTTTATAGGCTCAAAATGTCAGCCCATTTTAATGAAACATTTATAAATTCATTTCTTATTTAATACCAAAATACATTTGCACTTTTATTGCTCCCATAAAAAGTTGGTGGTTTTGTTTGAATAGTTCACTGTAATAATAAACAACTGTGTTAAAGCATCTGTGCCTCAAGATTTAAATTCTTTATTAGGTTTTTTTCACTAAGAACTACCTGCAGCTGCAGAACTGTGATTGGCAGGTTTATGGAGGAGAATACTAAAGTGGCAAAATGATGGAAAAGCAGGAAGTCCACGCCTTGGGAGTTGTGCAGAGGGATGTGGGGGAGAGTCAGAAGAGAGAGCCAAGCACAGCTGGCACTGTCTGTGGTGGTGCTGAAATGGAGCACGTTGGGGTTTGTGGTTGGCACGCTCAGAGTTCTTGTTTCCCTGGGCTGCTGCACATCTGCTCCTTCTGGTGCTCCATGGAAAGCAAGGATTTCGTCCCACAGCACCGGTGTGACCCTTCAGCACAGCTGTGCAGACACATCTCTGTTCTGCACCCTGTAGGTCGCTTTTATTGAACATGGGAAGAGTCCTGCTGAAGCCAGCAGGAGTCCAGAGGATGGGCCAGCAAATTACCTGTCCTTTATTAGTCTTTGGTGAGATGCAAGAACTATTCACATGTACTGCTGTTCCCTATTAATGAAATAACAGCAAGACCCTGAGCTTCTAAATCATTGACTCAAAGCCAGGCTGGGAGTGGCTGTCTCCAGGCCTTTGTGTGCCTGCCCTTACCTTGCAGGGAGCTGCTTCTCTGAGAGGGGCAGCAGTTGCTGGCACAGTGTGGCTAACGGGCTTCCTGCTGGCAGAGACTGGAAAAATGTCAACAGTCAGTGTCAACACTCAGCCACCCAAGTTGGCATGGTGGAAATGTATGTAGAACTTCACCTCTAATAACATTATCTCTTATTAATGGCTTCCTTAAAAGCAATAACCATCCTGGTCTCCATTCAGTCCTTGCTCTGAAGTATTTCTCTGTTTGAAGCATGAGTTCCTATTGAATAGAAAAGAAACAGGATTTCCCTTTTGTGATAAATCTGTTAACAAAAAATTAACTGGCCTAAGGACTTGCATGCTTAGTGTTTAAAGAAAAGCCTGTTTGCATCCAACTCTTTGGATAAATTGTTTAAAATCTTTCCATCCTTGTGCAAATACCTCCTTGTAATGCAGCCAAGGTCAGCAGTGAATTGCTAATTAAATACTACTAGTGCACGTTAAAGCTGTCTGGAAGGCAAGGGAATCTTACTTGTGCATCCCATTTTTGTAAGGCTCCAAAAGAGCTCAGACATAGGAAATTTCCTGTTCCAGGCTAATTAATTTCTTGTGTCACCTCTTTAACTGTCTGCCTGCTGTGTCTTCCCTGAGGTGACATCATTTCAGTCTCTGCAGAAGAGCAGCTAGCCCCACTTTCACTGGGCTGACAGCCCTGGGAAGAGCTGGTGGTTGAGAAAGGAGTGAGGACTGGCACCCCTTAAAGCACAAGGATTCTCCTGCAGTGCTGCTGATGCTTTGGAACACGTGCTGTGCTTACTGGAGAGGCTGAAGTGGCTCCCAGCTCTAAAATAAGCAGGATGTGGAGGGCTGACCATGGATAGATCTGTCTGGGTCTCTCAAACATATGAGGTGCCTCATTCAAGGACTACCTCTGCTCTTGTGCATGTGCCTCCAGCGTCCTATTTTAAATAAGTAACCAAGAATTGGCATATTTGCAACTGCTTTATAAGAGATCAGCAGCAGAGCTATAGGCAGGCAGTGTGTGTTCTGTGTCTGTAAACAGCCTGTGGATCCAAGTAACGACTTATATGCAAAACGCTTAAAGGTTGTTACCAACGTGTGTGCTTCAAATGTCATCGTGTACCAGGCTCTGTGTTAAACCTTGCTTTTTTCTCCTTTTAAAGGATAGCAACGCTGATTCAGAGACTTGGAAAAATTTGGTGTACTCCAATGACAAGCTGCTTTTCTTGACACCCCTGGGAGTTCCTCCCCCAACCCCCCAAATAGAAAAACCACAAAACCAAAACAACAACAGCAAAACCCCAAACCAAATGCAAAACCCCTGAAAAAATGGGACCAGAGCTGCATAGAGAATACTCATCTCTCTGAGCTGGGCTGGATGTGATAAGTGTTTGTTAGTGATTTCATGATACTTGTGATTCTCTGTTGGCTTTTATCCCTGCCACAGAGTCCACATGATAATCTGCATGGGGGGGAGGGGGAAAGGACGTGTAAGGAATCGAGCAGACAGGGTTGGTGGAGACTGTGCTGCAGAGATTATCAAAGAAAAAAAGTTACTGAAAATTACCAAAAATTTAGGATGGATTCCTAGGGGAGAAAATGAGTTGCTTTGAAAAGTCTCACTTTGCTGACAGGAAACAAAGAGCTGTAGAAACAGGAAGAACAGCAGCAGAGTCAACCAAGAGCCCACTTCTCCCCGGCAATTTCAGTCCACTCCTTTCAGTTTCAAGTAGGGGAGAAGAGAAACTTGGAGCTGAATTCACTGGCAAATCCATGTGCATACTGCTTCAGGGAAGGGCAACAGAGAGGGAAACTCTTGGCTCTCTCTTGCAGGGTTTAATCCTGCGCAAAAATAAAATGCTGAAATACAAAACTCTCATCGAGGGAGGGAGTCTTTGGGCACAGTTTGCCAATCTGTCTCCTGTGCTCTGCCAGATGACAATCAGGGATCACTGGTTTTGAAGGCAAGTCAAAATTCAGTTTACACATGCTGGAAGCTGCTCTTGAGTTTCCCAGTTCCTCCTGACACGGCACAGGGAGCTGCTCCACTGCCTGTGCAAGTGAAATGCCGGAGCAGCCGCTACAGAGGAAATGAGTCATTCCTCTATTTCTGTTGCAAAAGACTCCTCTGTGCTGTGCAATGCATTTAGGAATATATTCCTACTGCTTCTTGGAAGTTCTCCTAGGACCACGTTTAGGCATAAAAACATCAGCACAGGAGCAGGCACGTTACAGATTTTTTCCTCATTTAAATCGGCTGTGCAGGCTTGGCTTCTACGGGAGGGATTTTCAGGAACCCTGAATTTTGTGCAGTTCTCATCTCTGGGTCTGTTTGCTGGTGGAGAAGCTGCAGCCTGAGAGGTGACTGTATAGGGGGTATGAGTGTGTCTTCTGAGCATCTCTTTTTGCCATGCCCCCTTGGAGGCTTGTGGAAGTGTTTCAAAAAGGAGAAACTTGCTACTCATGGGGACTGTGAATCAGGGGCACTTCTCCAGAGAAATATTTCTGCACAGAGCCTGTATGTTTTCCCCAGAAGGCTCTTGAGCTCAGCAGTCATTCAGGCCCTACCAAAAATAATGACATCTCCTGAGTAGTAGACAATAAAAGGGGGAGTGAGGAGGAGAACAGCAGCATTGGACTCTGAGAAAGCAATGGGCCCATTTCTGCCATTTTATCTCAGTGTGGTGTTTTCCAGCGTGCTGTGAACAGACATTAAACTGCCTGTGAGCAGTGTGGATGGGGCAGTGCCTGAAAGCATCAGGCCTCTCTGTCTCCTCACTGCTGCCCTGACAGATGCATGACTAAATAAAGTGAACTGGCACTCAGCTGTAGCTTCTGCTGTGGGAATCCTGGAGATCTTGGTAAGAATTTGGCAAATTGTCCATTTTTAAATCTCTCAGGAGTCTGACTTGCTCAGGAATAAAGAAAGTCTTGGCTGAAGCTTTGCATGTTGCTAAGGATGAGTTTTGTCTGACAGTCTGTTTATCTCTTGGCTCTTTGAGTGCTGTCTGCCTTGAAATGCAGACTCTTCGTGATTCCTGCCCCTGGCTGGGGGCACCAGCTCCAGCAGAGCAGCAGCAATGCACTTTACTGTGACATTAACCCCTTGCATTTCACAGGTGCTTCTTAAAATGCTCCCACTTTCAGTTACATGGCATGACTTTCAGACATGGTGAGTGCTTGAGGGAGGGACAGAGGGAGACTGGTAGCAAAACACACTGCCTTCTGTGGTTTGTTCCTTGGAAATGCTGCTAGTGCTCCAGGAAGCCATATAAATCTTGTGTGCAGAGCTTTTGTGCACAGCAGTGTTTTAAATTTGCCTTTTGTAATCATTTTCATTACCCAAAGGGTGTATAGGGGCACATAACGAGCTTTTAACTCTCAAATAAGTCCTCAAGGAAGAATTGTTATGGCCTTCCAAAACAATCCCTGTGTTAAGTGGCAATTAAGAGCTAATTATAATGAGATGCTGTTGGATGAGATTAGTATCTGACTTAGAATGACAACAGAGACATCCACGAGGGATGGAGGGGAGACAGTGGAGAAAGGGGTGAGGAGGGAAGGCAGCAGCTGCACTGCAAGGAGGGACAGGTGATCACCTTGGGAACATGGTCACTACCTGGATGGTCATCAGGAGAGTCAGCCCTCAGTGGAAAACATGACAGTGTTTCTGAGGGAGAGCCACGGGATCTGCATGAACTTCTTCAGCCAAAGCTCTCAGGGCTTGTGACTCCTGTGGAAGGAGATGTGGTGTGAGCTCTGCTTCTGCCTTCAGAGCTGTCAGCTGCTGAAAGGGCTGTTCACCTGTCCCTGGCAGCTGGAGGGATCCTGAAAAGGGTCACTTCAGTGGTGAAATTTATCTCTTTGGCTGATAACGACCTTCATAATGAGACTTTCATTTCAAAGGGCTCTGGCAGTGCAGCACTTTGAGTATTTGTTTGCCTGACTGCCACTGCAGTAGCTGTATGTGAAGTGCACAGGTATTTTATTTTATAAAACTGCTCACTCTCAGAGGTCAGCAAACACAGCTGCCCCAGAAGCTTTCATGTTGCAGAGCAGAAGGTTAATTTTGAGTGAATAAGGTGCTCCTCTGATTGAACACAGGAGCCTGCCCACACCAGAATATGCTGTCCTGACTGCTCTGGCACATCTTTGCCCCTCGAGAGCACTGAGGGTGTGTTTTCAGCAGCTTTCCCTGGTCCAGGCTCACAGAGGGAGCAGGCCCTTGCAGTGCAGGGAGCAGATGGATACCTCCTTTCTCCCTCCTGCACAGTATTTTCATAACCTTTCAGTGGCATCCCTGTGGAATGGGACCAAGCTGGCAGTCACGTGCTGGCTGCAGCCCTCCCGCTCTTCCAGTGGGGGAGGAAGCAGCATGAGGTCAGATTTACTTTTGTCCCTTTTCTGCTTGGAAACTTATTTGTGTTGCTGACGAGGCCCCCAGTGCAATGCTGTAAAAGGGATGCTGCAGGGAGGAGGAGAACTAAGCTTCCTCCCTTGGGAGAGGGCTAATGCAGTCCTTGACTCATATCAACTGCTTTGCTGGGCCAGTGGAAATAGTTTGTCACCCATCATGGCAGGTGGCAGTCTGAGCTATTGGCACAGTGGGAAGAGGTGCAGAATGGGGCTGGACCCACAGCAGGACAGTGCTCAGGAGCAGGGACATCTTCCCTGACAGCACTGCTCGACCAACTGCAAGTTACAGGGCAGAGGAAGGTGACGTGCTGCTATTTATTAATATGAGGAGCAGCCCCACGGTCAGAAGTGTTCCCATCTGATGTGTAAGAACAGGGTTCTCAGTCAGGCACCTGGGGGAACTCCAGGTGAATGTTATCACCTGGATTTCAGCAGCCTGGTTCAGTCTGTGGTGAAAACAGGTTTGCCTTCCAAGCTCAGGTCTGAGTGGCAGAGGGCACGGTGTGTGTTGCTGTGTGTGTAGTGATTTTGGTTTCCATTACTGTCCAGAGAAGAGATTCCTTGTGAGAAGGAAATTTTAATTAAGAAAGGACTCAGTTCCTTTATATTGATTGCATTTAGCTGGATTTGCAGCAGAGCTGTGTCCCACTGAAAACACCACAGGGTAAATGCATAGAATGGAGAGGAGGGAAAAGAATTCAACAACAGAAACAGGTGAAACCAGGGTCCTTTCAAGGCAGAAATATTCAGAATTCCATTTTATTTCTCAGCTACAGCACTGCAGTGCTTTAGAATGCAAATTGCCCCTTTAGCCCACCAAGTTTAGCTCTACTGCATGATACAGTATTTTGCACATCTGCTTAATGAGATGTGCAAAATGGGAAAACCAGCTGTAATGGTCTCTGCTGCTGTGAGGAGACGACTGGAAACAGAACCTTTTGTCACAAAAACAGTCATGCCCTTCTGAACCTGTTGAATTCTGAAGCTGTCTTGGGCATATTTTTACAAATCATGATTTGGTATTTGCAGCTGAATGATCCTGAACATGTTCTTGTAGCTGTTCCTTTGCAGCTCAGAAGTGGATTTTGCTGCTGTTGATATTGGTTTTTTCCAAAAGCTTTAAGCAATCTCTATTTTTCTGCTTTGTTAATTTGTTTCATAATTTAAATGCTTTTCTCTTCTGAGCTATATTTGAGTGGGTTTGGATAACTTTTCCCATATTTCACAGCTGCATGGCCCAGGGCTCAGTTATGAAGCCTTGCTGATTCAGTTGAAGAAAGTGTGCTTGACCACATCTGTTTCTGTGTTAATTTACATCTTCAGGCCACTGCTGGAAAGGAGAAACCTGTAAATTCCAATTCCTTCCCTGTCCACTTTCTAGGTTTGATGTAGTTTTTGATGCTCCTATGACTATGAATTGTGACTTGCCAAATTAGTGTGAATTAAATGGGAAGAATCATAGCACAGATATTCAAACAACTTCCAGGGGATGAGACTGTTCTTCTAAAATAAGTCATCCATGAGTCTGTAACACAACCAAAGCTCTCAGCATTTATTTCACAGTCCTGTCCCTGAGTGTCAGAGAGATGGTGTTGAGACAGAGTTTGCCTTATTCTATAAAATCCCACACTCCGGCCTTTTTCGAAGATATTATCTTACTTTTTAAGGTGAGCACTGAAAGTACCTTTATCTCTAAAGTTGTGTCACTTTGAAGCCTGGCTTCTGTCCCCATTTGTTCAGCCCCTTCACCAGAATCACACTCAATCCCCAGGGCTTGGGAAGCCACGTCTGCAGCTCTCACCCAGCTCCTCTTGGTAGAAGTGACTCTTGTTCCATTGAGTTTTCTTCCTGAGAAATGGGGACACTGCTGGGCTTCAGACTGATGCTGCTCATCTCTCAGTCATTAAATTAAAACAAATACAAAGTAGAAATTCGCCTTCAAAATAGAGCTCTCTTCCTTAGGAATTTGCTTCAGTGGGAACTGTGAGATAGTCTCTCTGTAATGATTTATATTACAAAAATAGCTCTGCCCTGTGTCTGCAAACAGTTAGAAATGTGAGCCTGGAAAAGAAATCTAGCAGCTAACTCCTCAGCCCTACAGCTTGAATAAACCAGTCATAAACAAGATGAATTACAAAAGCAACTGAAGAACTAAACTTCCCTATAAATACCATGTTCTCTCCTCGGAAGTCTGAAAATACTGTAGGCTTTTTAGCCTGACCCAAAGCCTGCTGTATCCAAGTTTTTTTGGCCTCCGTGCAGGGAGTGAGTTCCAAAGCAGAAGAATTTCGGTGGCACTGAGCCTCCTCCAGGCTCTGTCCCACTGCTGAGTCAGGGGGGCCCTGCCAGCCAGAGGTCACTGAGGTGCCACCTCTACTGCAAAGTGAGAGAACTCGACCTCCAACTCGTATTTCTACATCTGACCCAGCAGCTTCACCGCCTCCCGCTGCTGGCACTCGCACAAGTGACACCGAGTGGAGCCCCCGAGGGCTCCCTGTGCCACACCGATGCTGGGCTGAGGTCAGCGGCACCTCCTGGGCGCTGACAGCTCCCTCTGGGGACAGCTTTGCTTTGAGCAGGAGCTTGCATTGGGGAGCTCGGTACAGCAACACGCGGGGCTCGCGGCTCGGAGCCTGCCTGCCCTTTGGCTGTGGTTTTTATCTCTGTTTACTATAGGAAAAGCTGTAGCAGATTATGCTGTGTCACTCAGTTCCCTGCCAGAGTGTATGTTGAAGAGAAACTAGAAAGTGTGTGAGTGCAAAAAAAGTAGCTGTAATTTTTTATGGCATAGGCAAGGCCATTACAAATCGCATGAGGCAATGAGGATGTGAGGATCTTAGATCAAATTTAACTGCTTTATCTGGAGACTTAAGAAAAGAGAAAAATGTGCTTTTACTGATATTGCCAATTAGGGAGCTGCCAGGTGGCCAGTTAATAACCCAGATGTGCTGCAAGATGCAGCATCAGCAGAGGCTGTGAAGTGAAGCAGAGGAGTTTTTCAGGGCACAGCACCAGGCAGTTCCTCCTGGCCACGGGAGTGAGTTGGGTCTGGGAGATGAGACAAAGGGGGAGCCCAGGGTAGGCAATGCCAACCCATAAAGGGATAAGAGCTTAGGAAAATTGCAGAGAAGGAGGGAAATGCAATGAAATCTGAGGAGCAGTTGGCCACTGGCAATGCAGAAGCCTGGGAAATGGTGTCTTGACTCCACATCACGCAGATGCACCGGGGTCCGTGGGGTCCATGGGCTGATTTAGAGGCAGCTGAGACCAAAGGCTGGGTAAGTCATGGAAAGGGGTTGTAGCAGCTTCCCCTTTTGTCACTATCTGGAATCTGTGTCTGTCACACTGATGTCAGCCCAGTTCCTGCTGGAAACTGCATCATCGCTGGCACAAGGTCAGTTGCTGTCACTGTCTCATGCCTCAGGGGACCAGAGCCTGGGACAGAGGTGCTGGAGCCCAGGCTCCTTGCTGATCCCTCAAGGAATAATCTAGGAGAAGGGGGTAACCTTTCCCTACTCCAAACTGTCTGGGCACGATGCCCAGTGGGAATTTGGGAGAAAGGATTGAAGGGAACAGCACGTGAGCCTGGGAGGCAGCCTGCAGGCTTGCAGCTTGCAGCTTTGCCATCAGCAGGAAGCTCAGCTCACTCCAGGCATTCCCTGCCACTGAGTCAGTCATAGAGCTTGGATAAATACAGGTCTCTATGGCAAAGTCAAAGCTAATCCTTGCTGCTGAAAGACTGGAGGTGTGTGGCCTCTCCTGGGTACAGGCTGTAGGGAGCAGCCCTGCTCCTGGTTGCCCAGAACTTCTTGAATAAAACCTCCTGGACTTGCCTCTCCAAGGTACAAACCCAAGGCAGAAAAAAGCTTGAAAATCACACAGGGAAAGAAACTGCATTTCCATGAAGCCTGTAAAGAAACAAATGTTGCTAGAGATGGTTCTGAAGAGTTAATTGCAGATATCGTTATTGGAAGGATGCTGCTGTGAGGAAATGAAGTCAATTCTGTAACAGCAAGAGAAGTTGGACCTTTATCAGCTGCCAACAGCAATGGGGAAGCACCAGCTACAGTGGCTTGCCATTTATAAAAACATCTGGAGATAAGAAGCTTATTTTTAGGCAGAGTGGTAGCTGGCTATTCCAGCAGGCTCAAGTGGTGATAATAAGGATTTGGCAAAAGAGCTGCAGAGGAAGACACCTCATCTTACCTAGCATAGCCTCTGTTCTTCTGGCTTCCCCCTTGCAGCAGAAAGCACTGTCAATTGCTTTAGTAGGATTCAAATGAAAATGCTCTGAAATAGCCATCAGATTGCCTTCCTTTGCTTTCTCTGCTTTTTCAGAGAGATGCTCGTCTCTCTTAACTTTGAGGCATGAAGAAGCTGAAAGTCTTTGGGTAGGTTTGGGCATGGCATGGCATTTTGAATACCAACATCCCTGGTTTGGTTTGTCTGAGAAGCTGCTGAACTGATTTGCTGTGCTGGAGGTAGATTTTGCTACTTGCTGGGCTGGTTGTAATGATTTGAGTGCATGCTTTGGATGTAGCTGATGTGTATTAGTAAGAATAGAAATCTGCTGTAAAATCATGTTCTGCAAAAGCAGTATTCATTTCCTTGTTTTCTGCTTAAAAATCCTGCATTTGCAAGGCTCACCATCTGCAATCACAGCCACTGCATGTGGGAAGTATGGAATGTGTCTTATCAGACACAGAGCGTGCACAGCAAAGGACATCCAAAGGTTATGTTGTCATCATGTCAAATGGATCTGTTTATTCTGAGTGCTGTAGAAGCAGAGCTTAATCAGAGCATCAGCCATATGCAGATTTGAAATTAGATTTTACAATAACCACCTGTCTACTGTTTCAGATCTGTCATATTCTTTGGGTGAGAGCTGTGCTTGCTTAGTGCATGTGTGTGCTGGGAGAACATCATCAAAAAGCCTTTGTGCCACGGTGCAAAAGGCACTTAAATGCATGTATATGTATGAGTGTGCAAGGGGAGCTCATGTATCCTATGGCTTTGTGCTACAAGCTGCAGCTAAAGCATGTGAAGGAGAAAAGAGGGCATTCCTTTCATGTAAAAATCAATAGTACTGGCAAACCCCCCATGTAAACTTTTTTTGCTCTTCTTTTTTTTGGCTCATAATTCTTATATGGGTCAGCCAAAAAAGTCACTGTGAAGTGATGCAGCTATTTGATCTTTCTCTCCATCTAAAAGTTTTTAAAGGAGTAAGTACAAACATGCACATAATGTTTGTGTAGTGCCTGCCACAGTTTTGTGACTCACAGCATTCTGCCTGTAAGGAGTCAAAAAAATCTGTCGGAAAGCTTAAGCCTCTCTCCACTATTTTGCAACATAAAAAAAAAAAGAAAAAAAAAGGAAAAAAAAGAAAAAAGAAAAAAGAAAAAAGAAAAAAGAAAAAAGAAAAAAGAAAAAAGAAANAAAAGAAAAAAAAAGGAAAAAAAAGAAAAAAGAAAAAAGAAAAAAGAAAAAAGAAAAAAGAAAAAAGAAAAAAGAAAAAAGAAAAAAGAAAAAAGAAAAAAGAAAAAAGAAAATCTGTGTGTTTGGTTATTGCAATCTGCATCAAGGCAGTGGTGAAAAGAGCAACAATATTCAAAGGAAAGAATGACATTTTAAACACTGGCACTTGGAGAGAAGTGGAATTAAAAAGAATTGCAGAGCAAAACTTGACAAATAACTTGTACCACCACTTAATCATATGCTCAAAACTGCCTGAAACAAGTAAGCATGACAGGCTTTTTCTTGCTTAACTCCACTATGATAATTATTCTTCTAAAGAGTAGCTGCTCTCCCTGGAGAAAAAGACAGTTCATTAAAAAAAACAAAAAAAAACCAGAATATGGCCCTTCCCACGGAAGTCAACGGCAGTTTTTCATTGAATTCAATGAGAACTTAAATGGGCCATTAAAGGAGATCAGTAATGCAAGAGCTTTCCAAAGACATCCTGCCCAGATGCTCCCTCCTTACCACAGGGAGCAGCAGTCCCCTTAGGCCGGCCAATATCTGAAGCTGCAGTGTCCCCTTCTCCAGAGCAGGAGATGTTTTCACCACCGAGCACAGTAAATGGTGAGTCAGAGCTCTCGTGAGTCAGGGAGGTGCCCTGACCGTCCAGCTGGGCTGAGCTGAGCTGAAAGCTGCTGCCTCTCTGCCTCTATCCAGGGTTTAGCATGGATCAATGTACCAGGAAGGTGCCAGAAGTGTAGCCTGAGAGCTTCCTCCAAAAGCGAGGGCAGAAGCCTTTGTTTACACCAGGATGCTGGGAAGCCTCCCATTTGTGTGGCACCAAGGTGGTGATCAAGAGAACGGCCAAAAAGCTTCACTTTTCCTGTGCTTTCCCTTCCACGAGTTTGACCTCAAGAGTGTTTTGCTACTTGAGTTCTCCAGGTCCAACCACCCACGCAGTGGGATCTGCCCATTGCTGGACCACGTTCCCTCCCACCCTGCCTGTGGCTGGACCCAACACGGCAGCGCAGGGGCAGGATGCTCACTGTGGGCTCCGGGTTACAAGCTCACTCCTCGCTCCAGCTCCTCATCTCGGCTGGGGAAGGTGTGAGTTTGCACGTTTTGACTTTGTTCACTCAAGATCACAAAACAACTGCATCCGTCTCGAAACTCAGGTGTGTCTCCTCATCCGGCGAACTCTCCGCGGGGAAAGCGCTGCCGGGAAATCGCTTTATCGGCCACGGCCACCGCTCGCACCTGCCCGGCCGCGCCTCGCCTCCACCGGCACCTCCCGCGCCGCGTCCCGGGGGCCAGGAGGGGTTCGCATCCCTGAATTTCCGCGCCGGGCCCTCTGGAGGTCAGTGTTCGCCCGCGCTGCGGCGGACCTGT
>VZRX01005741.1:0-18898 GCA_013398075.1 Notiomystis cincta | reverse complement strand
GATGAAAAAAAAAAAAAAAAAGAACAAAAGTGGTTCCCAGGAGTCTCTGTTTTCCCCTCGGCAGACATGTTCTGGAGATAATCTGTTCCCATTTCCTCTAAACCAAGGGCGGGCTTTTGAATAGGAGGCAGACGGGAAGTTTCCCATGGTTTACCATATTCTAATCCCAGGGATCAATAGTTAACTGTATTTCTATCCTCTTCAATCCATTGATGGTTTTATGTTAAAAAATTAGCTAATTAATGACTACCTTTGAACACCAGAGTTAGACTCATTAAGTTAATTTTAAATAAATCAATAACAGAGACAAAATTCCTGTTGGTTTGGGCAGCCTTTAAAAGGGGTAATTCAGAAAATGAGTTTTCAATGTCTCCATACTAGCCATTGGCAAGAACTCAAAAAATAAACTGAGCCTCAGCTGAGGCCATAAACACTTTTATAGAAACATTAAAGTCCGATTTTCAAGGGAATTCAGCACCCCAAATTCCCAGTGTTTTTAAAAATCTGCTTATTCTCTTGGCACTAAAATACCTCACTTCAGAGGCAAAAACTCTGAGCCCTCTATTACAAGCTGGAGGGGGGCTCTTCACTACACATGCATAGACAAAAAGAAAACAAATAATTTCCTGAAGAAAAAGCCATTTTAAGGAATGATTTTTCATTTCCTCTTCTATCTACTAGGAAAAACCATGGAAGGCAGGTGGAAGATAACTGCAAGGAGAGAAAATACTTTTCTTTAGGGAAATGCTAATACCCAACATATGCACTGATTTTTTTTTTTTTCACCTGAAAGGTCATTGTAAAGACTATAAGAATATAAATGAAAGATTAGAGTCTTGATTGCTTTAATACCTAACTGCTAAATCCTGTTAATAGGGAAAATATGTCTGACTGCTTTTTCTAACCCTTTTCATGCCTGCTTTTCAAATTATATGGTAAAAGTTCATCACAGCCAAATGCAAGGACCCCCACTGGGGGAGGGGAATGAGTTACTCCACTGGTTGGTTATAAAATAATTCCCTAGTACCTTACCATCAACAAACAATTAACATTCAGAAATAATCAGGAGCCAGATTTTGACCACTTAGATAAAAGTCAGAGCCCTTAGCTGTGAAGTATTCCTTTGTGCCTCAAGAGAAGGCATGGACTTTGGATGCCAACTTCTCAAAAGCTTGAAGAAGAGGCAAGACCACAGAGTCCTTTCCTTGCATGGATTGATCCTTCACCAGTTACACCAGTAGGAGCTGTTCCAGTGGATGTGGTAGAATCACTTGTAGGGATTGTATCAGCAAGCAGTACAGAGAAATGCACCCCACTGCAATGGCTGTTATTCTGTGTCTCCCAGAGATACCCTGCCAGAGCCAAAGTGTCACCCAGATACAGTCTTGTTTCACTGAATGCCATAAACAGTGCTACAATAATTATCCAGACTGGAGGCAATTCCATTCATTCAATCTTACATTTCATTCACACAGCCTAGTCTAAAGCACATCTTTGTAAATGTTGTGTTTGTTGCTATCCCAGCACAGTGTCTGGCCAGCATTCAGAACTAAACATGCTAATTGAAGTAACAAGAGAAAACCCCAGTTACTCTTAATGCCTCCTCATGATTTCTGTGGGTCACATGGTGGTTCTCTGCTGCAAGCAATTGGGTTTGCTGCAGGGAAATAAACACCTGAAGTGGCACAGAGCATTCCACCTGATTGTTAGCACACCATGACTTGAAAGCATTTAGATGTGCAAGTAACAGGATATTGCTATCAAACCTCCAGCACAGTCACTGGATATTGTGTAAGAACATATGAGCTCTCGTATTTAGCATGTGGCAAAAAAAAATCTGCTCTCACAAACCTACTGTATGTAATATTCCCTGATTCTAACAGTGCATTCCATCACCAATGTTTGCCAGTATTCACTGGTGCAGCTCAAAGAAAGCAGCAGGATTTGCTCCCAGTCATCACCTGAGTGTCTTAGTGATTATCGCTAGATTTCATCCTGCTTGATGAACAGATTAGCTCTGTGTGTTGAAATTACTCTACACTTTTAATCAGAGAGTTTATTTATTATTCTCAGAGAATCAGAAGTAATCAATTCTGTGATTTTTTGCCCTTTTATCCCTCCTTCTTCACTTCATTCCAGAAATGCATTTTCTTCTGAAATTTGCACCCTAAGTTCTACTGGGACCATCCATAGCTCGTAAAGACAGCACAATATCAGCCTTGATATTTTCCTTTACTGTAGACAAAACAAATATGACTGTTTAGTATTTTTCATCACTCGCAAACCAACAGATTATCTTTTCCTGTGTATTTATATCTAGATGATTTTATCTGCTCTCTTTATTCACATTCTTTCCCAGGCTTTTGAATTATCTGATCATAATAACTGTGCAGGCTGGAATCCCTCTATTCCAGGCCTCCCTGAGATGCACAAGCATTGGGAGATGCTTGCTCTCAGGACACAGCCTGTGGCATACTATTTATGCAACTCCTTAGCCACTAACTACATCTTGTCTCTTCCAACAACCTCTGTTTGCAGAGGAACTTCCATCATGTGCATGGTTTGAAGCTTAAAGAACATTAGCTTCCTGATGCTGCTGGTGGGGTAAATACTGCAATTGCCTTTCAGCCAGAAGCAGTCCCAAGAAGAAAAGGTCACAGAAGTTGGCAGAGAGGAAGGTTATAAATCTTCTCAGGGCCAGGTCATAGTCTCACAGCACTTTCCTTCCATCAGTGTACAAAAAAAGACATTTTGGAGAGGAAGTGTCACTACAACCAGACACTTTCCTGATTTGGATCCTTTTCTGCCTATAGACAACCCTGTCTTTTTTTTTCTAAACCATCTTTAAGAAAACACTCAAGTAAAGTTAGGACACGAGTTATTTAGGTAAAAATGGCAGTACTGAGCTGCTGCAGGACACCAGAGGAATGGCTGGCTGCCTGGCTCCAAACAACCAGGTGGGGAAATGGTGGGAGAACAGGGAAAGCCATGGGTGTCCCCTGCCCCGTGTGTGTGTGTATGGCCAGCCCCAGCGCCCATGCTGCCAGGAACAGCCCGGCTCTGCTGGAAGCACAGGAGCAAGAGTCCAGTGCTGGAATTATTGCCTGACAGAGGACCATGGGCATAATAAAATAATAAAACTCAACATAATTTTACAGTTGAATTCGATAATTTTTTTTTCCTGAACTAAATTATTCTATGAGAATCATTCTATGATCAAGTTGTATTTGTGAGGGCTCATCACATAAACCCTGCTCGATACTCACAGACCCTTTGTGAGCTGTGGTCGCTTTCATCTGCATTTTGTCTTTCCTCTTCTTTGGGTGAGTGGTTTAGATAAGTGACTCACCACTGGACACCTTAGAATATCTTCAACAGACAGAAAGAAAGCTAATTTAATTAAAAATTACAGGAACAGTAGGTTTACCCATCTAATCTAATTTATTAGTGTTCCCCTGCCAAATAATTTGGATGAGATTTCAACTACATGAGCATCTTCATGTTCTTGGTCTCCTACAGACATTTAAGAAGATTGTCCTTTCTGTGGATTTTGTCATATGTGACAAACATAGTGAATTCCCTTTCTTCCTTTTTTTCATAGTTGGTCCTTTAAAGATGGAGCACACAGTTTATTTGGGAGATCTAAAGAACAAAGATAAAGACTGGTTTAAGTCAACTTTCTCTGAAAGACTTTTTTCTTCCCTAGAATTATGTCTGATAGAAAGGTTTCTTATAAAGAAAATTCTCAACAGGCCCATAGGGGGATATTAAAAAGGTGGGTAGGATGTACCTTCAAACATCCCTAATTCAACAACTGGATGTTGCACAAGGGAAATGGACTGCAGAAAATGGACTGGTTATTACCTTGCAAGCCTGTAATATAGTATTGCCATTGTCACTAAGAAGCCACAAGCTTTGTACAGAGCTTTTTAAGTGTCAGAGGAAGGGCTTGCCCTACACGAGCTTTCCTTGCCCTCTACAACCTGCATAAGGCGGACAAGCTGGAGCCAGCCAAACCTGATTTCAGGAGTAACAGAGAGAACAAGGAAAAAGTACTTCTAATATATGTAAAATGCACCATATATTGTAAATTCAGATGCAACATGGAGCTGCAGGGCAATGAATAAAAAGTAAGGTGTAAAAATACGTTAGCAAATACATAAACATGTGTGTGTCTTGGAATGAGGGAGAGGAAAACACCACCATGAACATCCTGAGCTTCTGGACATTGGCAGTGGGCCAAAGCTCCCCCTTCACCACCAATCACCACCAATCAAGCAAAACCATCAACCTTAGGACTCAGAGGAGCAGGGAAAGAGTGAGGCAGAAGAGGTCTAGAAAGGAAATAGGGTTAGATTAATAATTGTAACTGTACAGCTATCATTACTATATTTTTACTGAAGCTTTTTCTGCATTGAAGCATTCTTTTGCTTTTGTACGTAATTATTAGCTCTGAATTATTATTTGTTTTTGGATTAGACTGTTAATATTTCAATCACACTAGCAATAAACTCTGGTTTTATATACATTTCTTCTGAAATTTCCTCTTCCTTACACAATCCCTATCCCTTCTTTATCCTTTGCCTCTCCAATTGGACCATCCAGAGTAGTGGCCACACTGAAAATGAACCAATGTGAAATACAGGTTATTTCCAGTGATTTGTTCTGGGAGGGTTGATCAACTTTGCAAACACCATCAAAGTGAAGGGAAGATTACTACCTGCTTTCTGAATGCTGGAGTTCTACTCAGTTTTACTATCTGAGCATCATTATAATTTCAAAACTATCTCATTCCAACAGAATGTAAAATGCAATAATAACTACCTGTGAAATTTCTGTGGCTAGGTCCTGACAGCAGTACAGCAGCAGCAGTTTTTCCCTACTCTTATTTATTCCTTCTTATTATATATATATGCATTTTCCTGATAATTTTAACTATAAAACTAACCACATTTCAGGAAACAAGAATTTTAATGCTGATTATATCTGGAGCAGGACAGTGATTGAAATAAAAATTGTAGTTTCAATGTAGACTTTCTTAAAAATTACCATTCTTTGAGTTTTCATACCTCAATGCTTAGGGCAGCATGGAGAGTAAATACCACATATGCAGAAACCTAGAATTATTTCTTAACTCTTTTTCCCTTATCTAAAACATATTTCTGCAGCATATCATACACACTAATTCTAGCCCAAATTACAGATATTCAGTACTATTTTTGTGTGTGTTTTTTGTTTATTCTGGACTGAAGAAGGCTGCAGCCTTGCACATGATGCCAGTGATTATCCCAAAGCATACGGTCATGTTGAAGCTTCACATCTCTGTAGTGTTCCAGTTCCAGTTGAGGTTACAGAAACCTGGATCCAATGCAGATGAATGCTACATACAAGCCAAGATATTTATGTCCAAATTTCCTGCAGCTTAATGCATTAATTCCTTCCATAATATTTCAAACATTTTCATCCTCCATCTGGGATTAGATTTTCTGGGAAAAAAAAATACAACCTGAACCCACAACCCCAGTTTTGGCTGCCCTTTCCCTCTTAATAATTTCTTGGGCATGTAAAGCATGTTTTAAGGGTAGGTGTTGGATTTTCAGAACCAGGGCAAGAAATCATTTGTCAAAGTCATATGTTTTTATAAATATGTGTTGTTTCTGGCTCTCAGTGTTGTATTTTCTATGGCTCACCAGCACTTTATGGTTCTGAGAAACTGAAGAACTGCTCAAGACAGTTGGAGTGCTGGGTTAGTCCAAATTCTTCGTCTGACCCCAATTTAATCTCATAGCAAATTATCCATGGCCCTAGAGAAAAAGAAAACCCAAGCTGTTCATGTCATCATACAGCTACTCACATTGTACATTTGAATATGTATTCGTTAAAAAACAGCATCTCCCCACATCCTGGGAATACCTGAGCTCATCATGGCAATTCATCTACCTTCATTACTATGTCTGCTGGTTTTTGTAACCATGGGTCTCCCAGAGGTGAGTTATTCCAGCAACAGGTGGCTTTTTCTGAGCATCCACCCCAGGAGCAAATAAGGATACAGGCACAGGGCAGGCAAGGGACTAAACTCATCTTGTGGCCAGGAGCAAATGTAGAGAGAACACAACACACCAAAACTGTCAGGGCTGTGGAACACTTCCAAGATCACCTGAAGAGCATAGGGCAAGAGGGTTTTCTGTGACAGGAAGACATGATTTGGCATATCACTCCTTTATGCAAAGTTCCCAGGTTTAATCTGGTTTTGCCTCTTTGCTTTAGGAACAAGTATATTTTTATATAGGAGCTGCTTCTGACAGTGTGGAGAAGGCCATAATAGAGAAGTCTCTATGAAATCACCTTCTCCAAATGAGAAGTGAAATAGTTCCTTTAAACTGTTAAGTCAGGAACTGAATAAGTGTTTGTCATCTAATTTCAGCTCTCCCACACATACTTCCAGTGAAGTCAGTGAAAGTTTAGGCATCTAAAAGCTATTTTGGATTGACTTCAGTCTTCTAATCTGTCAAGAAGGACAAAATTCTGTTCTTCCCAGTAAGAAGTGATCTCACTGTAATCACTTATTTCTGCAATTACCTGTAGCTCATTAGGAGTGAGTTATTTCACTTAATTTTTACCTCTTATCCAGAAAATCCCACTAGGTAGCTAAAGGCAAAATTCAGCAGAGACAGGCAAAATAAACTCTTGCTATGATAAATAATTTGCTGTTTGCTAAGTTTTAAGTTAGTTACTAATCTTCAGACTTTGTATTGGAGAGACATCACTTAAACTTGTATTTTCATCCATTTAAGTGTCCAGTAAAGTTTTTGGCAGAGTTGACACTCCTGAACTTGTTGATGTACTCTTTGTGACTTACTTTCAGCTTAGTATTAACAAAGCTACACTAACTTAACACTGCTTTATCCTTCTTGACTCACACCTGGTTGTCCTGCCAGTGACATTGTGAAACTATCAGTGAATCAATCCACAACAGCCCTCTTTTGTAAACTATGAAGTCAGGGAAAATTGTGCACAAAGTGCTGCAAGAAATAGCTCTCAAATAGATTTTATCACATCCAAAGGATGTTTTTACTATTCACGGCATGAAATTATATGATTACTCCCTTACACAGGACTAAGAATATTTAAAATACTACCAAAATATTTACTATTAATTAAACCAGGGAAAAGGCCATCCACCTCATCCATGAGGTCATGCATGACTTGATATTGTAAAATTTCTCAACTCTCCTTATTCAAGAACAGATCACTATTTTACCCTCTGACAACTCAAAGCCTGCATTACTGAAAGTTCATCTCAGGCTTGCTGCCTGAATCCAGAAACTGAGGCTCTTCTCTCTTTCAGCCCTGCATCCTTGAGATCAAACTCCAGTCAGGATGTTATCTTCACTGCTTTGCCACCCCCATCTTCAAAAATATCTCCAGGAGAATTCATTTTCCTTGTGACATACATGTGGAAATCCACTATTATCTCACTTTCATCTCTGCTTATCTTCTTTGTGCTTCTTTGTGCTGAATGAACCACTGATCCATGAAACCCTCTGGCTGCTCAGCACTAGTGCAGTCCTCACTCCCTCCCTCCCTCCCTCTTCTGCTTGGGCTTTGAATATTTGGTACTGCAGTGATCCTATTGCGAACTCACCTGAAGAACATGAATCACCCCTCCTTTTCCCAAATCACTGTAAAAAAAACCAGAGGGGGTGTTAGAATTACAATAGATCAATGCTGGGGTTGGGGTTTTTTTAGCTTTTCATTTCAATTTTCCTCTCTGTCCCTGAAATTAAATTCTTACAATCTGTCATCTAGAACGACTCTTCATTTTTTTTACTATGTCACATACTTTGTCCATTTCGATTTTGTCAGAAAACAAAGGCAGATGGTGATTATTTCTTTTCAGAAAAGGATGAGATTCTTAAAAATATCTGAACAGAAAGCATATTTTGGGTATCACTGACAGATGGCCACAGCAAGCACGGTAAGTATTCAAAAGAGTTTGTGAGACCAGGGTAGGTCCCCATGCTCTCAGTGCTGAAAGCCAAGTGTCTGTCCCCTGCGATGTGTGCAGTCAGCATCTGCTACAGAGAGGAGTAAAACACAGAAATATCTGAACAGTTTAGGGAAATTCTGTCATTTCCACATGTGTTTTATAAAAAACAAGACAAAGTTACCCTCTCTTTTTTTGTTAGGTTTTTGTGTGTGTGTGTGTGTGTGTGTGTGTGTGTGTGTGTGTGTGTGTGCACGTGTGTGTGTGTTGGTGTGGTTTTTCTTTGTTTTTCACTAAATGCATTTGGAAATGTAGACTTTTTATTTTGATGTGCACCATCAAAAAAAAAATTATGAAATTCACAATATTGGCATGTGCTTTTTTTTTTCATAGAGCACATGTAAATCATTGCTAGAATGATTGTTAGAAGTCTTTCCAATTTTAATAACACTTTTCTTTCACCTATTGCAATGCATAAGCAGTTCATCTGTCTTCATTGCCTTGCCTGACCATATTCTCTGGACTACTGTCAAAATATCCCCAGTGTCCTTGAAAAACCTCATAGACAGTTAGACAATAATCAACACATTATCTATGAGTCTCCAGGGACCCATACCCAGAAGTAAACAAAACAGATCTCTGGTAACAAAGATCCAGAGGAAATGTGCTATAGAAAAATGCACTCCATTGTCTGTGATTCAAAAGTCAGTGCTTCAGAAAACAATACTATTGTATTTAGCCATTAGAAGGACATTTTAGCTAAAAGCCATCTGAAAAGAAATGTTTCATTTTTATTTCCTTTTGAAAAAAAAATATATTTAAAAAGTTAAGTTTTTCTATGAGAAACTTAAGGCAAAGAAATCTCATGGTAATCTGAATGTCTTGACTATTTATGTCAGAGGCCATGGATAACAAGTGGGCAACTCTGATTGTACCCTGTGGAAGGCAGCAAGATATGTTCTAGCAAATCCTTCACAATGAAAGTTTTCTGAATGCGAATGACTGTAACTTGCTGTTCTTTCTTGCCCATCCCTGTATTTCTCAGAAGTCAAATGATTTCCAGCAGGAGAGAAGGATAAAAATAAAATTCAGGATAAGACTGTGACATCTTCAACTTCAAAATATCCTACCATTGAGACTGAGTTTTGAAAATAAACTTTTCCCCCCAAGCTGCACTATCCATGGCAATTTTATGCTTTAAAAAACACAGCAGCAAAATACTAACTGTAATGCTTTTGGCTGTCTGCTCCTTCTCTCATTCATACATCATTTAGCTTCCTTTTAGGAGGTGAAAACATCAGCTAATCTGAAGGAGACAACTGGTTTGAAGCAATGGTTCCATGTAACACTCTCTTTTTTTATATTCTCTCGTGTGCCATCATGGTGCATCAATAATTTACAGAGCATTTAATTACGCAGTAAAGCACAAGTGGGCATATTTTCCATAGCTATTCCAAGTACATCAACAAGGTCTTTTTTTCCCTTTAGGCCTTAAAGTGTGTATAGTAATGGACTTACAAAACTTTCCCTAGAGTACCTTATTGCTCTTGCTTTATGTTCTTTTAATTTATTTTGGGGGTGCTGTTTTGTTTTGGTTTGTTTGTTTGAAAGGGGAATTTTCAGGCCAAACCTAGAGAATACTCTTACTGCTTTGACTTCATCCTTTCATATGGTGAGTACATTAATAAATAATACAGTGCTGACCTGCACTGAATGCTTTTTCTGAAAATCTTGCCCAGGCTTCACAGGAAACAGAACATGGGTTCTCAGGGAAAAAAAGTCAGAAGGCATTAGACTTGTTCCTTGGTGATTTTGGCTAGACACCTGTGGACAGTACATTCTTGGTATTCCCTTTGTTTTCAACAGGACTCTTGGAATGATGACACTGTCACACTCATGCTCTGAATCACTCAAAATCTCAGGTTTTCCTTCCTGAAATGGGCACTGACATTAGGCAAGGGTCAGGACAACGTCATTTCTGTTTCTGCCACTGATTTGAAGTCTCTTGGAGTGACAGGTTAACCCTCTGTGTTTCACTGTATTTTGTAAAATAAGCATAACAAAAGCTTGCACCAAACACACAGAAGAGTACCATGAGACTAATTATCAGTGTTTCTGAAGAACTGTTTTTTCCTCAGGTCAAATGTGTTATTGGCAATGTTTCTTACTCTTTTAAGTGCCAACCTGAGCAATAGGCACCAAATTCTTTCTTTCCTTAAAGCCACTGAAAACAGCAGATAAGTTCTGTTCTCATCCATGATCCCATTACATTTTAACTCAAATCTCTTCAGGATTACTATTAAAATTGAGACCTCTTTTACACCTGCAAAATCTTTAAGAAGAAACAAAAGAAGCCTACCAGTGACAAAAGTTGAGCTCCATCTACCTAGCACACTGCTTGGCCCAGTTTCAAGTATCATACTGTGCACCTGTGACACATTTTTTATGTCTGAAAGTGACAGAATTAGAGATAATGGACGAAAATATACTTTATGTACATACATTTATATATTTATATAAAATCCATGTTCTGCAGAATGAAAGGTACCTGAAACTGGAATCAGAATGCCATAAATATGTGGAATAAGCACAGTCACAAAGAGACACAGCAAAATCACCACAGAAAAGAGAGATGAATGTGTCAGGGGGTTGGAGTTCTTTTCAGGGAGGGAAGATGGTTGCAAGAAGTTTTTGGGCTTTATCAGTGATGAAATTTTAAAAGAATAGGAGGAGTCAGACATATTTCAGAAGGCTGCAAAGTTTGGCCCATCACTTTGTGTACCAAGCTATGAGCTCTGCCTTATCTATCAAGAGAAATTGATGTAGAAGAGTCCTCTGTTTTCTAGGTGCTTAGCAATACAATGTTATGAAATTTTTATGCAGACTGTCCACAGTTGAGATTTCCAGAAAAAAAAAAAAGTCTGAACTTGTTTGGAAACAATGAGTTATTTCCTAAGCCCTAAGTGTGATGGGCTGGTTAGTAAATTGAATCCCTATTCTGCTCACACTCGAGTGTGTGCCAATTTTCTTGCTACTTCTGTCTTCTCTCCAGTATTAATTAGAAAAAAAAATGGACACAATAGCACATTTTGAGTGGAAAGAAATAAAAAACCCCAAACCGTGCTGTTCTGCAGAGGCAGCTCCATTGATTTTGGATTAATGTTTAAGATTTTAGAATTTTCTGCTAGAAATTTCCCGTATTACCGCTGTGTACAGGGTACATCCCAAGCAGATAACATTTACAGCACTTGTCAACATTTTAAGACTCTTATTCAGGGAAAGTAAATTAGAAGCTGCATTTTGTTTTCTATTGAAATACGCAATAGGAAACCTTTCCAAATTAACTTTGGAAGATGCAAGTCCCTGTAAACACAGAGCTCTCTTTGGGACCACTGTGTTCTAGGATGATTACTTGGCTTGTTCATCTTGTTCCTGTATTTGGCCAAACAATTAGCTTGGCAACATGCCATAGTTAAACTTTTCCTTGGGAAACTTACCGTTGTCTAACTGAATGTGCAATGAAAATACGCAAAATTTTAAACTGTTACAAGAAAGTAAGAGGGTTTTCTGTGTTGCATTTTAAAAAAGCATCTCCTTGGCCTTGGTGTACAATGACATGTACTAATTGACTAAGTTAGTGAGCAAGATTTGAAAATTAAAAAGCCGTAGAAATGTAAATAAAACTCCTGATGTTGATTGCAGTGCAGGAGAGAGTTTAGAGAGGAAAAGTATGCATTAGGCTCATCATCCTCACATAAAAAGATACTGTAGGACACATACATTTTCAGCCATGTTATTAATAAAAGTGAAGTAAATTGTAAGTGTCTCAAGAAAATGCAATAAAAAAAAATTAAATTTATTTGCTTACCTATTTTTTGCTTTCATGGCAACACTTATGGTTGCCCAGTAACTGTAGTGGAATCAAAGGATTAATGCCCAGTTTTCAGGGATGTTCTCTTTACTGCGAGTGTAGAGTTGACATTTAGATCTTAAAACATCCCCTGGAAATCCTCAGTATAGAATTATTAAATCTCATTGCAGTTCACTTTTCTGATCACTGAATCATCTTCACAATCCCCTCTTTAAATATATGCCAGGCATTTGTCACCATGCTAAGCAGACAGGTGTGTTTTGTAATATATATCCTTTGCCTCCTCTATGATAACATAGTATTTGAACCCAGATTTCTAGAAAGAAATGGTTACTGAATTAGCCACTCATCTTGTGTCTTCTGTAATGATGCACACATTTTCTCTATATATTATGAGGAGTCATGAATAAACTTAGCATGGTTCAAAACAACATTGATAAATAATCATGTTGTTTTTTAGAGAAATTTTTTCCTCTTTACAAATGCTAATTATTCGGTACTTAAGGAGAACAATAGAAAATGGCTGAGCCCGCCGGGCATGTGGGTGCGGCACCTCCCTGTCTGGGGGTTCCTCAGGAGGGGACAGAGACACTGCAGAGGGTGGAGCTGGTGGGGGATGGGACACAGCCCGGTCTCGCTCGCCGGCTCAGCCTTCCGGAGCCCCGCCCTTGCCCTCAGGCTGCTCTCGGCTTTGGGAGGAGGACGCGTGTGTAGCTGCGACCGGGGGAGAGGAGCTCNAGCAGCTGCCAGTGGGTTCTCTGGGTCTGGTTTGGTGTCACTGGTACAGTTGTTGTCTGTTTGCCTCATATAAATACTTAGTAAAGATCTGTTATTCCTATTCCCTATCTTTGCCTGAGAGCCTCTTAATTTCAAAATATTACTAATTCGGAGGGAAGGGGGGTTTACATTTCTCATTCCAAGGGAGGCTCCTGCCTTTCTTGGTAAACACCTGTCCAAACCATGACACATGTGTAAGGCAGCAGGTTAAGTGTAGATACCTGCACTGCCCATAAGAGAAAATAAGTGACATACATTGCACCCCTCTGTGTGGTTGGGGGGTTTTGTTTGTTTATTTGTTTGTTTGCTCTGAAATCCCCTTTAAAATATTTTTCCTATTTAATTAGCACTGTACTACAGTTCAGGTTTGCATTGCAAATTGATTTGATAAGGTGTAAATAAATTATATGTATATCAACATGTGTAATTATGTGCATGCTGTGTAAGGCAGTAAGAATTTACTGGAGACTCTCGAGCTTTCATGAGCTTGAGTGTCTCTTGGTAACTTCTGCTGTGGTAGTTGAATGTGAGCCCTGGTGCAAGAAAAAAAAAGGGACAGAGCAAAAAAGGAAGCAGCAAAGTGGGGAAAATGCATAAAATAATGTGTCCCACCCACTGAAATAAGTGGATGCCAGTGCAAGCTGGATCAGCAGCTACAGCCCTGGTTCTTCCATGGGCAAACCCTACGGTGTCAGATGTCCCACAAAAAGGACTTTGAGGCTCAAAGAATGGGTAGAAAGTCACTCAACCACTTCTTGCAGCTCCCAATTCACAGTACAGAACAATATCTCATGTCCACTTGTGTTTGTCCTCTACAAGTGAGCTTGGTCCCTGTCCCAAGGCCAGCCTGAGGATGCCCAAGATGGGGCAGATTCTCTGGGACACCATCTCAGCTAATCACAATGGAAAGACAAAGGTGCAGCTCATTTGTACAAACTTCCATAAAGACAGTAGTAGAAGCTCCCCTCTGGCAATTGCTCCAGATAGTTACCTCAAAGGAGAAAAATCTCTTGAGAATGTACAGGTCAGATCTGACATGTTTCAAGAAAGAGTGAAGATCATATCATGACCAATGAGCTATAAAATCAATACAGTTAAATGGATAGCTGCTGCTTTTTAAGAAATTATTATTCCATTTTTATTGTTTCCTTGTTTTCAATGTTAGGTGCAGCTAAATTAATTTTCATGTGCATTTATTTATTTGAAATTTAAGAATAATTTATCAGAGGAATATTTATTTGACTTAGCATAAGATTATCATAACAGCATAAGATTTTATATCCAATGACAACTAAAAATACTGTGATTATCACTTTGCTATGAGTATAGTACCATTTAATTTGAAAGTCTAAATTGCCTAGGAGAAATGACTGCAACTTGAAGACATCAATAAACTCCAGGAAATAAAACATAAGATACCAGAGGCCAATGAAATAATGATGTCCAAATTTTCTTATTACTGACTGGGATGATGATGATGAAGGCTGTGCTGGCCATTGCAGAATGCCTTCATCAGGAAGAAAATTGTCCACAAGGGCAGCTAAAACTTTATGGACCGTGAGTTTAAATTAGCACACTTAGGTCACTCAATCCCAGCAACCTACATCATTTAAAAATCACAGTTCAAGTTTAGTTGATGCCTTCAGATGGAATAATGGTAAATTTTGGCAGCAGTGGTAATTTGAGGCAGAATACCAAAAGGCTGAAGTCCAAAGGTGCAGAGGGGTTGTTTCAGAGCACAGGCAATGCCTAACCTGGGATGGGAGGGTGTGCAACATTTTGTTTTAAGGTAATGGGAGGCTGGGTAAGACTAGCAAAGCCTTGACAGCAAGCATTGGTTTATAAGAATATTCCCCATACCAGAAAAAGATGTTTTAAAAGTTTATTACAAACTATCAAGAAACTGTTTTGTCTGGCCTGTGCTCAGCACATTTCAAAAATGTCAGATGCATTTGGGGAAAGAAGTTGAAGGTTTTTTCTTGTCTTTCTGCTTTTCCTTTAAGGAAAGTTCTTTTGTTCTAATCTTCATGACAATGATGTCCTATATTTGTTTTTTATTCAGTTTTCCTCTTTGTCATGTTCTTGTTTTCTCAGCGAAATATGACATTTTGAAGTTTTCTGGGCTGGAGATGTAAAACTTCTTTTTTCCAATGAATCAATTTTATTCTATATCTAAAGAAATCTCTCTGCTTTTTGACAAACAAAAAAACTATTGTGCACTATCCAGAACAAACCATATTCCTCAAGAGAGGTAAGATGAAGCTGTAAGATTAAATAGTTTGGTATCTTTCTTTTGTTGAGAATGTCACCTGTATGCTTTCTGTGGCTTCCTGATGGATGCTCAGAAACACAGGCAAGGAGGCAGAAAACAACTTTTAATGTTCATATTGGGTTAATATGAATGGGAGAGGTTTACCACAGCAGAGCTCTCATTGTGAGGGATTTTGCACCGTAAGGCACAGGATGACTTCCAAGAAAGATTCTTTTTCCTATCTTGTATACATTTTACCTGGGATATTTGTGATGTATTGTGTCAGATATGGGGAAAAATTGAGAATGGAAACTTTCCCACTGAAGATAATAGGAGTTTTGGCAGAGTCTTAGATTGTGCCCAGAGGATTTATAGTTTGTTATTTAGCAGTCAGAAAATCTGGATTCAGCTCCTCAGCTGACTATTGATTTCTGGATAGATGTTAGTATGTTACTTAACACTTAATTTTTAAGGTACTTGGTTCTCAATAGTTTTAAACAGCCCTGCCACTTCCTTCAAGTCCCAAAGAGAGAATTTACAATCTTGTGAAAATTTAGCCATTAATGTCTGCCCTCTACTGCTCTATCTTTCTCAACTCTTCTGATTCCCACATTTTAGTTGGCTCATCTCTTCAAATTACAGTATTTCTTTTTTTGTTTTTGGACTTTATTAGGATGCAAGAACAGTATTAAACATTTTTTCCAGTGCCTGACTGTATCGGGGCCAAGCTTTTGTGTTACTAAGCCTAAAAGCAACACAAAGAGAAAATAATGACATAGATTGTATTGAAATTTACTGAGGCCAGTGAACACAGCAGCTGTCACATACTTAGAGTAAGTGTAGAAGTGAGTGAGTGTAACTACTGCAAATGAAGATGCAATACCCAAAAGAGAGGCCTGCAGTGAAGTCAGAGGTGAGAGCAAAGACAGTCACAGGGACTTCCCCAGAAACTAATAAAACATCATGCACATACCTGTGTCTGTGTGGGTGTTTTGGGTTTGCATGGCAAGCTTTTGGTAGCAGAGGATCTACAGAGGTGGTTTCTGTGAGAAGCTGCCAGAAATTTCCCCCATGTCTGGCAGAGTGAATGCCAGCTGGCTCCAAGAGTGACCTGTCACTGAGCAAGCTGGGCAATGGTGGTGATAAAATGCCAAAGAAAAATGAATAAATGCTGAAGAGCAGCCAAAGGAGAGGAGTGAGGCTATGGTATGGGAACAGCCCTGCAGACCCCAAGGTCAGTGCAGAAGGAGGGGCAGGAGCTGCTCCAGGCACCAGAGCAGAGGTTCCCCTGCAGCCCCTGGTGCAGCCCCTGGTGAGGCAGCTGTGGCCCTGCAGCACATGGAGGATCACATGGAGCAGAGATCCACCTGCAGACCCTGGAGGGACCCACACCAGAGCAAGGGGATGCCCAAAGGAGGCTGTGACCCTGTGGGAAGCCCACACTGGAGCAGGCTCCTGGCAGGACCTGTGGGACTTGGGAGAGAGGAGCTCACACTGGAGCAGGTTTGCTGCAGGGCTTGTGATCCCACTGGGGATCCACACTGGAGCAGCCTGTTCCTGAAGGACTGCAGCCCATGAAGGGACCCACACTGGAGGAGTTAATGAAGAACTGTGTCCTATGGGAAAAACTCACATTGGAGAAGTTCGTGGAGGACTGTCTCCCCTGAGAGGGACCCCACACTGGAGCAGGGGAAGGGCATGAGGAGACCTGTCCCTGAAGAGAAAGGATAGCAAAGACATGATGATGAAGAAGAGTGTGATGAACTGCCTGCAGCCCCATTCCCCATCTGCCTGTGCCACTCTGGGGGAGGAGGTAGAGAAATCAAGAGTGAAGTTGAGCCTGGGAAGAAGGGAGAGAAAGAGGGAAGGTGTTTAAAGTATTTTTTCTCTTTATCCTTCTCTTTTACTAACTAGCAATAAATTAATCTAATTTTCCCATGTCCAGCCTATTTTGGATGTGATGGTGACTTTATGAATGGACAGGATTTTAGAAGACAGGATCCAAGCATAGGACAGGGATTGTAACCAGAAGTAACCAGTCAAGTACTTAACCAGCTATTGGGACTGTCACTTCTTTGGGAGTGCTGATGTTTTGTTCAACAATTTGGGCCTAGGTACTGATCATGGGAGAGCCAAGGCAGGGTGGGCTATGACCAGGCAGTTCAGCTGGCAGTGATTGTCCTTCCTACTCCATGTGCCTCCCTCTGTGCTCTCCTGTCAGCCCCCGTCAGCCACTCAGCTCTTCACACACTCACACGGCCTGTCTAAAGTGCCATTGCCTTTGACTACATCCTTTAAATGCTGCTGCTGTATAAATGTCACCAGTTCCAGTGTTACCACAATACTACCCACTGCTGAGCCTTGTGCTGCTTTTTCACTCTGCAGCTCTTTTCCTTTCTTCTGCTCTGCTTCTGGCTCTGGACCAATTCCTTCTTTAAAATTCCTTTTGAAAGGTTCAGCTTGAGAACACTGTTCATTTAAGTACTGACAGTAGGTTCATACTTTCAAAAGTATTGCTGCAGAGCACAGGAACTCACCAACTTCCCTTGAAGAAATGCCTCATAGTTTTTTTTAATGACTCAAGGAAAAAACCTCTTGGCTCCTTTTCTCTCTCCCCAGTGATTCAGCCACACGAATATGTAGCAAGATGTGTGAAAAGCCATTCTGTAAACAAAATTATTTAAGCAAAATTAGTCCTATTGCATTGGTTTCATACAAGTCCTGTGTCAATCCTATGTGGCAGATTGAATTTAACCCTGGTTTAAGTTTGTGTAAATGAAGAAAACTCTTATTTGCTATCGTGAGATGCTGTCATGAATTCTTCTTCTGATACATGAACTTCCATTCTTCCAGAATGCTACCCCTGAATGTGCAGCATGGTCTGGCACACAGCATGTATCACCAGCAGAGAATCTTTCAGAGAAAGATGGACAGGAGCTGGAGGGAGGCAAGCATCTGTTCAAACTATTCAAGGATTAAATTGATCGCCTCTATATTAATTGGGCCAGAGAAAGGAGATAACAGGTTGGCAACTGAACACTGCTGAGACGGATGTGAATTTCATAAAAAGGTTGGAGTACAGTGCGAGATAATTTATAACAGTGAGGCACCTATTCCACTGGGCTGCAGAACTGAAAGAGCTGAAGAAAAAAGTCTGCAAACTTAATGCAAGGAATTCTTGGTAGTTTAGAAAGGTTGATAATAAAAGAAAGGATCCAGCACCTGGTTTTGGTAAAGAAAACACATGGATTCTTATAACCTTCCCTCTAAAAAAAATCCTTATTTGCAAATATTGCCAGCATGGGCCTAAGTCAGAGCAGCATGAGGAAGGGTGGGAAGGATTTTGGAAGTCTTTTTTGACATCTCTTTTCAGAGGATGATTGATTCATGTCTGATGTTGTACCGAGTATGATAGCTGAAATAAGCAAAAAGCATTCTGTGATAATTTTCTTTAAGTTTTTCCTTCTGTTACCCCTTTAAGAAGCAGCATAAAGTAACCCAATCTAAAAACAAAGCAAAGGTACCACCTCCCTGTTACAGAGTGTATTTAGGCTGGTAATTCTTGTTCCACTCCAGCAGGAGGATCTCTCCAGTTTCACATTCCCATGTATAAAATTTGAAACTAGTCCCAGCATCTGGCTGACAGACTCCAATGTCACCTCCTCTGGGACAAAGAGTTTCTCCTGGTGAAGAAGGGTGTGGTGGGTTGACCCTGACTGGATACCAGGTGCCCACCAAAGCCACTCTGTCATGCCCTCCTCAGTTGGACAGGGGAGAGAAAATAGAGTGAAAGGTTCATGGGCTCAGAAAAGGACAGACAAAAGCAAATCTTGAAAACGCCTTTCTCCCATCGCTCCCTCCTTTCCATGCTTAACTTTAATCCCTATTCTCTACCTGCTCCCTGACAGCAGTGCAAGGAGACTGTAAATGGGGGCTCTGGTCAATTCATCAGAAACATGTTGTTCCTGCCATTGTTTCCTCCTTAGAGGGAGAAGTCCTTCCCCTGCTCCAG
>VZRX01005739.1:141794-224933 GCA_013398075.1 Notiomystis cincta | reverse complement strand
TTATTATTATTATTATTTTTAATTTGGACACTCAGTTTGACAATCCCAAGACACAGCTAAAATTCTCTGCATGTAAATTCCTACCCTCAGCTAAATACCTAGGGATGTTCAGGGAAGAATTAATTGGAAACAACCAAAAAAAAAGAAAGAAAAAAAGAAAAGAGTTACAGTGCCCCAGTGAATAATTTATAGCTGTTTCCTTTTCAACAAAGGGAATGTTGAATGTTTTTGACAATAGCAGGTACATAATTGTTTTATGCTGGGGGCATTTATTGTAACTCATTCATTATATCATCTTGCTAGTTTTCATGGCATGCATTTATTTGTTCTCTTAGTGGAACAATTTGAATGACAACTAGGAGAAATAGTGGGGGACTGAGAGTGAGAAATAGCATGTTAAAAGATTTAAACCAGTTTGATAGACAGCTCAAAAACACCATCAACACCATTAGCACAGGGAGAGCGAAAGGCCTATATCCAGTGACCACCTTTTTTAATAAATGTGTCTTTTTTTTCCCAGAACTGTCTTTGTTCATTCATTTCAGTTGATGTGGGTCAGAAAGGAGACTGTTACACAATGAAAAGCTTAAGACTGTGAAAGAGGAAAAAAAGACAACACAGAACCACATGTGAGAAAATCTTGAGGGAAAGTCAAATCCATGAGCTTCCTCCAAAGAAATAACTAAACCTGGAAGTTTGACACAGACAGTGAGACCATATATCTGACAGAATTCTGAGGGGTTTGTGACCCTTGTCACTGGAAAAACATTTTAATTATATTGAGTCATTTCCCCTCTATTTTTTTAAGCTGCAAAACCTCAGAGTTCTCTGCTACCTTTTCTCTCTGATCTTCCCATCAGAGGAAGTGCAATTGTAAGGGTTGGTGGAAAGACAGTGAATATGTATTAAAAAATACCAGTCTAATGGTCAAGTTCTGCTAATACATCAATTTTTAGAGGTACAAGAGAATGTTGTTTCTGTGACCATGATGATACTACCATAACTTCCAGCACCTGATTAGTAAAATCTACCTGTCTTTGTAGATTTTTAATATTATTGTTAATATTTCACAGTAAATTGTACATCTAGTTTTGCTCTCATTTGTTTGAATATAGATGTAGATATAAGTATGAAAATATTTATGTGTTACCAACCTTACTACAGTCAAATATTTTTCCTGAGTTTATTAATTTATAAATAGGTCTTTGAAGATTTGACTGTTGCAAAATTGTAGCAGGAGTTCCTACTAATAAGCAAATATGAACACAGGTAACTTTTCAACATTCAGGTACACTGCTCTTATACCTGTGCTTCAGTAACCATCATCTCTTGTTTTTCATCCTTCTCCAGTCCTCTTTGTAAAAATGGACTTCATGTCTTATACAGCTTCACTCATTAGTTCAGCAGCGTTTTTGAATTATTGTATTTGACATTGTACTCCCCATTTAGTCAATAGCCAGAACTATTCTCTAATTTGAACATACATTGTAGGAGAGTACCAGAAGTTATTCTCTTTCCCTGTTTACTGCTGAGCTATTTCTGCCAAAAGCGCCTGAGGTGGATATGCACCTAAGCCAAAACCCACTGAAATCACAGTCACACCAATGACTTCAGTGGAATTTGTACACTTGAGGCAAAATCATGGCAATTGTTGTTGAATTAAAGGGCCTTTTCTGACCCACACCAAACTCTCTCTGAATTAAAGAGTATAATTATGTGAGAAACAGCAGGGAAAAAAGCTATAGGTAAAAAAAATCATAGCATCATAGAATTCTTAGGTTTGGAAGAGACGTCTGGAGATCACCTAGTCCAACTCTCCTGCCAACACAGGATCACCAGGAGCAGGTAACACAGGAAAAAATCCAGGTGGATTTTTAACGTCTCCAGAGAAGGAGACTCCACAAACTCCCTGGACAGCCTCTTCCAATGCTCTGCCACCCTCAATGCAAAGAACGTCATCCTCATGCTGAGGTGAAAGTACTTGTGGTTTAGTTTATGGCCATTACATCTTGTCCTGTCTCTGGGTACCACAGAAGAGAATCTGGCACCATCCTCTTGGCACCTGCCTTGGAGGTATTTATTTTCAATTGTGAGATCCACTCTCCGTCTTCTCCAGACCAAACAAGCCCAGGTCCCAAAGTCTCTCCTCATAAGAGAAGCTCCAGCCCCCTCATCACCCCTGTGGTCTCTGCCAGACCCTCTCCAGTAGCTCCTTGTCTTCCTTGTACTGAGGAGCACAGAAGTGGCCACAGCATTCCAGATGTGGCCTCACTAGGGCTGAGCAGAGGGGAAGGATCCCCTCCCTTGACCTGCTGGCCACACTCTTCCTGAGGCAGCCCAGGATACCCTTGGCCCTCCTGGCCACAAGGACACACTGCCTGCTCATGGGCAGCTTGCCATCCAAGACTCCCAGGTCCTTCTCCACGGAGCTGCTCTCTAGTAGGTCAGCCCCCAACCTGTGCTGGTACTTGGGGCTCTTCCTCTCCTGCCCTCGATGAACCTCATTAAGTTTCTCTCTGTCCAGTTCTCCAGCTTGTCAAAGTCCTGCTGAATGTCAGCACAGGCTTCAGGTGTATCAGCTACTCCTCAGTTTCATATCATCTGAAAACTTGTCAAGGGGGCATTCTATCCCTACATCCAGAAAACTGATAAACAATTTGAATAAGACTAGGAAAAAAAAGAAAAAAGTTGAAAGCCTTAAGTGTTAATGCTCATCAAAGTGCTGAGTTTAGTCAATAGGTAAGAAACTCACATTACTGTTGAAGAGCTAAAATCCAAACATCTGTTGTTTGTATAACAAAATTTGCCCCCTCCCTGCAGGTGCCTGAATCCTCAAGACTGTGTGAAGGACATGTCAATATGCTAACAAGGGTCAGGCTCTATCTCTTCTCATGTGATGAAATTATCACTTTCCTTGTGTATGAATACTGGCAATGTGAATGATAAACTTCATCTTGAGGAGCAAGATGGGACTATGTTTATCAGCTTAGTTTTATATATATATATCACTGAATCATTGAATGCTTTGGGTTGGGAGGGAATTTAAATATTATTTAGTTTCAACTCCCTCCCATGGGCAGGAACACTGCCCAGTATATAGCAGTTTAGAAACCTATCAGAAAATCCTTGTTCCCATAAAATTAATTGGAGTCTTGCCACTGAGTTCAGTGTGGCCAGAATTTCATCAAGGGGTTTTAATAGGACTGACTACCCAAATAAATAAAGCAAGGAGGGTTTGGCTCTCAGTGACCTATGCAAGATTTCACAGTCAGCAATAAAATCTAAATCAACTTACTCAGTGCACTGTTCTAAAACCACAAACTTTTTCCTTCAAACCCAAATACACAGGAAGTTTTGATAACAGAAAGAGTAGTAAGTAGATGGACAACAAAGGAAATGGTAAGAAAAAAATATATCTAGTTAGCTATTTTGAGAGCTGTAACATTTAGAATTTCAATATTTTTCATCTTTTAATCTCTCTCACATACCACTTTGATTATATTTAATTGCCTTGGACTAGGCTTGTGGGGTTTGGTATTTTTTGGGTTTGGGTGGAGTTTTTTCAGTTCATTTTCTTTTTAAAAAAACAGGTGGAAAGTAAAAAAATGTCTTTGAAGCTCAAATCCATTTAAAAATGCCTGAAACTCCTTAATATAAAAAGAAACTTTATCAAATAATTTAAAGATGTCTAGTGCTTACTGTTTCAGATGTTTTGGGTTTTTTCCTGAAATTAAGTTTTCTGCTTTTACTGTGATTTTTTTTTAGCTTGTTGTATTGTAGGAGAACTGAGTGGTTGGTCAGAGTACCTGAAGGGAAAAAAAAATCACCTTGAATTTAGTTTTCTTTAGCTTAGGATGAAATATAATAAATGAAGATAGAGGACAACGGTTGACATGTTTTTACAAACTAAATTAGAGGGTGTTACCATCTTCCTGCACTAAATTCATTACATATGTACACATCTGCATGCATATACATATGCATATATACATGTAGATTTTTAAAAACTGAATGCATTTTTGGAAGAGGAAATCAAAGCATTCTTTTGTTTAAAGACTATATGATTTTCTTACTCTATAGGTTACAGTTAGTACACTGAAATTTACTTAAATGCTTAGCATTCCTGGTTATGGATCTAATGCAGTATTTTTTTTGATTCTCGTTCAAACCATCTGTTTATTTTATTCTAATGTATCATGCCATAATTCCATGTAATTATGGACATCCAGTCTTCCAAGACAAACAGCTGACACCTGGAGACACGTAAGGAATAACTCGTAAGTCAGGGTTATCTGCCCAACTCTCATTACATTGACATTTAAAGTATATTCTATGAAGTTTGAGTTAAACCAAAAATGTTATTCAGTGGTTCTTGGATTCAGAAATAAACATACAATAGGCTAGACAGAGATTGTCAGCCTCTCATTATAATACTGGCTGTTAACAACCACAATTAAGGAAGACTACATATCAATTATTATTTGTCTGGAACATGAACTTCCCTAAGCATGAAAGGAAGTGATGCAGCCTGTATTACTGTCTCCACTCTTCAGCTAATTAGTACTGTTTTTAATGGCTTCATCTGCCCAGGATCAATTGTCTAATGGGGAACAGTTCTCTGTCAGTTAATAAGGTGAGGAACTGTATAATATGATTATGTCTGGCTCCAAAATAGTGCTTCAAACAACACTAAAACAATCATGTGATGGAATAAATAGACTGAGGCAGGACTGCCAGATAATTCTGGAGCAAGCAGATTGTTCCAGTAAGGGTACAAATGTCTGATACAAGAATGTGTGGCACACGGTAAGGGAAGACTAGGACATTGTCTAGAAATGCTGGAAGTTTAATTAAGAGAAAGAGACAGTGGTAATGTGCATTTAAACTGGTGTTTAAACAACATTAGCACGAGGAATGTGAAAGGGAAGGGCTCTATTTCCAAAAATACTTGCTGCAGAAATAAACTGCTTTGTGGTTGTCCTGTTTGGAAGAGTATGCATTTTAAACTTTCCATTCAGAAAACACCAGCCAGTACTGAAAAGGGTAGAAAACAGCTTGATTATATATACTGCATGTCTCCAGGCTGCAAAATTTGGGCTATATATAAGCATGCTTACATCATTCCTCTTGTTCTGCAAAATAATTGGATGTTTTCCTTTTGGTCAGTTGCAGGCAGTTTGATAATTATTGCTTATCAGGATGGCAGCATTGGACAACTCAGCACTGATCTGCACCAGGCAAAGCAGGAGGTGTACAAAGTGCTTGACTTCTTTCTCCTACAATTGATCACCATTACCCACAGGCTAATTGGCATTGTTCTTGGCGTTTATAAAACATAAAGGGTTATGCCAAGCCCTTACAAGAACAAAAAGCAGACTTTGTGGTATAGGAAATAATGAAGCTTTATAGTTAAGCAAGTATGGACATCACTGGCTTGCCTGAGTTCAGGAGGAAGGGGAGAGTAGTTGGTGAAAGCATCAGAGCAATGCCCAACAAATGCATTTTTTTATTCCAGACCTAATTACTTCATCTGCCTTCTTTAGTGACATCCAGTTTTTCCCTTACTGTCCTTTGCAGCATTGATTTTCCATAAAAGATACAGACTATCCTCCTTGGGACAGAAAAGAACACTGAAAACTAATGTGGGGAAAAAAGAGGGGTATATTTAATAGGACTTCTTTGAATCAAAGAGCTTCTCTCAAACACCTGAGGTTTGTACATTTACAATTACATTCAAATATATTAAAGGAAAATAGCTATAAAGGGTTACTCCTTCTTCCACAGCTGACATAAGATGTTTGAAAATAAATCACATATCTCAACACACACTCACTCACACAGTTCTTGAGCCCACCAGAGGAAGAAACTAGAGTTTTGGATCCTGGGATTTCACCAACACCAGCCTTTGCTGGGCAAACTGCACTGCAGTCCTGTTTGAAGCCATCGTGCCTGGAAGGATCATCAGCAATAACACTGGGTGTCTACACCTTGCTCCCCTTCTGAAGTTTTAACTGTGCTGTTCAGAACACATCAAATATAAAAGCATTGCACAAAAGACTGCAATAACATGAAAAAAAGTCATAATAATCATTACACGAGGCAGCACTATGAAGCCCATATTTCCAGAAAGAGGAAGCTGTTTGAATTCCTTGAACAGAATTGAATGCAGAATGCAATGAAACAGAACAGCATAGTCAAAAGCTAAATGTGTGAGAGGAAAATAAAAAAGAAATTCTCCCGTCTGAGTTACATCACCTAAGAATGGATATAATTTTCAGCACATGGACTACCTGGCTCTTATATTTTCTTTCTTTTTGTGGCATGATTCACTTCCAGTTAGCACTTGAGATGTGGACAACGGGAATTTGCATCCAAGGAGAGATTTTAGCTGTTGCACGTGGGAGGAATAGCAGTGATCTATGTACTTCTCTTTTGCTAATGTCACAGCTTAGACAAGAGAAAAGTCTGGATAGTACTGCCTTAGGTCCTTCTTTCAACTCACTACTAAAAAACGTTTTTTGTAGACCATTACTACAAACAGCTATAGCATAATGTAGCATGGACAGTCCAGGACTCAGTCAAGGCAGAATTGTACTTTCTGAGACCTTGCTGACATTATAAAATGTACTGGTTCTCAGAGGGACTGAGATCCATTGCTTGTGCATGGAAATGCCAGGTGTGTTCAATGGACAGTGAGAGAGATTTGTGAAAGAGATACTGTTTTGGAGTGGAAAACAGAGAAGCAGTTTTGAATGAGAAACAGTAAGGGAACAAATGCAAAAGCAAAGAGGAGAACAAGTTCTAATATTCTCCCTTCTCCAAATGTGTCTTTCAATCACCACTGAATAAATTTCCTAAAGTAAACTTGGCGGCATCAGCAAATCACATAATTTATTAGTGACAGTTGGAAAATTTAACACTAAAAAAATAGTGGGTTTTCTGGGAAAAAAATGTCGAAGTTTAGATATCTTGAGATTTCAGGTAGTCTCAAAATACGATAAAAATTATGTCCAGAAGGATAAGGAAACCAGTTACTCTTTTAAGCAGGAATAATTTTTCATCGTGTAACAACTGTTTTTAACCTGATACATGCTCTCACATGCTCTCTTTCAATGTTTCAAAGGGTTGATTTAAAAAAAAAAAAACAACAAATTTGACATACCATATGGCACTATCAATTCACAATTACATTTTCTTTGCAGATTTGGCTTAGGTGGTTTTTACTTCAAATAGAACACACAAAGATGCTTTATATACCAAAAAGAGTCATCAATTAAATGCATTACAGAAGGACTATTGTTTTTGTTACAGAATAATTGAGAACATACTACATAATAGCATGTGCTCTAGACATCACTACTTCAGAAACAGATTTTATAATTACTGAGCGGATGAACACAAATTTTGATTTTCAGTATCAGAGGACCTCAAAAATGCCCAAAGTAAAACATTTCTAGTGGTTCATCAAGTTACACAAGGTATTAACAGAGAAAAATGCTTAAGATGGTATTGTAGAGGGCATGAAGAACAGTGGTATATGTACAGCTTTGAGAAACATAAAGCAGTGATAATTTTAGTCTAATCTTTTAGTGGCACTATTGTCCAGGGGCTTTTTAGGTGAAACAAAAGAGGTTGAAATACACACAGGCATTTCATCTAATAATGAACATAATAATAGATTAGAAACCTGTAACATAAGCTCATGATGCTTAGTTATTGCAGGAAACTCCCTCACTTATTGGTGACAGGAAAATAAAAAGCAGGAAAGCAAAATGACAGTATCTAGGTTTGGAAGTGGTGCTCACTTAGAAGGGGAGGACAGCAGATTTTGCTCCTGTCAAGTTCTTTTGCTACCCATAAAGCTCTCTGTAAAAGATTATAGAGTCCAAAAGTGAAAAAAATATCAGCACAGAGAAGTTATTCTCACAAAGTGGGGAATTCTGTCCAGATGGTACCTTTAGGTCACTGGAGCAGCAGAAGGATGAAGGGATGGATTTATTGAATTAAAAGTGAGATATGATCTGTGAAACATCTTGACACTAGGACAATGTACTATATCCTTGTAAAAGAAGAAAAAGATATTTACTTGGAAGCATATTTTTCTTCTTTGTGATATTTGGGGTATTTTGTATCACTTCCCACTCTTCCTCCTCCACCACTTTTAAGGTACTTTCCTGCAGTGAGTTGGAATGCTACTGACATTGGAATCCTCTGACCCTTCATAATTCACTCCATGTCTCACTTCAGGAAGGAGGGCCCTTTTGGAAGGAACTGATACATTTACACTCACAGGATTAAGCAAAGGCCTCAAGGTTTTGTTTATCAATTCACTCCAATAGAAAAAAGTACTTTGGATGTCATCATCCTGACACCTTTCTCCTTTCAATAGCTCAGTGAAAAGCTTTCCATCAAGTACATTTCATAAGTTAGAACAGTTTTCTACAAATATTTTAGACTAGCTGCCCAATGTGATTTTAAAATCATGACTAGTGGCAATTGATTTGGTTCATAATTATGGTCCAATTCAGAAAGGTGATTAGAAGCTGAAGTATTAAACTCCAGATGAAGTCAGTGGTGTGTAAATATCTACTTTCTTATGAAGTATTTCCCTACATTTCTTTGATATGGTACCTGGACAGAGCCAAGGCTTCTGTTGCAGGACTTTTCTTTGCCAGACAGGTCTTAAACATAGTGAGTGACATAACGAAAAATAAATAACCAGATATTAAATATTTAGAAAATCTTTCTAAGGGCTGGATAGTGAATAAGTGGGAACAGATTGCCTGAAGAAATTGAAGAGACTCCAGTTCTGATTAGGAACAGATAGGCATCTCTCAAGACTGGAACTATTCCTTCTGTTGTCCTGAATCCAGAGAACTGACATAGTAACTTTCTCTTTTATACCTATCATCTTATTCCATAGCTACCCACTGAAAATTGCCAGCAGTTTGCAGGTAAATCACATGAAAGCAAAATTGCACAAGCCAAGGTGCTAATTGCATATTGTTTACTTTCTACCAATAGCTTCAGCTTGATTTTTATCTTGGTCAATTAGAGAAAACAAGTTTCTAATGTAAAAGCAAAAGTGAAGAACTGTAGATATAGGAAAGCTCAAGATAATCTGGACATTTATTATTTTACTAATATTAACTTCCTATCTATATACTGCTGATTGGCTTGGTTTGGCAAGATGGAAAAATGGAAGCTGCCTAAACAAAACGTGAGAATATCGAATATTGCCCTGGAAGGCGAATGGAAGAATATCTCTCCATGGTTAGAGTGTGATTGTAGGTGAGCAATACCTGAGCCCCAATCCTTTTAAAGATGATTGCCTGCTGCTCCTTTCTCATCTCAAGTGGGTAAATTGAAAGTCTGCCTGTCTCCCATCCCTCCCTCCCTCCCTCCTCTGTGTGTGACTGCATGGGAATGAAACGGAGGTGGGGAAGTCTTCAGCCTGTGTGAAGGAGGAAGGGAACAGCCTGTCACCAGGGGGAGGTCACCAGGAGGAGGTCATTTTGTCCTTCCCAGCCCCTCAGCAAGTGCCAAACACCTCTCAGGATGTTCACATGATCTTCTTGCTGCTGTCTCCTCCTCAAATCACGCTGACCTTTCCTTATGGCCCTTTACCGCACCATGGGTTTATTGCCAAGTGGGATAAACTGGAAACTTTTTAATGCTGCTAAAGAAAATCAATCATGAGGAACAAAAGAAGCTTAGGTCTGATTTAGGCCCTATTAATATAAAACTGTTAGGTGGAACAGCCAGGCTCAGCAAGAACCAAGCTGTGAGGGAGCTACACACAGGAACAGTTTCACAAATCTCTCCATGGGCCACTAGCAGCTTAACAACTGCATGCAATTATTTAGATGTATAGTTTATTTCTGCATAATTTATGCAGATACATTTTCAGCTATTTTGCCCAAATACAAAATAATAGTTTCATGATTACAGCATCATCTGGGGACATCAAAGCACTCCACCATTATGATTCACATCCCCATTAACGATAATGCACAAGACAAATGTGAATCTTTATTAGGTTAATTCTATTTTGCCCATTTTGTAGATGAGTAAGTGGGAGCACAGAGAGGTTAAGTGATTTGCCCCAGGTCGAAGAGTGAAATCTGGAAGTAAAAACAATGTGTGAGTATGGCCTAAAAGCCATATACATTACAATTAAATAATGAGGTATTTAATAGCAAAAGAATTCTAAAAACTAGGGCTTCATATCCCACCTAGTTATGGGTTTAACAGGTAATCTTGCATTCCACATAAATCCCTTCCTCTGATCACTAAATAACTCTAAAGAATGGGAAACTAGAAAAAAAAATAAAGCAATTTTACTTTCCTCCCTAAAAAGCAAATAAAACAGGGAAAAGTGCTGCTAAAGTTGCAGCAATAAGAAATGATCTGTCCTAAAGTGATAGTGATTTTTTTTTGCAGTATTATCTGTATCTCAAATATCTTTAAGAAACAGAAAGCAACATAAAGCAAAGCCCTGTGGTCTACAGGAGAGTAAAAGAAAAGGAAAGATTTATTCTTAAATAACAAAGTTCTACTGAGCTCTTGTTGACTTATTAATAAGGTGGATGTAATTAACTCTGTTAATTTTAACTTAAGGGTCAGTAACCTAAATTGTTAACTACTGCTTCTCCAGTTGAGTTTCTAATAAATGCCTACATAACTAGAAATATAGCAAAGAAAATTTCTTTCCCTAGTGTAAAGGTATTTTCAACACAAGTTTTGTTACACACTGAGAAAAGTAAGCAACCTAACAAGAATACATGAAAAAATGCAGATAGCTCATACTTTTGAAACAATCATTATTTTCCATATTTTTATTTGTTTTTCCTTCAAGATAAAAAGCTAAGAAAAGTTACTATCTTCAACCATTCAAATGAAGTTAAATATGAAGTTTAAATGAGCCCACATGCTTCATATTATTTAAGATTCTTAACAATGCTCTATTGTTTAGATTGAGTAGAATTTGCAAAGTTTTAGTCACAAGACACTCTCAGAAAAGACTTCACAGTGAAGAAACTTCCACTGATGAGTGAAAGTTATTATTTATGACGCATTAGAAGCAGAAAATCATAGGGGGAAAACAGGCATTGACTCCTGCTGTATTTAAACAATCTCATATTTCCCATTAGATCCATTAGACACTGTCATCACTTAAATGCCTTGTCATTAAATAGGGAAAAATCTGGAAAGTCCGTTCTTTTTCTCTCCCAGAACCCCATTAAGACTTTGTGGTGTTACCATGCTGAGAACTGACACATCCTTTTGCTGATAAAAAACTTAGCAGAATACCAGAAAAGTAAAATATATCCCTTGATATGGCAACAAAGGAACATGGTTCACCTTGGGTTTAGTACTATCTTCACTTCAAGTATTGCAGTGTACAAACAGTCAGATTCTGGAATTTCAGTGTTTCCACAATTTTTCTCTGTGTGTTTTAGTGGATTTCTGTTCAACAGTATTGAGGACTTCTGGTCCCAGATGGCTGCAAAACTGCCCCTGTGACATGTCATCAAAGCACTGCAATGTTCAGTGGCACTCTGGAGCTCAGTGCAGACTGAGGGAGTCGAGAGCAGAGTCCTTTGGCAAAGCATGTTTAAAAGGCTTTGTCCAAATGATTCTTCCAGAAAGCTCAGTGTTCTGTTTGAATAAATATATTCTTTCCCAGAGGGACTGGGTGTCAGCCAGATCTTATCCACACCATGATCAAAAGTTATTCCCTACTGACAGACCAAGCGTCAGCTGGCCAACTTTTTTTTTTTTTTATCTGAATGTGGACTTTCAACAAAGATCCCGTGGTCAACAAAGCAAGGGCCTTTTGTCATGAAGTCCCAGAATAATAGTCTCATTCATCAGAAAGCACTGAGCAGTCCAGTGATAAACTCCAGCATAGCTGTGTTGTTTTTCTTGTATCTTATTTTCATATCTCTGATGAGTGCAGCTTCCCCTGACTCAGAAGGTAGGGAGATCTACAAGGAGGGAACAGCTTTATCCATTACCTGTCCGCTTTTTGCCTTAGCTAATCCTCTCATTTCAAAACTGCTCTGTTGCAATCAGTCCAATATTTTTTGTTAGCTTTAGATTTGTAGATGAATCACTAAAGGTTAATAACATTTTCTAGATACCTGGGAAGTCCATTCATGTGATATACGAAAGACTGTGAACTTTCCCATCCCAATATATGTTTATGAATCCGCTGTAAAATTGGTGACATTATTAAGTTAGCTAGCTCAAATTTAAGACTAAAGTAAATAATCAAGCTCATTACCTTTGGAATCAATAACAGCCCATTTCACCTCCGGTTTCCTTCACTACTAATTTCCTTGGGAAAAAAGTTGCTAAGTGTAGTGTCAACATCAGTTCTAGATACACTTCTGTTTGAATTACAGAATTCTACTAAGTTAAAAATAGGGAACTGATCAAAACTGAAATATGAATTGATTGAATTATATTGACATGATATATCCAATAAAATAATTTTATTTAAAGTTCAAAGATAATTTTTAAAAGCAAAAAGCAATTATTCATTCCACATGGAAAGTTAGAGGCTTACAGACTAATGTGTTTTCCTAGATTTTGAGTGATATATTCTCAGTTCTCTCAAAAGGGATTATATCAGTTATTTTCATAGCTGGTTCTCATGGATGTCTCTGATTGAAGAATTTTTAAAAGTATGTGACATCTACAGGAATACCAAAGTAATGTGTCATGATTTTGCAAAGCATTTAGCCAGAAGCAATAAGACATATTAATTTCCTTAGTAAGTCAATCCGTTATATATTTTATTATGAAGCTGCAATTGATAAAAAATATTGAATCCACTAATAAAAGCTACAAATAAATACAAATAACAGAACTAAAATTATGCATGTTGGGGTCAACAAAATGTGATCCTTTCCAGCTAATAATTTCACTAATTTAGTGATATAACTGAAATAGAAGAGAATAAGACAGCTGATATACAATACTTGAATGACTTCACTCATTATGAAAAGAACTGCATTTTTGCTAATTTTTAGCCATAAATTATTTCAAATTACATTCTTTTTAAAAACTGAATAATATTTTTGTTTTTTTTTTTAAAATAGATACATCACCTCTGACAAAACATTGTGCACTTTTATTTGGATTTGCAGTAGTGTATGACTTAGCTCAAAATATTTCTTATCACAGTTCAGATGAAAACATGCATGTATATGACATAAAAATATGCATCTTTATGGCATAAAATATTGTTCAAAATCGTCTACCCTATTGCAAATCAAGTATATTTCCATACATTTCTGTCAAGCTTTGCTGGGTTTTCACTAATATAGCACACCATAAAGATTTTATCATCTGAATGTCAAAAAGTATGAATCAGACATTTCATAGAGAGATTTTTGCAAAATTTCATTTCCTCACTGAAAGCCATGCAAGAACTTGTTTTTGTCACAGGTGAAACCTGGAAATATCCAAATTTCTTCTCTTATCTTCTTTGTCTCTTGGGATTGATTGGACAGAGAATTTGGACTAGTTCCTACATTCTTCATATTCAGTTCTTTTTTACTTTGATGCACATCAGAGTGCTAAGATACAATCAGAAGAACATTTTGCTAGGCCTTTTAGGGTCAGATTTTATGGCAAGTACAAAACAGTTTACTGGAGTTGAAGACATTTTTGTCTATACCAGGGGAGAATTTGGAAATGGTTACCAAAAACATTATTTACAACTTTGTCCTGAATTTAATGCATTTTTTGGCAACTCTTCCTTTGAAACACCCTTACTAGAGGATTTAATGAGAAATAAAAAAAGCAGAGTATAGGTTAAATAGGGAAAATGAGTTGTGAATATAAAGAAGGAAATACAAATCATTTTTAATTTTCTCCAACAGAATAAACTGATTAATAGGGCTTGTTAGCAATTGATAGGAAATTGGTGGATATTTGTGAGCTCTTTAGCTCTGGGACTATAAACACATACAAAAGAAAACATGAAATAGAATATGGCGTTCTGAGTGAAACAGTTGCATCTGGGGTTTTGTTATACATATGTTAAAAATGTTTTTGTATTTTGGCATATTAAAACCTTTTTAAAAGCCTTCTATTTTCAAATGAAGGCGAACAGATATTCAACTCAAGGAACAAAGAATATTAGTTATATAAGTATTACTGAATCCAAATTTGTGTAATGTCAACATATATTTCATAGAAGTTTTAAATTAAACCTTAAAATGAACGAAGTTTATGCATCCCTCTCACGCTGAAAAAGAATATTAAAAGTGTATTCTACTTTTGATTACAACACTGTATGTATAATAACAATACAAGTAACATGCAAGTATCAAAGAACCTTTTGATAAGGTTTTCCTCACCACAGTTATTTATGCTTGCAACAAGTTAGGAGACCACATTGTTATATGCTGGTAAAAGTATCCTATGGTCCCTGTTTAATTCCTAGAGAAACCTGTCAGAGGTAAAAGATGTGCTACAAAAAGGATAAAAAGTAAAGAACATGTCTATTATCAATTTAATGACAGGATAGACGTTGCCTTCAAAGTTTTTCCTGTTACGAAGCCTCGCCAGTGAATAAAAGTATCTAATGTATTATTCAGATAAAGGCCTCTGAACCTTAGACAGAAGGAAATCCATACCGCCTTACATTGCTTTATTAAGTCTATATTAAGGGCTCCATTACTTTAAAGAAACTGTTTAAGTAACATTAAGGCTATGACCCAAACTGACAAAAGTAGGGAAATACAGATAGCTGAATTTCCATCTTTAAAATATGCTGCTGTGGAGAAGAAAAAGGAACAATGGAATACGAGACTTTGCTTCNCTATATATATATATATATATACCCTATTTTTTTCCTTTTAAATGGGGGGAATATAGGAAAGAGGATGTAAGGGGAGAATTAGATCACCAGCAACAAGACTGGTGGGTTGAAAAGTGGCCATCATGGTATTGGAAAGGAAAACACCATTAGAAAACTATTTCTTACCTGTGCCTCCTAGAAAAAAGATTTAAAATTATTTTCCCTTATACCATGACACTATGATATCAGATGGACTCTAACACAATTCTATCAAGTACTAAGTAAACTAGAAAAATCTGTTGCCTAAATGTTTTCTCTTAAGGCTGATATTAAGCACAATCATGTTACTCAGGAGAAGGGCATAAATCTTTTCATCACACCTGAAGGCCTGAAGTACACTTACATAACATATCTCTGTTGTTGAAGGCACTGATGAAGCCCTGACCAGTATTCCTGTTAGTATTTTAGCATGCATTTAAAACCTTTGCTAATAGAAGTATAAGAGTGGCTTGTAGCTAGGAACACCTTTAAATCTATCACTGGTTGAATTATAATTTTAATCATAAACTTTGGCTTTATCCATGTGGTCTTACTTCTGCATTGACATGAAATATTTTTTACCCTCAGCATAAAAACATGACATAGCATCTTCTATATCCAGAGATGAGTGTCATAAAGACTGAACGAAAAAACCTCCTCTTCATCAGATTCCTAGCTCTGCAAGTGGGTCTTTGCAAAGCTGCATCAAAAAATGTGTATCATTAGGCACCAGTGTTTAACTGGGGGAATTAGTAGCAGTAACACCAAATTTGGAAATAAAACATTGATAACTTCTTCAGTTCCTCAGATCAAGATTCAATGGCTTTCTGAAGCGTAATTTTGGCCAAATCTATATTTAAACTGCAGACAGGGGTAAATGGTGAAAGTGAGCAAGTTGCAGTGTTTATGTAAGATCAGACTCAATGATCTAGGACCTCTTTTGGCTTTATGAACAATGCCATTACAATAAAAGTATATGACATTCAAACTAGAGAAGAACTGATTTGTGTAATTACCATGGAGAAAATAATGAAAATACAAGAGATCCAGTTTTATAAGACATTCATTCATAAGGACAAAGGGTTAAATGGATAACAGGATATATTTAAAATATTCAAAATGAACAAACAGGCTCAGACATAATAAAAATTAACCAGCCATAATGAGGCAAGCAGCTATCCTTCAATTCTTGTCATTTCCATTGTGATGGAAATAACACACACTACATTATCTTTCCTAAGTCTAGTGCTCATGTGCCTTGCATCAGAAAAGAAAATCCCAGNAAAAAAAAAAAAAAAAGCCTGAATCTTCACCTGGCATTCAACTGAATCCAAATAAAAACTGTTTAAAGTTTGGCTCTCTTCCCATTACCTCACACCACAGGTCACTTGCAGATAGAGGAGCAAGTTTTCAAGCTGCTATAGGAATGCAGATAATTCCTTCCTCCTTTGCAACAGCAACTGTTAGAATAAAAGACCCAATTATTGCTGCAGAGGTATATGTAAAACATTGGTGCCCAAGAGTTTTCATGTGTTCTCTGCCCAAGAGATATACCCTCTCTAGAGTAAAAAAAAAACTATATATATATATATATATACCCTATTTTTTTCCTTTTAAATGGGGGGAATATAGGAAGGAGGATGTAAGGGGAGAATTAGATCACCAGCAACAAGACTGGTGGGTTGAAAAGTGGCCATCATGGTATTGGAAAGGAAAACACCATTAGAAAACTATTTCTTACCTGTGCCTCCTAGAAAAAAGATTTAAAATTATTTTCCCTTATACCATGACACATGGACTCTAACACAATTCTATCAAGTACTAAGTAAACTAGAAAAATCTGTTGCCTAAATGTTTTCTCTTAAGGCTGATATTAAGCACAATCATGTTACTCAGGAGAAGGGCATAAATCTTTTCATCACACCTGAAGGCCTGAAGTACACTTACATAACATATCTCTGTTGTTGAAGGCACTGATGAAGCCCTGACCAGTATTCCTGTTAGTATTTTAGCATGCATTTAAAACCTTTGCTAATAGAAGTATAAGAGTGGCTTGTAGCTAGGAACACCTTTAAATCTATCACTGGTTGAATTATAATTTTAATCATAAACTTTGGCTTTATCCATGTGGTCTTACTTCTGCATTGACATGAAATATTTTTTACCCTCAGCATAAAAACATGACATAGCATCTTCTATATCCAGAGATGAGTGTCATAAAGACTGAACGAAAAAACCTCCTCTTCATCAGATTCCTAGCTCTGCAAGTGGGTCTTTGCAAAGCTGCATCAAAAAATGTGTATCATTAGGCACCAGTGTTTAACTGGGGGAATTAGTAGCAGTAACACCAAATTTGGAAATAAAACATTGATAACTTCTTCAGTTCCTCAGATCAAGATTCAATGGCTTTCTGAAGCGTAATTTTGGCCAAATCTATATTTAAACTGCAGACAGGGGTAAATGGTGAAAGTGAGCAAGTTGCAGTGTTTATGTAAGATCAGACTCAATGATCTAGGACCTCTTTTGGCTTTATGAACAATGCCATTACAATAAAAGTATATGACATTCAAACTAGAGAAGAACTGATTTGTGTAATTACCATGGAGAAAATAATGAAAATACAAGAGATCCAGTTTTATAAGACATTCATTCATAAGGACAAAGGGTTAAATGGATAACAGGATATATTTAAAATATTCAAAATGAACAAACAGGCTCAGACATAATAAAAATTAACCAGCCATAATGAGGCAAGCAGCTATCCTTCAATTCTTGTCATTTCCATTGTGATGGAAATAACACACACTACATTATCTTTCCTAAGTCTAGTGCTCATGTGCCTTGCATCAGAAAAGAAAATCCCAGAGAGCTACCTTGCACAGACCCTGTATCCATATTTTGTGAAACTATGGAGAAAACAATATTTATTGTTGAAACTATATTTATTACCTCGCTCTTGGGCCACTCTCCTTTCAGTCTCACATCTGCAAATCCCTCAGCAGTAAGCTGCTGGTGTGGTTCCTGCATGCCTCACCACTCACCAGGGTTACAGAGAGTGGTCCTGTCTCTTTCCTGCTTCAAAGATGCTGTTTTCTGGCAAGTATCTGCATCCGTTACTGATACGATCTCGTGCTCCCTAGAGAACCTCCTAACCACCTATTTCTTGAAGAAACACATTGGCACTAGTCTTGCTTGAATTCCCAAGGAATGTCGTTTGGAGCCACATGGTCTCAGATATGTGTACTTTCCTGAAGTTGCTAATGAAGGCAATGAGTGATAAGGCTAATTCTTAAATTATATTCTATTACTCTCTCACAAGATGGACTTCCTTTCTCTCGTGCCACAAAGAGCCAAGGAAACAACAGGAGCTGCAAAGAAAGCAGGTGACATGGCACAGAGCCCAGTGGGCTCTGAATAACATCACTCCCTGACAGTGATCACCTACCCTGAACAAGCAGAAAATCAGAAAGTCTCATATACTTATTTGCATCTTCTATAATTTTTCAAGAAATAAAAAGTGTAGATGGAGTGTGAGCCCTTTCATAAAGGCCCTTGCTCTTGAAAAGCCGGTGACACCTCTTCTGCATCCCCTTACACCTCCTAGCCATTCAAGGTGGGTCTTCCTCAAAATGCAGCTGGAACACTCTCCAATATTTCACCAATTTACTTCATTAACAACAGTTTAATTTTTCAAGGTCAGTAGAAATCACCCAATAAATAAGATGACCAGTGATGAGATTCTATCTCTCCGTTTGGCACAATGTGTTCTTTACCTTGTCTCAGTATTTTCTAAAATGGGAAAAATAGATTTCTACATATGTAAGCGTAATTTTTAGTGACTGAAATGTCAGTAAATTAAAATGTTCTGCAAAAAATGACAAAGAACAATGCTAAGTATTCCTCTCCCCATTCATTGCCTGCACCTGAAAATACAGGGATTGATCCGTTCCCTCCCTTCTTCTTGAAGGAAAGGAATCTTGCTCCTTTATCATACCAATGCAGGTTTTTTAATGAAGATATTCTTGCTCTCTCTACCTGCATAGTGCATTTTATCCCACAAAAGGAAAAACTTAATCTTAAGACTGGGACTTCTGTGCAAAACACGGACTGCTTGTTTGACCTGGCGAGAGAACAGCTGGATCTCCATCCTGTTGATTGAGCAGGTGTAAAGGCTTCATCCTGCAAGATGATGCTAACCTGTGAAAAGTTCAGGCCTATATTAACACTTGAGCATAAGGGTAGTCCTCTTGCAGGTTGTACCACAATAGATACTCACACATATACACACAAACACATTGTCATAGACCTCTACATATGAATGCATACACAAATAAATGGCTGACAGCTGGATACAAATGCAAAAATACATCTCAGGCTGGGACACTTTGAATTATTTCTAACATGTACAATGCAAACCAGCTATTTGAAATGTCACAAAGAAAATTTTCTCCCAGGATGCATTCTTGTATGCTAAAATTCAACTAACACTGGACTCCTTTTTGGAAAAATAAACGTTAAAAAGACGGTGTTTCAAATGGAAGTGCTGACAGGCCTTTGACTATCGCAGCTTGAATAGTATCACCGCTGTATATTAACAACCGTAGTCATAAGATCTCAACATTTTCCCCCTCCCCATCTTTCCCTGGAGCTGCTCAAAAAGCTAAGCCCCTTTTCACAATCTTAATGACCAAAAGTTGAAAAAAAAAAAAAAAGAGAGAAAGAAAAAAGTAAAAAAAAGACTTAAAAGTTCAGCTGGATTTTCTTCTGGTTTCCTAATGAGCTTAACATCTCATAAGAGTCTTTGGTAAAGGAGAAAATCTTTTCAAAAAGACCCATTTTCCTGCTGACAGTACAGTCTTTCTGAAGTAACATCAGAAGACCATAAGGGTGACATCCAAGCCACCTGAGCTGGTGATACAAGGTCTTTAACCAATAGATTTCTACCCCCTCTTTACTCCACATTTTCTAGCAATGTAGTTCTTTAGAATAGGGTCAAAAGCAAAAATTCTGTTTAGTTGTTTAAAAGAAACAAATAACTTTGTTATCAGATCTCTGCGAGAGTTTGACCAAACTCAAAGTAAACTGCAATTTAATTTGTCATAAAAGACCTGAAGTGGGGGACTCTTGATAAAACAGGGGATCAGAAAGTTATGTGGTTTCATCCCACCTTGCGTATGCATGAACAATGCTACCTAACCTATTTCATGACTTTTTTTTCTTTTTCTTTTTCTTTTTTTCTGTTAAACAACAGAGAATATTCTCACAACAAACCTGAATCCTGGACTGTGGAAAAAAGAAAGTAAGAAGGAGCAACTGCTAAATCCATAAAAAGGAATGCTGTCCTGAATGCAATGACATCTATACATGGGATTTGATCATGTAAAAAGTTACTTAGATAACTGTCATTGCTTATATTAGCTGTCTGATGGAAAAAGAGTGGGACTATATCAGTCTTTGGATAATTTATGTATCAGAGCAGCTCCAAACTAGGTGTTTCTATATACTATATCAGGTAAAAATATATGGGTTTGCCATTTGTGTTGTGATTTGGTGGCACTACAATACAGCAAGAGTGGGCATTCTTGAGGTACATAAGTGTAATGCCATGTTATTACATTAAGAAGCTGCCTTATCGGGTCAGAAATCATCAAATTCTGCAATATATTTTTGTTACAGAAATCTATAACAGGGGTGTAGACTTTAAGGGGTTTAATGATAAATTACACCTAAATAAGCAACAGAAGAAACTCAACAATGCTTACTTTTGAAATTTGGTGAAAGAATATTTCTCATTCATCTTTTTACAAGTTCTATGATTTTTGCTTTAGTTGCTCTAATTCTGTAATTTGAGAAATTATGGGACACCTATTGTGAAATAAGCCATTAACAATGATTTCAATATATTTGAAAGCCTATTTAAAATTCATTATTTTTTCAGAAACAGAACACCAGACCAAATAGCATGAAAAATGTAGTTGTCTTAACACCTTGAGTTCCTGCGTGTTACAAGTCTTTCTTCTAGGCATGATTCCACACTGAGTGAGGTTGGAATGCCTGGCCAGAGAAGGCAAGAGTCCAGCAGGATGCACTTCCAGAATAGGGACTTTCCAATGACCTTCAACTTTGTTTAGTAGTTGATTCCAGAGGTGGGAATTAATTCTTCCCCCAGGTCAGCTTAACCCCCTTGTGAGAAGAACCCTTCAATTATGATAAACTGTTAAATTATTTATGATATCTCTGTGATCTAATGAAGCTTTATTCTGCAAGACCTTTGTCTTAGGCTCACACAGGGAAAGAAGTGGGGACACAGATCATGAAACTCAATGCAGACTCCAGAGCAGAAGCACTAAAGAGGCTGGCTCAAATTTATTCTTAAAAAAAATAGGTTGATTTGTGAGGAGTAAACATAAGAAGGAATCTAGCCCATGAAATCCAATTCTGCCCTGTTTTACAGTGAATATGGTCGCAGCTGAGTCTGCCAAGGCAACATTTCAGTTCCTGAGGTAGTCTGCAGGAAGTCCTATAGTCCTGCAATTTTCACATAACCTTTATTGTCTAATTTTCAACTGGCTGCTGTAGGCTGTAAAAATGAATTTGTAAAAAAACCAACCCAAATCCACAAGACTGGTGCTTTGGGATATCCAGTCTTAGTACCTGACCCAATAAAATATATATATACATTCAACTTCCACACCATTAAAGCCAGACATTTTCTTTTAACAAAACCTGACCCCCAGTTGTAGTCAATACCATACAGAGACATTTAGAGAGTAACAAAATCTCACAGGAAATTCTTTATATAAAGAGATTCAGAAATGAAAATACCATGCAGGTTGCAGTCATTGGCACATAATGGTGCAGTTAAGCCGTTCATTTTTAATTAGGTCTGTGATCAGAAAATAGCCAATTTTGCTTTCTGCTTCTTGGTGTGTTCAACAATTTTGTCAGCCAAAAACTGTTAGCTGCTGAATTTTTAACGATCCTTTATTGGATAATAAGGTTTTGTTTTCATTTCTCTCAAACGGCTGGAGCCTCCGCTAACAATTATACTGGGGAAAATGCTTCCACAGTAGGTGGGCTCCACAGTCTGTCTAAACCTTGGATTAGCATTATAGAAAAAAAATAAAAACCAGAGGGAAAAACAAAGAACACTTAAGAAGGGCAGGCTTGGTCTTGGGTGCATACAGAATTGGGTTACTTCATTACACAAATTAGGCAAAGGAAATTAATACATTCGGCACAGTGAAACTTACATGAATGTGGCTTGGCAAGATCCAGCCACCTAGTTGAAGCAGTCTTTAATTAATGGTCAAATAAAACTATTATAAAACTTGTTACTTCAGGAATAATATGAGGTTTTGACAGTAAAGCTGGGCAGGTGCCTGCCTGGCTCAAAGGATCCTTCTGTCCTACCATTTCAGTGACCTGTTTCAAGGACAAAGTCTTTTTGGTTTACAGAGGCATTTGTTCACATTTAACTCAGAGAAACCTGCTGCTCTTATCACCTTAGGAACAATTTCTCTTCAGACCAAACCAAGTTTTACCTCTTCCTTCTCATTTCCAAGGCAAAAGGATGGTTTCTGACTGGCTCATCAAGGCACATTTCTTCGTTTCTTACGCTCTTTATTTCAAAAGACAGTTCTGAGGTTTGTGCATAACTTCTGCCTTGCTCTCTGGTCTCACATATCAGCCAGCATCACTTTAGGATCTTTGAGATAGCACATCAAGAAAAAGTGTCCATTTTGGAAGTTTTGGACATGGGCCTGAGTCCTGAAATTTGGGTATAAATGAGTCCCAAAATGGTTCTCAAATTGGGGATGCAAAATCAGTGACTAGAGAAGGAAAGACAACAAAAATAAGAGAATTTGAAGGAAAAAAAATGAAGGAGTTCAAATGCACTGAAAATAGGGACAGTGGAAACCATAAAACAGAGATTTATTTTTTTTAAGAGTATATCCAATACCTTTAAAATGGGTTTGCAGAAGAATTGTACTACAAAATTTCCTAGTCTGCACAGGCAGAAAGGTAGACATAATATATGTAGGGTTCATTGCATCACCTTTCCTGAGAAGACTGCCTGGAACTTTGCATTAAAACTCAGTACTGCTTTCAACTTTGTCAGGCTTTAACACTTTCCCATACAGGTACAAAAATGAATGATAAAGTGAAAAATATCCAGCCATACCAGACCAAGTATTTTTATGCACAAAGTAAAATAACGGTTTGATTCATCAATATAAAAATAATCTAGTGACTTTTTCTTTATTTCAATGACTCTTCAAAGATGTAAAATTCAGCATTTTGGTTCTCATATTTGACTTTACTCAATATCATAGTCAGCAGAGTGTCTCCCTAAGGAATCAAGTAACATAGAGCCCATCTGCTGAAGAGCTGTATTTAACCTTCTATGCAGTCAGGAAATTGAGATCATGCAGGATCTCCTGCCCAGTTGCCTAAGGTTTTTTCACCTTTTGATTGCACTGGTCCAGATTCTTTCAAGTCTCAGAGTTGTTCAATTTCTGCTTCACCTGATTTACCAGGGTAAACTTTTCTATCTGTGCTTTGCACTCTCCATGCTACTTTAAAAGGCTACTGAGCCTGAGATTCAGATGCAATGAGCTCAGTGAAATCAATGGGAAATATCTGTGCACACCAAAGGCCAGATTTTGATCCATTGTGTTCAAGCAGAATGATCCTCATTAACCTAACAGATAAAGGCAGCACTGAGCAACACTTCTGTAATATCCATGAAATCACTATTTCATGATACCAGTGAGAGCCCAGGGAAGAGGTTTCTTGGTTGCAATAATTAATAATTTACAAAAAGCTTTAACTAAGCAAGACATTGCCCACCTGGAAATTGGAATAAAAGGATATTAATGAAGCTGCAATGCAGATGGTCATGTTGAAGGTGATGAAGAATTTATTAGGGAGACAGCCATCAGAGGCTGTGTAGTATATGAAGCATAAAACTGCTATAACTAATGACAGCAAGTAGTTTAGGCAAGTAATGGACAGCACAGCTACAAAAGGGAACATGGAGATATATTATTTAGTAATAAAGTTCTCATAAAAATGTGAAATATGAAGTAGAAAGATTAATATGATTGCCCAAGCCATCTTAAATATCCATACTGAACTTCTGCCTTTAAAAGAAGTAGACTGAATTTATGCTCAAGTCGCAACACGTAAGTCATGGCACTTATTTACATAGTTTATGCAAACTATTACAGATCTATGCGTTTAATTTATTGAAATAATGTTTGAAAGAGGTATAATTTATTGCATTAACAATACATCAGATGCTATATTTCTACCTGCCAAGTGATCCAAGAAGAGTAGGTCAGGTTATCAATCATCATATCATACTGCAGAAGATCCAAGGACCTGCAGGTTGGCTGCTGCTCTGCTTTAATAATTGCAGTCTGCCCTGAGATTGAGCAGTAATCCTTTCTTTACATCTCCACTGCTGGGTTTAGTCTTTGCACTAAACTTAGGTGAGAGTTGGCTGCAGAAGACAACATGAATATAAACATTGCTTAAGACACCTTTTTTCCCAACATTTTGCATGCAATTGGAGCTAAAAAATATTTTTTTGCCTTAAACCGTCTCTTCTATGGTTTTCTTTTAGTAGTAGAGAGTTGAAGAATTTTAGATTATGCTAACACTGGCATGCAGAGGAGATGGGTAGGGGGAAATTACAGAGGATTCTGGGCTATTTTTAAAAGCTGTTTAAGCCTGCTTTCCTCTCACCCATTTGAATTCATAATACATTAGGAAATGTGTCCTTAATACATACATTGATCAAGCTGCCTAATTAGAGGAAGCCATTCTTTTTTTCCAGTTCTTTTTAAAATGCATGAATGCTTATCCAAGACTGAACCCACTATACTTGAAGAATTTTCTGTCCAAAATAAAACAGTTTTCTAATGCATATATCCTGTAATTAAAAAAGCATTGAAAATTACTACACTTCAGACCACAAAGGTTTATCCTTCTTCCCAGATTAAAAGGAAAAAACTACCTTAAATATTTTTGATGCTATCAAAACAGGGGATTTTAATGCTTTTGCCCAAATTTAGCCATAATGCTTATCTTTACTAGAATTACAGTAATGTGAGACTGATACAAAGTAAAACACTAAAGGATTTTTTGAGAACATTGACCTCATCATTCATCTAGAAGGACAGCTTTTTCCTCAGCCACTCCTTTTCTATTAAGTTTTTAATTATGTTTTGTGCTATACATTTTTTTCTATCAAACACTGCTTCAACCCATTCAAATGCCATCAGTACTGGGAAACACTGCTTGCATATCTGGTTTGCTGACATGATTTTTGAAAGAGACAGATGTTGAACTGATATATATTTTTGACTAACACAGTAACTGGCAGAAAAATGGAATATGATAAGATGCTTTCTGTCAGAGTTTTCTCAGATGTCCATTTCAATGTACAGAGTTAAAATGGAGCTCTCTGCTAACACTGAAGTTAGGCCCTGTCTCCAGAGCACTCACTCTCTGACCTTAAACCAACACCTAAGTAGTGAATAATATATATACATATATATATATACTCCATATATATATCCAGATAAATAAAATCAGTTTACATGACAATATTCTTTTTCTGCAGGCCCCAGCTCTGCAGAGCTGGGACAGAGAGCTAAGAATTCTAGCTTGTGTTTGGAAATGTAAACTTTGTCTCCAAATGCAGGTGATAGACTTGCATAATGGTGGTTATGGAATTAATACATCCTCAATCACTGTCTAATGACTGTGTGTTTGGTTTTTTAAAGAAATGGAAAAACTACAGTGTCAGTCATTTGCATAATTCAGAGACATACTGAATTAAATAAAATGTCTATTTTGATATGTCGGCAGTAATATTTTATTAGCAAATTCTAGGTGACTCACTATTGAGAGACATAAAATCTAAAGGATAGTAGTGTGAACAAATCTATAGCTTTTATTGCTTTGGGGCACTTGTTTACAAATCATATAATGTCTTTGATAAGGAATATTCAATTTTCCTTTTCATTTGTTTCTGTTTTTTCCTTCTTTCTCTTGCTTTTTCTTTTCTTTCTTTTGGAGGGGAAAGAAGCTTAGAAAAAATTAACATACAGGGTGGATAATTTTCTTTTTCCCTAGTACACTGAATTATTTTGCTAACACAATGTAGTTTGTTATATTTAGTAGGGGGTTTCTTTGAATCATAAATGAATAAACTAGTTCAATTAACTGTTACTGGAATTTTGCACTTTCCCCTTGTGAGTGGTTTTGCTGGCCTTATAATACTATTTTGGCTAGTTGAAATCTCATGAGTTATGAGTGTTATTTCCTTACAATTGCACATATTTTCCATATTTCACACAAACCAATTATTTATCACACACATATACATGTGTTTCAAATTATTTTTAAATTAGTTCTTTCCTATTTTATACTGTTTTAAATTACTCTCAGTGTTTTGAATTTTAAAATAAATGATCTATTCAGCCCTTACTAATGTTTCTCAAGATTTCATGGAATAGCTGCTGGTTTGTTTATGAAGAACACACTTTCTCACCTAAGCATCATATCCCCTTGCACCAAGGGGTGCTTGGCAGCTGGTTCTCCTTTCTCTCCTAGGAATGGCATAAAGCCTGACTAGTATGATAGAATTCTTGAGGTTCAAGACATTCCTTAAACCATCCTCATCTATTTCTGTAATATAATATTTTATATTGCATTTTTAGATGAGATATATAGATACAGTTTTTATATATAGATATCTCTTCTTGCATTTTAGCAGTTAGACAAAAGGGTGTGGTCAGAAATAGGCATATAATCCCAAACAAATTTTGGCTTTGTGGCTGGTGCTGTTGTGAAGGGTTTGACTTTTATAACAATGATATATACCTTGATGCCTCTAGACTATTAGGGAGGAATGGGATCCGCCTGTCTAGAAGAGGCAAGACAATCTTTGGCAGCAGACTGGCTGACTTGGCAGGCTTTAACCTGAGGGACTCAGAATGCAGGGTCCAGAGGGGCAATGCTCAGGCCATGGCATTCAACTTGGGAACAAGCCTAGCAGCATCAAATGTTCCTTGGCTGCCTCCCAGGATGAGAACCAGAAGGCCAACAGCCTCAAGGGTGTGTGTGGTTATGGCAGATCCTCTGGCCCTCCTGCTGGAAAACTTGCATGCACCATTACCTCCCTGAAACGCCTGCACACAAACGCATGCAGCACGGGGAATACACAGGAAGGATTGAAGGCACAGGGATCTGGGAACAGCCATAGGGCCACGATCTCCTTGCAGCTGCAGAGACATGGTGGGATAGTTCACAACACTTGGATGCTGTCATGGATTGCTATGTTCCTGTTAGGAAAGACAGGCCAGCAAAGCGAGGTGGTGGAGATGCTTTTCATGTTAGGGAGCAACTGGAATGTATCTCTGCCTTGGAGGGGATCCTGGATGAGTTGAGAGCTTATGAGTAAGAATTAAGGGGCAGGCTAATATGGGTGGCACTGCTGTGGGAGTTTGCTACAGATCAAGAAAATGGTCACCTGGTCAGGAAAAAGAAGTTGATTCGGCTGTCTACAGAGAGCTGAAAGCATCCTCATGACCAAAGGGCCTGGTTCTCTGGGGGAAATCAACCACTCTGATATCTCTTGGAAAGACAGCAACAAAGGCTTCTAACTACATCAGTTCCAAAAGGAAGACTAGGGAAAATGTGGGCCAAATTCTGAATGAGGTGGGTGCCCTGGCTGGAAGGAGGAAAGGAAGCTTTCTTTGCTTCAGTCTTTACTGCTAAAGCTGGGCCTCAGGAATCCCAAACCCTGGAGGCAAGAGAGAAACTCTGGAAAGAGGAAGACTTTCCTTTGGTTAAGGAGGATTGGATTAGAGACCATTTGGGCAAATTTAACATCCACAAATCCATGGGCCATAATGGGATTTACTCACAGAGGCTGGGGGAGCTGTAAGCTGTTATTGTAAAGTCACTCTTCATCATCTTTGAAAAGTTATGGAGAAGAGGGCAGGTGCCTGAGGGCTGGAGGAAAGCCAATGCCACTCCAGTCTTCCAAAAGGGCAAGAAGGAGAGCCCAGGAAACTACAGGCCAGTCAACCTCTACTTCATCCCAGAAAGACAATGGACAAGTTCAGTCTGGATGTCATCTCTGAGCATGTGGAGAAGAAGGCTAAGTATGTCAAATGAAGTAGATTTTAAAAGTAGTACATGTTGTCTTTCATTAAACTCTTCACTTTTCTGTCAATGGAAGTTTATGTTTTTTCTTATCTATGGTTCTGCAGTCACTTTTCAGGCTATGGATTAATTTGGATAACAACATTTTAGGAGGCATGGTGTCAGAGCTTTAATTACAAATCCAACCTTCACTGCTTTTCTTTCATCCGTTCAATTTACATGCAGTAAAATGTTACCATCTTTATCTATCAAAAGGCTATATTCAAAATCTTCCTGTTATTCCAGATCCTCAGTTTCCTGAGATTCACATTCCACATTCCTACTCTATTTCTGGTGAGGAAAGCTCTGCTTCTGGAGCACACAGAAAAACAAAAAAATCTTGACAAACAAAAAACTATTCAGAAAGTCAAAATATTTCTGATTCACTTTTATTTTTGAATAAAGGAAATATTTTGTTCCTCTCTCAGAGCCAGCTTTTCTATGTGAGAGGTAATGAAACAATGCAGAAAAGGGATATTTTTTGTTGTTTTTTTTTTTTTCACTTGTGTGTGCCTTTTCATTTGAAGTTGACTCGAGAAGTAAGAGAGGAGTTGCTCTCTAGGATGGCTAAGTAGGCTAANAAACAAAAAAATCTTGACAAACAAAAAACTATTCAGAAAGTCAAAATATTTCTGATTCACTTTTATTTTTGAATAAAGGAAATATTTTGTTCCTCTCTCAGAGCCAGCTTTTCTATGTGAGAGGTAATGAAACAATGCAGAAAAGGGATATTTTTTGTTGTTTTTTTTTTTTTTCACTTGTGTGTGCCTTTTCATGTGAAGTTGACTCGAGAAGTAAGAGAGGAGTTGCTCTCTAGGATGGCTAAGTAGGCTAATTCACAGTGAGCTCTTTTCTCTCAATATTTTCCCAGTACTGTTCTGGGATATATAGCGAACCTCCAGAAAATAATTTTTTTACTTCAGAATTTGTTTCCTTTTCTCTATAGTGTTTAGGCAATTACCCAGATTTCCATATCTCACCAAAAATAATTGCCTGTGGAAAAGTAAATTAATTTCCTAATTGCCTTCCTAAAAGTTAGCCTCAACAATTTGCAAATTTTCCACTTTTCCAAGTAGTTTTCTGTCTAGTCTTTATCAAGGTATATTTGAAAATGTCATCATTTGCTAGTTATATCTGCTTCATTTTGTTTGCCTCTTGCTTAACAAACATCTTTCAAAGGAAAATTGAATGTCAATAATTTTTAACTATTTCTAAAATCAACTTTTCCTTATTTTCTAAACTATATATTTTTCCATTACTTTTTTCCCCCTTGAAAAATAAAAATTAAACCCTTTTCATTTCCTTAACTATTTTGGAATACAAGAACAATCATCACTTAATATTTACTGACTCTATTTTCCTTACCCAAATTTCATTTTTTTTCTTATGCATTCCTCATATATTTTGCTTAATTCCTTTTTCCAATTTTGCATTCTGGAAATAAAAATCTTTCATACTATTGACAGATCCTTTTAAAAATGATAAGTATGAACATTTATTCTTCCTTGCATTCTAAATCCAATTAGAAATCTAAATATAAAATTAAATATTAATTATGATGTTTCTCAATTAAATGAACTGCTCTGAAAAATAACAGGGAATTCTAATGAAGAAGTTGCAGCATATAGTTATAGAATCTTAGAGTGTTATGGAGTTGGAATGGGCTTTAATCATCATCTAGTCCCAACCTGCCATGGGTGAGGACACCTTCCACTACACCGGGCTGCTCAAGGCCTTATTCAAGCTGGCTTTGAACAATACCAGGGTTGGGGTACCCAGACATCCCTGGGAAACCTGTTCCTGTGTGTCATCACCCTTAATAAAAAATTTCTTTCTAATATCTATCCTAAATTCCTACTTTTTCAACTAGTACCCATTGCTCTTTCTCCTCTTATTGTGATTCCTATCAAAGGATCCCTCTCTGGCTCCCCTGTAGGCTCCCTTCAGACACTGGGATGTTGCTATGAGGTCTCCATGCAACCTTCTGTTCCGTAGGACAAACAGCCTCAGCTTGCTCAGCCTGCCCTCACAGGGGAGCTGCTCCCATCCTCTTTACCAACTTCATGGCCCTCCTCTGGACTTGCTTCAGCAATTTCACGTCCTGTTTATGCTGGGGATGCCAGAAGTGAATGCAGTGCTCCAGGTGGGGTCTCCAAGGATAAAGTAGAGGGGAAGGATCACCTCCTTTGCCCTGCTGGCCATGCCCCTTTTGATGCAGCCCAGGACTCGACTGGCTTTCTGGACTGTGAGTGCTCACTGCTGGCTCCTGTTGAGGTTTTCATCAACCATCATCCATAAGTCCTTCTCCACAGGGCTGCTCTCAATCACTTCTCCATCCAGCCTGTAGGTGTGTCTGGGATTGCCCTGACCCAGCTGCAGCACCTTGCACTTTGCTTTGTTGAACTGCATGAGGTTTGCACGGGCCCAGCTCTCCAGCCTGTCAAGGTCCCTCTGGATGGCTTCCTCTCCCTCCAGCATGTGGATTGCACCACACAGCTCGGTGCTGCCAGCAGATTTGCTGAAGTAGTGCACCTGCAGGTTGTACTTGAACAATTCTAGTAGTCTGTAGTTGTGCAGGCTATAGCTAAACCATTATTTCCTCTTTCCTTCACTAGAAGAAAACCACAGGCCCTGTTCATGTACTCTTGTCTTAGTTGCATAAAATTCTTACTGAAGGAAAAGGATTTAGAGGGGACTAAATGCTGAATAAAGATTTAGACATGTGGACAGAGATTTCTCAATTTTTCCATTATGTGATTCCTGAGCTGTTACCCTCTATGTCTTAAGAATACATTGGCTTAATACTTAATTGGAATTGAGAAGGTAATTACTCAACATTGGTAACCATTCTTATATTCTCTCTTTTCGTTGTACTTCTATAAAAACCTACAGAAAGATTTGAGATTAATTCTCCTTTATTTAGTTAATCTATTTTATTAGCAAAGTTACTGCTAGCCTCATTCCCCCCAAGTATGTTTAAAGTCAAATAATTTCTGTGAGCTATAGTTGTCAGAGTTTTTTCCCCTCTCTCCATGACTCTGACAAACCTGTATTCAATGGATCTGCTTTTCCTCACTTCTTTCTCAAATAAAATATATTTCACAGCAACATTCTTCATTGTGCAACTCTAATTCACTAATATTATACCTATGCTAAATCCCAGTTTCTGGTGTCCTATTTGACTTTTAGCTACAAATTTTAACATATGGTATCATATTCCCTTTACAGGAACCACACTTACAGGCATTGGTCAGTTTTGTTAGTACTAGTAGATAGCTGGGTATTGACCATGCCTATCTATATATACACTAATATCTGAAGATAAATTATATCACTTCTGTTTCCCTAGTATTGGGTTGGGTTTTTTTTTTTTTACTCCTTTTATAACTCTGATGATATTCAAATAAAATAATTCTCTTCTTACTCATTACCTCCTATTTCATAAATAGTTCATCCTCTGTCTTATTTTAAACTAACGTGCCAGGCCATACATGAAATTGTAAAGCAGATTTACTATAAAGCAGTGGATGCACTATAGAAACTTAAGAATAGAGTGACTGCATGAAGAAGATTCGCCTCAGAATGGCTGAAGATAAGAAAAGATATAAAGGCAGTTTATACTGCTTATTATGTCTGAAAGGGACCCGAGACCAGGAAGGTGAATCACATGCTAACAATAGGGAACTTACCTAGTCTTGCCCTCAAGGTGGCAAACCACCTTATCACTAGAGAAGGAAACGATCCTAAAGAAAAAAAAAATAATAAGGAAAAAATATGAGTAGAATAACAAAGATAGGATCTTGCTTTTGGTATCAGATGTGGAGTCTATGAGAGTTTCTAAGATGCTGAATTCTCTTTAATAATCATTAAAAGGCAGGCTAACATTGAGCAGGTGGTGAAGGTTATCTGTGTTACATTGACAATGTTTGGAGCAAAGGATCTCAAAAAATTCCCAGGTTACACTGAAATTCTAACAGCAATTTAGTTAAAATAAAATATAAAAGAAAAAAAAAACACAAGTCTTACCTTTCTGGAAAAACTCAGTACTTAGTTACAGTCAATAGCTTTCTGCCTAAACTATCTAAGTTTAAGTGAGAGAGAAGGCAAATGTTTACCATAAAGCACTTAAAAGCTGGAGATTATTTTAAAAGCTATATTATTAAAAGACCAGAAGAAGGGTTTCTATTATTGTTAGTCAAAGAAACAACAAAACCACAAACCAAACAAATAGGAAAAAATAAAAGCACAACAAAAAACAAGAACAGAAAATTATATATCAGCCTTAGGAAGTTAACACTCAAGGTAAATAGCACAAACCTTTTATTTAAATAAAATATATAGACATTATTCACAGACTTGGTTCTGTTAAGATAAATCAGTACTGAAATACTGAACTTTTAGAAAACATCAATCAGTGTAGAGATACACAGAATTTTCTTTTTAAAATGAAATATATAGTTGAAAGATCTAAGCATCAGAAAATGCAGAAATAATTTAAATAATTAAAAAGCAGCCTATCATAAGACATGCCATATTGGAAGGAAACTGACTGTCCATCAGAAGTGTATATAGATATAAAATATCTCAGGATGCATGACATATATATGACTGTGATGTGTCCATCATAGTGCTCACATGATCTTAGCCAGCTTTACAAGGGATGTTAAGATGAGAAAGGATCATCAGTCATCAATCCTGATTTCCTGCATGATAAAGGGCTTAGCATTTTCAAAGTGCATACATAATTTAGAAACATATAGACTGTGGGGTTCTCGTTAGATGCCCGACTCCTACTGATTCCACATTTGATAAATGACATTGAGTATCTTAAATCTCCAAGGTCCAGATCCTCAAAGGCACTTTGGAAGCTAATTCCCCCTACAATCAAAGAAAATCAAACGCCTAAATGTCTTTGAGGACCTGGGCCTAGCCTATTTTTGAAAAATTTGCCCTTTATGTCTCTCTTGATAAAGATAGGTGTAGTTAGATGATGGGCCATTTTCATTTTCCTTTATAAGGAGGTGATAATGCAGGCACTTGTCTTTAAGCATTCATCCAGGAAGTGGATGACTCGGAATCAGCCCTCTCCTCAGTCTGAGGATATTCTCATTACATCTTCTGCCTCCCAAGAGGATGCCCTAAGCAGTACTCTCAGCTAAGCTGTATTCTACACTGTTCAGGAGAGGATGCATTATGTGCCAGTTTTTACACAGCTACCCTACCAGGAATAATAGAGAATTCAAGATTCTGGGCCAGAGAGGGAAAAAAACAAGCAGAAACATGGCACACATTTGCAGAAAGAGAACCAACATGGATCCTGGTCCTTTTGAGTTCATCCTCATCCGTGCTAGTGATGTATTACAGCAAATATGGCTGTGAATGTGGGAGCAGCCTGCTCCCAGCTATCAGGGTAGTACCTTAGCCATTTGGCTGCTTTATAAAAGAGAATTATCACCAGCACTAGCATAGTCACAAGGTCTTTCTCCTGTTTTCATGTGTGCAGATCCTGCTCTTTCTCTCAAAGTTCAAAAACTTGTTTTCAAGAGGAGATAACAGCCTGTGGATTCCAAGCAGGACATCTGAGCTCTTAATCCTTGACTACAGACACAAATGTTTCCTTTCAAGAGGGTGTTTTTAATTGAAATTTTCTACTGTTAGTTGTTACTAACTTCAGGTGTCTCCTTGCTAAATTAGCCCAACTTTCTGATTCCCATTCTGAGGAAATGTACCAGCAGAAATAAACACAGAACCCTGGGCTCCATTCCACAAGACAGTGTGTGGGCATGGCTGGTATTGCACCTTAAATACACCTTGTCTCTCATGTAAAGCATTTCCCTCTGTGATCAGAAGAAACAAGACAAAAAAGCAAAAGCCTACTCTATGTTCTGGTTAATAAAAATCTGGATGGGAAACTCCTGTACTGTTATCCTTCTGCCAGAATAGCACTAACATACTCTGTTTAGAAAAATCAACAGTAGGCTTTAGGCAAGACATATAAGAGGGCCACAATAGGCCTGACCCTACAGTTATCCTATGATTTATAGTGTTCTTACAGCAATGTACTGTATTTGACACTGGCTAAGGGGTTAATCAGTTCTGAGCATTGGCTTGGTAATAGGGTCCTGCCCTCAGGGTCTATTCAATCAATCAGAGTTGTCCAATGCTGTAATGCCTCAGTTCTGTGTGTAGGCAGATGAGTGTGCTGTCATTCAGCATCCTGGAGGTATATGGGCTTTGAGAAGCTTAGTGGAAATTCCACCTACACCAGGGCTGTCAAGCTCACTCCATGGAGACCACTGACTATAAGAAGTGAGGTGACCATGTTGAAAAAGGGGTCACTAACTTCTCTGAGGGCAGCCTGAAGCCTTGGGCCTGCTGAGAATAGGAAGCTACAGCCATTTTTAGGAAAGAAAATGCTTGGCCTCATCCTCTTTAGAAGGAATTGTTCTTCAGGCCTTGTTGCAAAAGAAATTTTTCATTTTGAACAATAAAAGGAAAATTACTATTAAGTTGAATACATTTCTTCCCAAAAATACCCCAAAATTCCTGAAGGCATAAGCTCAGGAGGAAAAGGAATCTGGAATACTTCTGTAGAGCACATGGGGGACTAAAGAAAATATGCATATGCTTAAAGGGACATTATATCCTTGGGTGTTTCTGTTGTTGTGCTGTACAATACAGCATCCAGCTTGTAAAAGATATATCTCAACCTACCAGTTCAGTGCTTATGTGCAACATTTTAAACAGTTCCTAAAACAACCAGGGCTGGACCATTGAACATAACTGGATTGTGTTGCTTAGCTACATTACCCTCGTGTGCTGTTGCTGCAGAAACTGGTATGCATCAAGCTCTCCAGACCTGTGGTCTACCAGGGTTTGTGGAAATTTTTTGCCTTTTACCCTGAATTTAAGGAGAATTAGAAGCAATATCAGGCATTTGCAGTGCTGGTGGTCCTGCCTTCAGCTACCTCCTCCAGGTGACCTTTCAGAACAGCTAGTGCTCATAAGATGAGTGCCCCCAAAAGACACATACTCTTATAAAACTTACTGCACTTATAATGCAGCACAGACAGGCAGTGCTTACGTTGTCCAAAACAGCTTGGCTACTGTGAAGAAGCAAGGTGTTTCAGATGTAGTAGTGAGGGTCAGAGCTCCTGCAAAGCTTGGAGGGAGAGCACTCTGCCTAAATCTTTTGTTAATAATCATTCACAAGGATATCTGAAGAAAAATAATAGCTCTCTAAAGACAGTGTTCTGTAGTTATCCTAACTATAGTTCTGTATGAGATTACCCAGAAGTATGTATCAGAGGAAAGCTAAAGGAGCTTTCTGCAGTAATAGTACATATGTGTGAGGTCAAGAGTTATTCAAAAAGATTCTGAAATACTCTCTGAGCAGGGGAGGAGTGGAAATATGATCCTTCTCTCTGGGTGGTAAATAGGAGGAGTAGGAAATTGTGTGTGTGCCTATGGGGGAAGGGAGGAGTAAACGTTTCTGTTTAGACCTCAGCAGAGATTTCAGCAGACAGTATTTCAAAATATAAATGGGAACACATTGGACATAACTGCATATGCTCTTTCTTTTCAGTGACAAAAGATGACATCATTTACTTGGGTCAAAGTAGTGATGATGACAGAAAAGATAGTCAATCAGCAAGGGTTTTACCATTGGTTTCAATGGAGGTAGACAGAAAATCCATTCTTACCAAAATTGGTACCTGTGTACAAAATGTACATATATGTGAAATGTGCACATTTCAGAGATGGATCAATATAACTCTAAAAATATAGACCTAAAGAAACTTTATTTATTTTTTTCCTGAATAAGCTTTTAAAAGTATGATTGTTACTTAATATCTAAAAAATCTCTGCATATGAATGATTAGACAGAACGTATTTCTTATCTCTTTTCTTATTTGCTTGGGTATAGGACTTTTTTGTCTTTTCTTTCTCACACAAGAAATTTGTATCAATAACATTATTTTTTATATATGGAAATAGAGGTGGGGGTGTCCATGGAGACATGATCAGGTTTTTGTGTTTGGCCTCACAACTTGGCCTCACCTCTAAGTAAAATAAATTGTAATATGAAGAGAATAAAAATTTACCTGTGTTTCCTGCTGTAGGTAATTTCTGCTGGGGGATTTGTGGGTTTGTTTTGTTCTGTTGGCACTGATGTGCCATGGAAATGGTTGAAAACATCACCATGAGGACAATATCAGATGTTAATTACCTCTGATGTGGCATTCAGGAAAAGGAAAGTCTTAGCTTTCTTGCTTTCTTTCTTCCTTCCTTTCTCTTTCTTTCTTTCTTTCTTTCTTTCTTTCTTTCTTTCTTTCTTTCTTTCTTTCTTTCTTTGAATATTTCAATGTTTTTGGGTTTTTTGTCAAATGCTGTTCACTCTATTTCCCACTGGAGGACAGGTGAGCTCAGCTAATCATCCACAATCAGCACAAACTTACTGGGGACAGCAAAGTTACATTAGGTAAGGAAGAAACATTTGGCAACATTCCAATTTTTTTGATGTTTTCAAGGCTGGTAGTGTTAAATGTGACCCCTGAAATTCTGAGGTCATTTCAATGGTTGCTTTCTAATAGAAGAGGTAAGAGAAAAATAGCAATATACCAATGTAGTTGCTTCCAGTTCAAGCTCAAGATAATTCACCCTTTGTTGAGAGACAGGAATAACAATGGTTTTTGTGAATCAAATGGCTATTATTATTATTGGCATTGAAATACTTAAATCATTCTGTATGAGAAGAAATGAGCTGGGAAAAAAAATCACTAAATGTAAAAACCACAATTTCTGGACAGTGCCATGCAGGTTTTTTCTAATGTTCAGAAATAATATGCAATATACATGACCAAAGAGATATGTAATGAAGGTAGCATTTTTAACAGGGTGCCTTTGACATCTTTTTCTTTGACATCAGCATTGTAATCAGCCACCAATGCTGCCATTTCAGCAGACAGTACAAAATTACCAGTCAAGAGAGAACAAAAGGAGGCAGTTGATCTTTTTATAATGCTTTTAAATGTTACAATTCACAAATGAATGCTCATGCAGTGCATCATGTAGAACTGCATAGTGCTGTGAAGCTTCATTAACAAATAAAATATTTTTCAGCTAACTGCTCTTGAAGGTACCATCATTTATAAACTGGCCATGGTCTGACTATGATGACAAGTCCTGGAGAAAAATATCTTCTCTACCTAAATCAGTTTGCTTTTGTTTTGGTTTCCAGTGTAAATAAATATTTTAAAGCTGCAATATGTGGGGTTTTTTCTGTCACAAAACATTTCTGTGCAAAAAGTTCTAATGGCTTCTTCTTCACCATACATCTGAATATGAGGATATTGTGCAAATGACACAGGAGTTTAATAAAAAAAAAACTGCAACCACAACAAACATGATTCTGTGATGAAAACACTATACAAGTACTAATATTGATATTTTGTATCCAAATGTAAATACTCCAAGATTTTGCTGCTTTAGGTCAGAAAATAGTGAATCAAATAGAAAACAGAAAATACTCACCACCCAAGAGTTTCAAAAACAAAAAAAATTTGAATACTTGGCATTTTGTTCATTCAAATTGCTATAATATAGAGGGAACTCAATTTCAGGAAGTACTGAGACTATTTTAATTGCAGCATATTTCAGTAACACATGCTATGATCCTTCCAGAAGCCATTTCAACAGTTAAGATATGGTAAATATGCTGTTGTCATGGCCTTATTGGTCAACTGATATCCTGAGTCACCACAGTGGTATAAAAATCTGCTAAGTGAAACTGGCCAATAATTTTATCAAATGTATTCTGGCCCAAGGCTAAAGTGAGAGGCAAAATCCAAAAGGTCTGTGTAAACTTGACCTTGCAAACATTCTTAAATCAAAATCTAGAGATCAGTTTAGTCCTAAATAACACATATCAGTCAGACCTCTGAGAGTTTCTCAAATGCCAGTAAGACCTTAAGCCCTTCTTGCCCTTGTTGCAACAACTTGTGCTTCAGAAAAATATGGAAAAATATAAACCCCACAAATCATAGTGAATGTCAGAAAGGTGGGAAAAAATCCTTTCTGTCCACTGCTAGTAGATCTAAAATGCATGTTACAAAAATGGCATGAAATCCTCCTTCCATTCCTCTTTAAATAACAACTAATTTAACCCTCAAAGGTTTCTGGAAGGGAAAGTTAGAGAGTCTGCCACACTGTTCCCTCTTTACAGGCTGGAGTCCAGATCCTGAGACTGGAGCATGCTAGGTCTCTCCTTTGGGGCTGAGAGCTGCTGAGCTGAGCTCCTTGCCCACAAAGTGTGCAGCACCAAGCAGCTGAGAGGAAACTGATACTGATTTATTGTCAGCTGAAGGAACCTTCAGGGTCTGCTGGTGACATTGGCTATATCTCACTGATTACAGAGGCAGCTTACATACCCAGTGCACATACAGACACTTCTGTGAAGGTACTTAAATACAGCATTTTTAACTTTGAGTTTGCTTTCATTTCTAGCTGGAAAGCTGGAAAGTGGGACTAAAGAAGCTGTGACTTTTTTTCCCAAAGAAAATGCATTGTTGGTGACAGACATATTTCATAATGCATAAGTGACTAAAAGTCACTGAGCAAGGAGTGCAAATTAAGACACTGCAAATAAAAATGACCAGGTGAACTGTGTGTTACATAAGGAGTATCCACATGAATAACTCCCAGAATCACAGCAGAGAAAATGCTCTCTTTCTTACCAAAAGCTTATGTCAGTCTCCAGCTACAATGCATATAAACTGAATTTCTTGCATCATTTTAATCTCAGATAGATAGTATATAATGTCTTATGTTTTCAGAATGTCCTGTGTTCTAATAATGCCCTTCAAGTGCCTGGGAAATGATGACTGAAACACAGTCTGATAAGGAGGATAGGAAAGTGATTGCATTGGCTGTAAAAAGCAAGACACAATCCTGCATCTGGATACAGACTACCACAGCATGCCAGCTCCATGTCCACCTTTTCCTTAGGATCACACTAAGCGCTGCTCTTTTTTCTTGAATTTACAGTTTTCACAGACTGGGACCGACCAATGAATCTGACAAACTAGATACCCAACGAGGACATGGTTCTGCTGCCAAAACAGTAGGGCAAAGGATACATATAGTTAAATTATTTCTGCATCTTTTTACTTCTTTAAGATTTACTTATAAACTTTGTTGGATTGAGTCTTCACTAAACTTAGAATATCAAGTAGAAAAATAAAGCTGCTCACAGCTACTTGAGAAGCTGAACAAGCACAAGTGGAAAAGGCCAAAACTTAAACATCAGCATTTAGGAAACTAACCATTATTACCTTTAACACTGCTGAAAAATTCATTCCAGACTTGTATCTGGATTCTTACTCATACAAGAAAAATGATTACATTAAGTTTTCCTAATATTGTGGTCTTAGTGTAAACGAAATGCGATGTTAAAATGTCACCTATTTGGAAAAAAATGACTTAGTGTATGTTAGACAAGCATATTGACAGAATGATATTTCCTGCCTGAAATCAAAAAGGGATCTCTGTTCCCATGGGAATTTATAAAGCAACTGGAAGAAAATAAATAGCCAATTGTTAGCTAGGGAGTGTGTGGGTGAACTTTTCAATAAGGTTTTTCTTATTTTATGATTTTTAGGTGAACTATTTTCAATGATAAAATCTCATTTAAGGAGTTGATTGGAAAGAAGAGGTGAGTCATTAGTTTGTGTAAGAGGTTATTTCTAGCTCTATTTTTTTTCATTATTTCTTTGCTCTTTCCAGAATTTCCAACACAATTGAATTTTTATTTGTTCAAGTGCTGGAATAGTACTAAGAAAGCTGAAAATCTGGGCTACTTACCATGCAGTAATCTATGTTTTCCTGCAAGGACTGGATGGTTTCCTCTGAAGTCCAGATAATATCTTCTACCACTGACTACTACCAAGGCTAGCTGTGTTTCATTTTTAAAGGTAATTAAGTTTTCTACTAAATGTTTGTATAAAATGGATCAGGGGGACAAAGCTCTAGAGCCCTCTAGTGCCTGATATTCTGCTTCCTGTGTATCTCCTGAGGAGTAATTCCTTTGATTTTAATGGAGAGATTAATTCAGCCTGCCCATGGACAGCTGTGTGCTGCTGCTGGCACCACAGCAAGAAAAGCCAGGATGAACCTGAAAAGGACATGGTAAGGCTGTAACTGCCGGAGTTTTGGGATGCTCTGATGGGTCCCTTACTAAAAAGTGTTATAGGTGCCTGGATGGCTCACACTGCCTTCTGGAACTGTGCTGGCTGGGGAAGAACAAAACTGTTCTGTAATGGTATCTTGTTTTATATGTGTAGAGGTTATTGACATAGGGCTTTTCAAGGTTGTTTGCTCAGAAGTTTGAATGAGTCTAATTTAAAATACAACAACACTTGAAACAAAAATTGAGAAGGATGTGCTCAGTGAGTTTTGAAAAAAAAAAAGGACAAAAAAAAACCAGGCAGTTTGGGTGAAAACATTATATATATTGCAAAATACTTTTCTTGGTGAGCAAGAATAAAACCTTAATTCTGGAATATGGTACTGACCACAGAAGTGGTAGATACTAATTATCTGCAGATTGCATTGTCCAGTTTGAAGCAAAAAAAATCCATTTTTGAAACACTGCACATCTAGGAAGCAATGCATAAGAAACGTGGAAGTCCATCACCATTTTTGGCCTACAAACCCCTGACCAGACCCCAGACTCAGAAAGAAAATTAAAGAGTTCGTTTATCTCTCCAAGTCCTTAAAATGTTCCCAAGGGGCTGTTAGACAACACTGGGCAATGGAAAAGCAAACCACTTTCCTGATCAGAAGCTCTCCTCCAACACATTGCCCATGTTCATGGAACCAAGGTGGATAGAGGCTTCACTGGAAGTATCAATCTTGCATTAGTCAAGTACACACATGCACATGCATACTCCAGCAGAATTTTTCAATCTACAGTTAAACAAGACCATGCATTATGCTTTGGCAACAGAGAATTACAAATTTTGTATGCATATTTTTAATATTCATATTCTTTCCTAGAAAATAATGGACTCCATTTGCTGTTGATGTAGGAGTTTAGAAAAATTAATTTATAGGGAAGCACAAAAAGCAAAATTGTGGTTGGGATCTATGCATTACTAAAGCTACCTTGTTGCTGTAAGTCTTTATATTTATATTGTAGTCATATATGTGTTTATAACTTGGAGAAATTCCAATTACTTGCACCTAATTTCACTGGTCAGATTCTAGACAATGTCTTTCAGAGGACTAGGAACACAAGACATCAGCATTTCTGATTACAAGGTGAGGGGAATCACTCTCAGGGGAATCATCAGCAGTCCACACAGCAGTGCCTGTCTTTTTGGAAGTGGAGGGAAGGCAGATAAATTTTTATGGAAACACTCAAGATCCTTCCTATGCCAAAACCCTTCTCTCCTATATGATGACACTCAAACAAAAGAAAGAGTTTTGTTTTGTTGCATGACCACAGTATATTTTGGAGCCGGGGAAGTTCAGCTCTTGTTCATTCATTGCTTATGACACAGAATGGAACAATTGCATTTTGAAAATGTGTGGATGTATAGAAGTGTGGAAGAGGTGTGCTGAATTGCTCTCATGAGATAGAGCCAACCATCATAAAATAGGGTGGTTTTGGTACAGGATGTCCATAATCCAACTGTTGCAAACACAGGAAGAAGATTAAAGAGGAGACAAAGGGCGGTCTTATCATTAAGATATTGAATGGTGTTTTGGAGACTTGACTTCAAACCTTGAAATGCACTGAAAAAAATAGATTGGCTTACAAGTATACAACACAAAACAGTAAGATAAAATCAAGGGAGAATCAAGGCAAAGGAGAACAAAAAAAAATAGATACTGGAATGAACTAGAAATTATTTAAGAAGGAAACTGGGAAAAATGGAAGACAGAACATAAGATGGGTATGAATAACCTGGACAGTGGTGACTATAGCCTGGGAAACAGTTTGCTGTCAGCCTGTACCACAGACCCCTACATGTAGAAGGTGCAAATAATGGGCAGGAAATGAGAGACTTGGAGCCATGCATCAAGCCAAATAATGAAAATACTTCTCTATCACTCTGGAAACACAATTTCAGAGTATTTTTCACCTTGGTAATCACTCAACAAAAGGCTTTTGACATAATAATGTTCAGTGTTGCAATGCTTTTAAGCCATGCGCTCAGCATATTCAAAAAAAATGGAATTCATAAAGCTGAGTCAGAGATCCAACTTTGTCCTACATTATCTGGAGGAAAAATTAAGTCTGTAGAGTGGGATTCAAGGCAGTGGAACATAAAGATACATGATCTCACTCTATCAGAGAGTTTCATTGTGCCTAAAATGCCTTGCCTGCTTTAAACACCTGCTTCATGGTCACTGTTCAGATTTTCTGAGGGCCTGACATAATTTCCTGCTTTTAGACACCAGTTTGCTCCCAGGGTAGTTTAAGTATTCAGCCTTTGACAAAAATGAGAAAAAAGAGACTGTGGAGGACTTGACCCCATGTGATCCCTTCTGGCCAAATGCCCAAACAACTATTTACAGGGCAAGGCTCCTACTATCTGGTCTGATCGTCTTTCCCTTTCTGGCTGTAATGGATCTCAGTGATAATAGGAAGAGAAGCTAAGTCATGGTCAAATCACCCCAGGGACTGTCGGTACAGATGCCCTCCTAGAACACAAAAGCTGGATGTGAAAATCCTCTTACAGTGAGGAGCTAGATCAAAGAGGTCCTTTGGCAAACAGCTGAATTATTAGGCTCTCATGTAAATGCAGCCAGAAGCATCAACTTCCCCTTGCACCCATGAAGTCAGATATGATCTCAGGGATTCTAATTAGCTGTTCCTCTCCAGGGTCTGACATATGCTGCTGCCTAACAATGGGTATATCTGAGGTGTCTCATATACCCCAGGACATCAGAATAAGGTTTTCCTAAACTTAAATCCTCAATTCTGGCTAAAAAGCGTTGGGATCGTGTGTTTAAGTGGAGCCTGATGGTGTGACTGCACATCTAGTAAAAATATATGTGAAGATGTCTATAAGTGCCTTATTCTGTCTACACTGTGGATAACAAAAAGTTGCATAGGCAGCCTAAACTGCACTTTTAGCTTTTGACTACTTGCCCCTTCTACTGCAAAAGAAGAATATAATGTGACGCTTCTGGGCAGTAGGCTAGAGAGCTGAAAATGTAGCAGTATTGATATCAAAGGGATATAAGAATAATTTAAAACAGTACCTGTGCAATGAGAATTAATAAAATGAAATAAAGAAATAGAAAGATGAAGTGAATAAAGCACCCTGAGCATTAGGACTATTGGACTGCTGACTAATTTCCCACAGGAAGTAATAGGTGGGTTTTTTGCACTTTTATGCAAAGTCCAGTCAAATGCAAATGTTCTATATCAAATGTTCTGAGATTAAAGAAGAAAATGTACTACTTTTCCACATATGCATCGACTTTCTGTTTCAGTGTTTTGAGTAATAACTCGACTCACTTAACTTATTTATAGTGACATAAATCTGTAGGAAATGTATTGACTTAAGAAAATTCAGTACCCTATTTTGCAAGGTGCTGAGACCCTCCTGCCCAGCTCTAAGTTTGTACACATAGATTGGAAAAATACAGAAGGTTTTCTATTCTCCACTGCACTTAGCATTACAGTTCAAAGGTGATTCGGTGCACAATTGTGTAACACTAAAATTGATTTCTCGGCTCAGGTGAAAGCAAAAATTACATGGAAATACTACAAATGAAACCCAAGTCAAGACAGTTTCTCTATTTGAGACATGAGTTAATTAGCAGATACCATGTTTTCTACAGTTTTCTGCAAATAAGAAAAACATTGCTAGGTAAATAAGTTCAAAAATAGAACAGAATTAGTGTCATTCAGGGCTACACAAAATGAGTCTGAGAAAGTTCTAGAATTTTCCAATAGAAATTTTAGAACCTTCCACCAAATATCAACTTCTTTCCAATTAGTTCTTCCAAGGAAAATATTGATCAGCAATCATTCCCCTTGGGGTTAAATATTTATCAACATTTTGAGGTTGATTGTGGATCTCATGAGAGTCAAATCTCAGGTGAAAAGTATATTTTCTGTGCATCCATAGATTATTTGATTTCAAACATTTTTCCATTAAAAGAATATTTTAGTGTTTAGGAAAACAAAAGAATTGTTGATTCTTCTCCATTTTTTATTTATTTAAAAGAAGTGATGTGTGTGTGGTGGTCAAAACCTGGGTATAGAAATACAGAAGCCTCTGTTGGACTTCTTTCTTGAGACAGTTGACATTAGAAAACCTCATTGATGCATATCAAGTCCCAGATAGTGCTGAAAGAGCACACTGTTATACAGGGTCCATTTTGACATTTACCTAGATCTACTGTTTGTGAAGAATGGCAAAATTAGCTTTAAAAAGTCTGGATTCTGGAGTTGAAGTAAAAATGGTAAGACTTATAAAAGGAAAGATTTGATTTGGAAAGAAATGCTTTCAAATCCGAGCGCATTCACTCACTTGACAGTCAAATAATGACCCAAGAAAGCTTGTGGTAAGCTAGAAGATACATTACAGTTTTCAGCCATTTATTTAAATTATATATTTCATATCTGAAACACTTTTAATTAGAACAAGTATTTGTTGGAACGAATAGGTTTAATTCTTCTCATGCATATAATTAAAGTAATTAAACTGATTTAAATGTGACTCAAAACATTAAAGGTACCAAACCTTTGAGCACAGTGGCTGTGCTATAAACCCAACATTTTGCTATAAACTTACTGAAGATACAAAAAATAGAACCCATCTTTCTAGCCTGCTGATGTGTCTGGGTTTTAAGCAAGCTCTTCAAAGTCAGAATACTGGCATCAGATTTAGCTTCCCTACACGACATATACATTGGACATAATTTTGTTGTCGTTTCATTCAAGTGTGCACAATCACATGCAACAGCATTGCATATACATATTTGACAAAAGAAGTTGGGACTAAAAACCAACAGGACATGTAAATCATTTGGAAGTCCCTTAACTTTTCTTATTTTACCCTCTATTTTATATTGAAAAGCAGTGAGGGACTGGCTGGCACCATCTCAGAGAACATTGTGGTTTGTTTCCTCATTATGGAAATTTGTGGTTAACTTTGCATTTTGTTTTTTCTTTTCAACATTGTTTCATTGTTCTCTCCCCTTATGCTTAGAAGTATCTTGTTCAAAAAAGAAAAGATAGTATTTCCCTGTAGAAATAAACCCAGGCCCACTCATGAAGAGAACTATTCATAATATAGGGTTAGAATTAATCTAAAAAATGCCCATCTGTGTTACAGAAAGACCTCTGATTCATGAAACTGCACTGAATGCCAGTTCAGCTTTCTGAAAGAGCTAATGTTTTACTGCTACAAAGTTTAGACAAACATTTGCTCCCTCTAAGCATTAGCCCAGTTCCTTAGAGGGGTAGTCATACCATGGCAGCTAATTTAGATACTTACTGTTCTGTTTATCATTTTCCAGAGGTGGTCAATCTAGTCAATGGGAAGAAATAGAGCCCTACAAGGGCTAAAGTCAAATAATTTTAGGGTTGTGTGTCTTCCTCTTTGTCTTGTTTGAGGAGTAGTTAACGACACTGTTAGGGATGCTTGGAAACGAAAGAGAAGAATCACACTGTTTTACTACAATAATATTATTCATTCAAGCTCCTCTGCCTCTTGTCCAAATAAGTGTTTCTTTCATTCCTCCTTTGCCATCATATCAGAAGGAAACTCAGAAAGATTCATGGAGGGCAAGTGCTGTGTCATAAAGTGAAAGGAAACAGATGGTCACCCATGACCTGAACAGTAACACTGCAAATAAGCAGTCAGGGCTGAACATCTGCACTCTAGTTTCCATAAGCAGTAGGAGAGACAGGGTTCTTTGCTCAGCTTCATCTAACAGTTTTTCATAGGTATTACTTTATATTTTATTCATTTGTAGACTAAGATACTTATTTATAATCTGAAAGGCAAATTTCGGCTTTAATTTTACAATTGCGTAGCCCAACAAAGACTTGAATGAGGTTTTATGCAATATACAGAAAAAGATAGAATTTGGGCCCTCTGTGTGGGTGTATGTTCTCTTTTTTATTTTGAGTCTATGCATAAATATACATGAAAATCCTCAGGTAAACCACAAACCAAACCAGAATTTCAGTTAAAAATGAAAAGCTCACAATGCAAACCAAAGTGTCTTGTGCTTGGTTGGTGGTGTATCCCAGAGACACTCTTAGCAGCATTCTTCTTCCATTGAGATAAGAGGCCTACCAATATCATTAGAATCTTCATTATAAACTGTTCCATTACTAATTCAGAATTTCTGTGAGTCTTTTGCTTTATATCTCTAGCAATCATGCTTTTCCCAAAAATGTTAAGTTCTGCTGATTGACATATAAATTAACCTACTTAAAAGTACCAAATACCCTTAAACAGCAGAAATATATATCATACCAGTGATTCATCTCTTCATGATGTCTCTTTTCAAAGCAGTTTGGTTCTTTCATTTGGCCTTTTTGCTGGGTGGGTTCGGGGGGTTTTTTTGGTAAACAAAAAAAGGAAAAAAATTACACTAAGAATGAAGATAAGTAATTAACTTGCAACAGAACCTGTCAAAATATCAATCAGTAATTGTTTCTAATTGATTGGTCTCATTTTCAATGTGTTTCTTTGTACACCATGGTGTAACTGTACTCTAGTTACCAATGGTTTATTGTCAAAAGAGAAGAACATACTGTGTGAGTATCCATGGGAGGCTGCTCCAGATCTGCTATCTATTGACCTGGATGAGAGAATAAAGACGGTACTTATTTAATGTGAAGATAATTACATTTTCAGATAACAAGATAGGGAGGACAGCCAGGAATTAAAACTCACCTTGAGAAACCAGAGGTGGAGGTCTGGCCTGAAAACCGGTCAATAATAACAGTGTCAGAAAGAATCAATTTCAAAAACTGTCCCTGATGCTAGAACAACACCTAATCAGAAGTTCTATGGAAAATAATACAGATTTTAAGGCTACCAAAAGAATACTAAAAGGCCTGGCACTATGATATTATGTACAAAGCAGCTGCCTTGTACTTCATGTAGACTCCAAACAAATATTATGTGTCCATATAGCAATTCTGTATGCTGGCTGCTCATCTATGCTTAAAATAAATCAAAAAATAGGCACTGGGGCCTTGACTGTGTGTAACACATTCAGCATGTGTTAACAGCATCATCCTGCTGCAAAAAATTATAAGCACCATACTGGTAAATCTTAGCTAGATTCCCTGCACTTGAAGGAAGGTGTGGACCAAGCAGAAATTGAAAAACCATAATAAGAATCATCAGCTGTCTAGAAATACTACCTTGGAGGAAAGAACAAATACCTTTAGTAATTTACACTGAAGAGAAAGCAAAAGTGAGAGTATGATAACATGGTGTCAAAAATATCAAAGATCAGAATAATCTGTTTTCTCATCTTCTGGTGGTTTGCATTCGAAGCGTAGAAAAGAAGATTTGGGTTAGGTAAAAAGATAAAAATCCTGTATGATAGTAAAAGAAAATGAAGCATTGCATGAGATGGGCTGAGGAAGCCATAGAATCTTCATAAGTGGGGGTCTTTAATATTGTATAAACAAGGAACCACCAGGAATGATGTAAGTAAAAATGATTATGTTTGAGTTATTGATGAGGCAATCTGAAAAAGTACCTTGATGCACTACAGTTTAGTGAAAAACATCTTTGATTCCCACCATTTTACCCAGAAAATGTATTCTAATAACTGATTAAGACAGTATCTAAAACCAAATTGTTCAAGATATATATTCTTGATCCTCAAAAAGAATTCAGACCTTCTCAATAATACTTGTGGCTTTGTAGACCCAACCAGACTGTTGAATTTCAGCTCAACAGTAACTGTAGAGCTAAAACAGACATGTAAACAGTGGAGTAGTGATGTAAATCTTCCATTTTTCCTGCCATTTAGTGATATTCCCAAAAAAACCCTCTAAATAAACTAGATGGATAGTTCTCATCTGCAGCTGTAACTCAGATATTGCAGTTAGTGAGCACACATAGTAGTTTAAGCTCTGATTGTTCAGATTTTTAAGTGAGGCCCAAGTCATTAAAACTAAGCTTTCTAAACATGGCTGTATCTGAGCTCCAGACAAACCCATTTCCCTACCCTGTCTGCACTTACTATTACAATCAAAGGAGAATGGATCTAACTAAGCAAAACTGTATTTTAAAATACCAAGGCAAGGATTAAGTATGAAAACATTTTAACCATAACAACAGCACAGCAACAACAGATCATGGAGAATTAAACTGAAATTATATCAGCTGCAGTGTGATTTCATTATGGTATGCTATCAGAAAATATGGAGTTTTGTTTGAAGTGGCTAAAAATGCTGGACAGCATCTTCAATAACCTCACTGGGAAATTTGGAAAGTGCCCCAGGAAGTAACAAATCCCACATAACAGCATTTCTGAAGTAGTTGTTCAGGAAGATCTCAGGAGTCTGATGTGAACCACCAGTCTCCAGTCACCTGGAACTTGTACTCGTCACCATGACAAATGCTACAAGCTCCTGAACCATAATCCTTCCAGTTAGCTCTCAGTATATTCTTAATAGGAATGAAAATGTGTTTTAATTTGACCTAGATAATTCTATACTACATCAGAACAAAGCTACTACACACAAATAAAAATAAATTATTTTTAATGAAGTATAGAAATGAATAGGGATGGCTAAAGTGCTTGTATATTTTTGTGACAAAGGCCAATATATGTCACACAGAGAAATGTGCCAAATTTTACATAATCAGTTCGTGAGTTTGGAATTTGTCTTTTTTAATGCACAAGCATCAGGAAAAAGCAGAACCTGTGAAGATTCGCAAATGCAATTTATCTTACAAACAACCCGCAATCACACCAGACTGAACGAGGTTAGGAAGGAAGGAAGAAGAAATGGATGACAGCAGGGGAGGATTCATCTGATCAAATGTAGACTCCTACAGTGCAAATCTGATCTAGCCAGCTGGATTACCCTTCTTGCTAGTGGAGACAAACAAGTACACATAGGGTGTTATTCCTCACATCTTATTTAGGATAGGTCAGATTAATTATGCCCCACAGTGCCTTTGTCTTTCTTAAGACTGTAAATGGAGCCTAGGAAAAGTAGTTCAAATATAGACAGCTAGATTGCAGACCTGTAAAGTGATGTGAGATGAATTCCACTCTTAAGAACCACTGCAAGTTATGCAGAAAAAGGCAGCTAAAAAAAAAACTAGTTAGGCAAGAAGTCCATCTTTTTTCTTGTAAAGTTTTCTGAGGAAACATTTATGTCAGGAACATAAACTTGCAAAAAGCAAAATATTTTTTCTGATAAGATTTTTAAAAATAAAATTTGCAAAAAACCTATTTCAATTTAGTTTTCATTCCTCTTCAGTTTTAAGCATTTATTAAGTTGTCTTTTCCTCTCTTTCTCCAAGTGGTTCCAATGGAGATAAAAAAACCTGAAGATTTGGTACTAATGAGAGGCTAAAAGTACAGCTATAGACTCAACTCCATCATGGTATGTGTCTTTGTTGACTTCAGTAGAATTCTGCAAAATGAATTTGACCTTGGATGTTTTCAATCAGTGTGTTCCAAATGAGAAAAAATTGTTGTTAGTAAAGACCAAAGAGGGAAATAAATCAAAGACACAAAGGGCAGCCAGTCGTCCAATTCTCTCTGATGCTCAGTGGGAATTGGGTGCTTAACAGCCCTTAGTATCCTTGAAAATCTCCTCTTGGGATTTGAAAATGAAAAGAGAAATGGGTGACCTTTTTTACCTTCCAAAAATTGCTCAGTGAGAAGTTAGGTCCTTCTGTTGTTTTGGGGTGGAGAAATGAAAGAGAGGCAAAAAGACTGAATAATTTTTTATAAATAAAATTTCACCATAGTGGATCACTCCAGTAAGGAAGTGGGGGGAAAGGGATGTCATTTGTTTGCTTCAGTTTTCAAAATGTGTGTTTGAATCAGTCTGTTTTCCTTTGTGAAAAGGCACAGTAATAAAAAATCCATGTCTAGATCAAAATAGTTCCTCTTCTGAAGAGAACATGTAAGGTTCCTGCAAGAATGACAGTCATAGCTCTTAAAAAACACAAGCAGGGGAAGCACATACTTTTGCCAAATTTTATAGGTATTAATTAACTCAAAGAGCCGATCAGTCTAGAGAACTGTCTCTCTCCCTTCTCATACATACATTAGATTCCCTGTCTCCTTTCATCAACCAAATTGAAATTAAAACAACAAATGTATATCATTTTCCTTTGCACATGGTGTGGGAGGTAGGAGAGAAGTCATTAATATATATGGACAAAGTTTAAGATTAAAACATGAATCTCATTCCAGTTGTGACGATAAGTGGGGGTTGAAATGAATTCAGGTCTCTGGACCACTTTGCCTTAACCCAACCATCCATACAGCAAATTACCTGGAATGATTAGATTGCAGAATTGCACCCATGGGCCCCTTAGCCATTAAGCAGGGGGTGCTAGAAACTCTGTCACTGCTTCAACAGAAATGAAAAGGGCAGCTAACATTATACAGGATGTTTCTGTTCTGCAGCAAGTGCCAGGAAGGCAGCAGCTTCTAATCCCTGCTAGGGAGTTCCCCTGTCCTTCCTCTTTTTTACATGCATTTGATTGAAAGCTTTTTACTCATTCCTTGCACAAAAAAGAAGGTAAACACAGCTGTAGGATTTTAATGGCCTGAAGATAAGTGCACATATTTTTGTTGTTTTGGTATTGCAGGCTGTTGACTGAATTTCAAAGAAAGCAGTAACAGAACAGTGAGGGATTGTACTGACTCAGGAGATGCATTAATATTCAGACCATTCCACCAAATATGCTTGGGAATATTGTCAAGTATAATAAATTCACCACAAACTCCTGAATTGCTATACATTGCAGGCTACTACAGGCAGCTGGTGAAATCTAAGGTAACTGACCAAAAGCATGAATACATGCTTTATAAATGATTCAGGCCTCAAGCTCCCTTTGACTAAGTGAGAATATGCAGCCAGGTATAAAATGAATAGAGGGGCAATGGCCTTTGTTAAAACAATATAAATGAACACAAGCATGACATGGTTACAGCATGTGACTGTACTCAGAGCAAGCTGTACATATCTGATGTCATTACTCGAATTAAGTTCATTGTGTGAATGCTGACAAAGAAGAAAAGGAATTATTTAAGGTCTGTGAGTCTATTCTGTTTTAAAGATCATTTAGCTCCATGTAGTCAGGTTACAGCTTGCAATGAACATTTGTATTTCTGGGTGGTAGAAAGCTAAACTCTACACTATACAGACATTTTGAGATGCTCTGAGAGTGTGTCTATCCCAGCCCCCCACCCCCCAAAAAAAAACCAAAAACAAACCAACCAAACAAACAAAACCCTACCAGAATAGAAGGCTGAAGCAGAACTGACCCATAATTCTCTACATATATGTGCATACATCTAGTGTACATTAATTATCTCTCAGTATGAGAGCTTGCTATGCATTTCTACTCTTCTCTTACAGATGTGAAACAAAGGATCTTCACTTAAGTCACTACATATCTAGAATGATTCTGAATTATTATTACCTTAACCAGGCTCTTTGCAACTCTGTATCCAAGAAATATCCATTTGCTGAAATTTTCTTCAATTACATGTACCAAAATCTTTTTCACATTAGATTCTCCTTTTCCTATTGGAGTTACATTTCAGAAATACTACTTGACTCCCAAAGATAATGGATCCTTAAATATGCAGGAAAACACCTCTACTTTCTTGGTAAGCATCCAGGTGCATGAGAGGTCCTGCAGTTGGAGCAAAATTAGGTGAAAGTCTGATAGAGGTTGAATTTTACTGCTTTGATCTGATTGTTATTAATCCTCCTGTTCAGCCTCCTAGTCAAAAGGAGCAAAAAAAAAAAAATTACAAAAACAATAAACAATTGGTGTTTCATTGCACAAGACAAGTTATTAAAAACTAGATGGGTGACTCATTGAGTTACATGGCTCATCAGTGAATTACAATATAGAAAACATTTCCACTTTCCAGTCTGAGGCAAAGTGTTCTTTTTGGTCACTACACCTTTATATGTTGTACTATAAAGAGATCACCTGTCCTGAAAAAAAACTGAATTTAAAATGGTTGTTCACTCAGGGATTACCTACAGTTTCACTGACACTATTACTTGTCTATATAGAGTGACTTCCATATATTGGTCTGTAAAATAATATACATACCAAGCAGAGCATGGACCAAAGCAGTGAATAACTGAGTAAATCTCTATTTCAGTTGCAGCCCTGTTACATGTGTTTAATCCACACATAGGATTATTGCAAATTTGTAAATTAAAGGAGAACCACTCCTATGAATGACTGATTGGTCATGTTTAGGTGCACAAAATCAAAAAATCATTTAGGTTGGAAAAGCATTCTAAGATCATTGAGTCCAACCATTAATCCAGCACTGCCAAGTCCACCACTAAACTGTGTTCTGAGTGCCACATCTGTCTTTGAAACACCTCCAGGGATAGTGACTCAGCCAATTCCCTGGGCAGCCTGTTCCAATTTGCTTGTTGATGCTTTCAGTGGAGAAATTTCTCCTAATACACAATCTATATTTCCCCTGCCATAACTTTAGGCCATTTCCTCACTTACTACTTGCAACAAAAGACTGGCCCTGATCCTGCTACAACCTTCTTTCAGGCAGTTGTAGAGAGCAAGAAGACCCTCTCTGAGCCTCCTTTTCTCCAGGATAAACAGCCCCAGCTGCCTCAGCCTCTCCTCACACAATCTACTTTCTGGACCCTTCCCCAGCTCCATTGCCCTTCTCTGGACTCCTTCCAGCACCTCAATGTCTGTTGTAGAAAACTGAACACAGGATTTGAGGTGTGGTCTCACCAGTGCCCAGTACAGGGGAACAGTCACTGCCCTCATCCTTCTGGCCATTTATTGCTGATCCAAGCCAGGATGCCATTTGACCTTCTTGGCCACCTGGGCACACACTGGCTCATGTTCAGCCAGCTATTGACCAATATCCATCCCCAGGTCCTTTTCCATTGGGTAGCTTAATATAATCCTTAAATTCAGTGCCTGCATCTCTGCTTGAATCAGATGTCTCTGCATTCATGCATTCTGCACATACAATTGCACCAAAAAAAAAGATATGAGAAAAGGAGGTTTTAAAATGTGATGAGATAAAGCATTTTAAACATAAACCCAGCATTTCAGGACTACATCATCCTGGTGTATTTAATTACAGGGAACACTGTAAGCAGTATCTAATTAGCTGAGCACTTGGGGCCTCAAATTTCTTATGATGTTTTCAGGAAAATATTTCACTAAATATCTATCATTGTCTGCATGGGCTGTAAACAGAAGGGAAAAAAATCAAGTGCAGAAATTCGAGTACTTTCAAAATAACAATCCTTGTATACAATATTTTCAAACAATCTGGAATGTGAAAATAAATCCTTATGCTATGAAACTGAAAATCTTCATGAAAACCCTAACTGCAGTCTTATGGCTGCTTCAGCACAGCACAGAGTCAGTACTCAGAAAAAAATAGGTGAATCAGGTCCTGATTCTTAGACTATTTTTACAGCCCTGGCTCAGTTCTCTAGAATGAGACAGCTGCATTTACAAGGAATCCTCTCTTTGTCTGGCATACTCTCTTTCCTCCAAATCCTGAATGCTTTGAAACATGAAATCCATGATCAGATTAATTACACAAAATCAATCAGGTACATTGGTTTTCCAGTGGTGTCATTGTGACATGACAGCAGGAATTCCCAAATTCCACAGACATGAATAATCCAACAGCCTGTATTCCTAGTGTTATTCTTGATTTCACCATTAAACTCAGACAAGTGACTGTAATATAAATAGGAAAGCTGGACTGGAAACACATCAGGCCCTTGGAGAGAAACTGGATTTTGACCCAAATTTTATGTCTGGTACCAATCTACACTGGGCTAAGTCAAATCATGACCTGACATTTGGGCAAATTCCCAGCTGGCTTTTACAGTGACAGTTCTGGCTCACCCTTAATGCTTTCTCTAGCTTTGGAGATACAAGATAGGAGTTAAGGGTTCTAGTTTTCAATAATATTCTCTATTTCAGGCCCAGACAAATAAAACTAAATTTAGTTAGAACTATGCAAAAAAGTCTTTCTCTTCCAAGTCTATTCTAACATAAAGAAACATTGGAGATAATATCTTCAAAAATTGGATATTATTTAACTGAAATTCCTTACAGTCTACTGTAAAGACCTAGCTAGCAGTATTACCTTTGCTAATGAGATGGCTTCCTGACACTTTGGTATACAAAGGATTGGAAAAACCAATTTGATTTATATCAGTGCATGAACAACAAGTAATGACAGTTAAAGAATCTTTAATAATTATCATGATAACTTTCTCTGGAAAACACTCCTATAACTTTAATTGATTTACAGTATTTTGTTAAAAGATATGTAAATTCTTAGGAACAAACTGAATATGTATTATTCTGAGTTTTAAAGTACCTACAATTTGCTCTGAAAAGATCTTATGTATCTATGAAAGAGTTTAAAAGCAGATTTTTTTATTACAGTTTATATATTTGCAAAGATTAAGGTGTACAGTAACTACTTTATTTACCAAGTCTTATAGTAGAGGGGCAAACATAATAATAGCAATTAAAATGGAAAACAGCAGGAACACTGAGCACAGCAGTCTGGTTACAATGGAATTCCTGCTGGTAGGACAACAGGAACAGATCAAACAAGAAGCAGTACTGAAGAGAAAAGGAGCCAGCAAAAATAATGAGCTTTTAAATTATAAACAGAAATGGACAACCTTCTCTTTAAACAATGTAAAAAAGGTGAATATAAAATTCAGTTACATGAAATAAGCAGAAAGCCACTATGAATAGAAACACTGTAGACAAGTTATTATAGAATGAGGGTTGTTTGCTGCATGGTTGTCAGTGAAAATGTATTGCTCTTATATTCCTTTCAAAATTAAAATGCTGCATCTGGGGACAGCTGTTGACTGATAAGGAAGGACTGCCTGGATTTCAGTGACATTATTTCTCTGCAACAGCATGTAGAAATTAATTTAGTTAAAGGGAAGACATGAAAATAAAACTGAAATAGAATGCATTTAAAGATGCTTCTTTTCCAAAACCCAGAGTTTATTATTATTATTATTTTCATTGTTGTTGTTGTTATTATTATTATTATTATTTAGTTTTTATTTCCCTTCAATTTCTGGTGCTGAAATATGTTTCTTTCAGATGATTCCCTCCTGTCTGCAAATCCAAATAACTGAGATGTAATGACAGTTGTGAGCATTAGGAAGAATATTCTATACATGTTTTGATTGAACATTTTTTCCATTCTGTATCCTATTTTTAAAGGCTTTATATATTAGTTGAGTGAATATCAGCCAATACAAGATTTGCCTGGAAATGGACCAATAGCCACACCTTTGCTGTCATTTGTGCACAATGCCTAGGGATTTAATGGAATAGAATACCTGCTTTATATAAAAATACCCATTTTAAAACAAAATGAGATCAGGCTTTTTTTCTTTTTTTTTTTCTGCCACCTAGAATCAGAAAGGAAACCATAAACAAGCAATTCCCAAATGCTGTATTGGTGGATGGTTCTCATACATCCATATTTAAGGGTATTTTTCCTGGAAAAAAATTTGGATTTGTGTTTATCTCACTGAAATGCAGTATCTCATGCTTAGAAATTATCTCATTTAATATTTCCTGGCATCCTATGGGAATAAAGGTTCATTCCCAACATTCTCAGTGGAAATCTTAATTATACATTGCCATGAAAAGCTGAGTTATTAAGATACACTTCTACACATTTCCAATTTTACATATATTACAAAACGTGGTTCTTGTACTACAAAAGATGGTTCTTCCAGATGCAGCAAATGCCTGAAAAAATATCCACAGATCAACAATTTAATATTTAACAGAGGAGACAGAACACCTTTCTCCTGCCCAAGAATGGAGCTAAAAACATCGCTCCTGTGATCCCTTGATCTCCTGATTCTGATGAAATTTTATTGCTGTGACAGTGTCCGACTCAAACACCAGTGTCTAGACTCATATGACACAGCATTAATAATTTAACTTTTATTTATAAAGCTCATCCCCTTTTACAAGTCAAGATGCTCTAAGAGAACTACACAAGATATTCAGTGTATTTTAAATAAGGTCACAATAACTTTTGATAACATGACAAAGAAGGCCTTTACAAAGCTTTCAAATGACAAAGAAATTTAAAAAGCATTAAGTTTGCAAAAGGAAGCACTCACTACAAAAGTACCAGGTAACCTTAACCCAGCTCTTTCTGTTTGTGAGCACTGTCCTCAGTACATAACTACCTATTCTTCTTGTTGAAACAAAAGCCTGGTGCTCTCTCACTCAGTGCCAGGCTGTGTGGTGCTCAGGGAACACAGGCTGTTCAACACTCCATTTGACCCACAGAGTTTAATTACTGCACACAGGCAAAGCCCTTCTGCAGGTCCTTCAGCACAACTCCAGGTTCTTGGCCTTGCTCAGTGTCCAGCAGGCAATGGGACAGGCTGGTCATGAGCCTGCCCAAGTCAGTGAGGGTCTTTCTACACATTTCACTGCACTTGTGTCTGACCTGAAGGAGGAGGATGTCCCAGGGAAGAGCAGGGGTGGTGGCATGACACGTTAGAGCCAGACACAGCTGAGGGTGAAATCATTCCCTGGTGAAATTCATCGTTCTTGGCATACAGATTTCCAGAGGAAAACACAGACTCCTCCCTGCCCAACAGAAAAGACAAAGAGTAAACAAAGAGCAGTTTATTGGTTATTTGCTTGGAAAAGAGAAATGGACTGATCTGAGCAAAATACATCTTTGTGAAATAACTCCAAGTCTATATGCACTGTCATGTGTGGCATGTAAAGGATTTTTCTCAAAACTTTGTATTTCTATGCATCTACCTTCATACACATATATTGAGTCTGCACACAGAGAATTTGGTTCAGAAAAAAATAGTTTACATGTGCATTATGATGCAGAGAAATAAAAAAAAAAAATATTTTTGTGAAGCTACTGATAAACAAATCCCTGAGGCACTCTTGATCCAAATCTCAGTTTCCCATTTACTACAAAAACATAAGCTTGCTTCCCTCTTTTGAAAATTAAGGTCTTTTCAATAAAAAGCCCTTCCTGTTCTCCCCTCCTACTAACTCTTTCTCTCCTTGGGGACAGAAGCATACCAGCTTTTCTTGTTACAGTTCTCAGAGTAAAACCATCTCCCTGGCAGCAACCAAGCAGAAATCTTTTAAGTGACTCATAAAAAACGGAGAAAAAAGAGTCTCTGAAACTCTGTGAGATCCATTTGGACTGCTTAAGATAATTCAGAGCTGCCCATCAAGAAGAACAATCCTTGATTCTTCGCTTTCAGGTATCTGTATTTCTTTCTTCCTCATGGTATTTGCATGGTACAAGATCAGTAGAAAACTAATGCAAGTGAAAATAAAATTTTAAAAATTTAATAAAATCAGTTTTCAGTTGAAGTCCTGGTCTCACAAACATTACTCACTTGGTTTTGGAGATTTTTTTAATATTAAAATCTTCTTCATACAAAAGAATCTTTTTTAGAGGATAGCTGTTCCCTCACAGTGCCAGGGAGGAGTAGCTTTTTTCTCAAGATTAGGACCTCAACAATATTCATCACAGGAAATCTTCCATAGTTTCAGCCAGGAATTTATATAAGTCAGGAAAGAAGAAAAACTTGAATAACTATGTCAGCATTTATCTGTGCAAACAGTGAAATCTTATTAAGATTCATACTAACTGTGGTACTTTTAAAACCATTTTCAGAAAAGAAGTTAAATGTTATTTAATAATTTGAGATGAATGTTCCAAAGAATAAAGTCTCTCAACATACAGAAAATATTTTAAGATAATGCATTAATCACACATAATCAGTGAAGAGTTTTGGGCTTTGACCTGTGTTTTTTCCAGGGCAGACACAAAGTCAAGTTTTTGCAAAAGTCAGTCTGTTACGAAACATGAGGCAGCTAACAGAGCATCATTGGTGATTACTAAATATCCTGCATACTTATTGTTTCATAAATCCTACAAGTAACAATAGATCAAAATACAGGTCGCTGAACCAGTGCAAATATTAGCTGTCTAACTAATATATTCACCAAGCTTTCTTCAAACAGCATCCTTGAGGAAAACTGCAGCACCAGATGGGTTTGCTGCTGCTTTCTTAGGCTGGCACTGCACTTCTGTTTTCAAAGCTAATGTTTCACAGCCTTTCTCTAAACTAAAAAGCATCTGACTCAGAAAAATGTTCTTTTCTGTACAGAAAAAGAAACAGGCAAGATTGCTTTCCAGCACACATCTGCACCTCTCCTGAAAACTCAGGGACGACTCGTGACTGCAGGAATGAGAGATTCCTTAACCAACTCTGCCACCATGAGGCCAGAGAACCCAAATGCACTAAAATCACACAAGTATCTTTGCTATCAAAAGTTTTTAAAATTAAGAGCCTTCATAGGTAAATATATGTGTTTTAGAAATTTAGAAATTTAAGAATTCGTAAAGTCAACCAGAGAAAATACTATTTTTATCCCAAGTTAATTAAAAATGGCTTGCCAACGCATTGCAATTCACTGACTTTTTTTCTCTGTCCTTTGTATTTATCGGTATGTACAACAATTTCAGAAATTACAGACTGTGAGGGATAAGAACAGTGGTATTGAGGATTAAATGAATTAGGTATGGCTTCATTAACATGAATTTCTTTCCAGTTCCTGCAAATTAAACCTCAGTACCTTCAGCATCTATTAAATGTATCAGTGTCATGTGGGGCCCAGAAAACACCTGTAATTATATTAGGAATTCAAAGGACCCAAGCAGAAGTTCACAGTAAATATTTCATATATATTTAAAACATTAAGATGAGCACAAAACACAGCAGCAGTCATGGCTACTTGGAGGAGGGAACCAGAGTGAAGCTACAGGTCTTGGCATTCATATCATACCCAATCAGTTCATGCATTCTCCCAAAAATAGGAACTAGAGTCCTCAGTCCTTCCCCCACAAAGGGATAAAGATCCAGTGTCCAGGAGCACTCCTCTCCCAACACGTAGGGGCACATAGTGATGGTGGAGTATGGACTGCCTGGAAGGAATGGAAGGGAAATGGCAAACTAGAAAGAGGAAGAAAGATTGTGTTCACATTGTAATTGGGGCCTTTTTAACAAAAATTTTAGGAAGTAGGGAAAAGAGAGTGGAACACAGGTCTTCCCCTCCCAGTCTGATGTTCCCATCACCATGTTACGGATCCATATGATCAAATTCAAGAGAAGAAGAGGGATTCTTTCACCCTCAGCTCAATTCCCTGGTGTGCAGGGTAACCTCTTGGAGAACAAAGATTTGGGTCACTTCAACTCAAAAAACAAAAAAAAGAAGTAAAACTTGTCAGTGGAACCTGCACATCTGGGATGAAGGTGAAGATAGGTAGGGAAATGAGGAAGGTACTGTGCAGAGTCAGGGGCTGGCAGTGTGGCTTGTTGGGTTATTTCCACTCACCCAATCTTTAGGGGCATCAGTATGCGACATCTTTAGAGCTGATCCAGGCACTGCATCTGATGTTTTCCCCATCTCCTATTCCCCAGAACCTCTGCAAGAAGTGAGGTGAAAAGAGGTAGAACAATATTTACCTTTCTCCTACTTCAAATCCCATTCTCATTTTTAAAAGCACAGACAGTAAAAAGACAATATAAGGAGTACATTCCAGACAGATCACAAGAAGGAACATTCAGTTCCAAGCAAAGATAAGGTTACTCACTGTCATTATGCCTATGTACAAGTACCTACTTTGGGGACAGTCATTTTTCAGGTTCCATCAACAATATGGACAAAAAGTCTCAATTCAAAATCCTGAACACAGAAAAGGAAGTTGCTTTTGAGACCCAAAGGATTTCTGAAACACCTGCGTGATGATGTCAAATATAATACAAATCTACAGGAAACCTGTAGATGAATCAAAAGGTCTGCATGGGACCTACATTTCAGCAACAGAATCATGCCCTAAATCATGCCCTAAATAGTTGGTTCTATTGGTATCAAGGACTCATGTAGAAAATTACCTATAAAAATCTACCTTTCAGTCTTCTAGTCCAGTACTAGTTCCCATAGGTAAGGTTTGAACTGAAATGTAGGAAGACCTCGCAACCTGGCAGATCATCTAGACCATCTACAGAGCCAGACAGAGGTATTTACCCTTTTGAGATGCCTTCAGATGCCTCACTTGGATCTTAGGTGCCTCTCCAGAAAACCTGGACTTTCCCACAGGTTCTGTGTCATCACTTGAAGTCCATGCAGATGCCTTGAACACCCAGTGTGCCTCAGAGAGCAGTGGATACCTTTGCACAGGTAACCAAATAAAGATTCTAATAAACTCAACCCAGTTGAGATAAATGTCTGCCCATGGAAGCAGCAGCAGTCAACTTTCCAGAACAAAGACTGGGCTCAAATGTAGTCTTCACACAGGATGTAGCTACAGCTGAAAAATTTCCCTCCCTGTATGAGGTCTCTAACTCTTGCCTTTAGTTTACAGCATGGAAGATCTATGAATCCTTCTCAAAGAGACAAAAAATATGACTAGGAATAATGAGCATATATATAGCAAACAACACAGCAAACTACTTATAAAAGACTTATTTTATGTTGTAGGTCTCACACCTCTAATGCAAATTATTTGCCTGTCCACTAGCAGAAAGAAATTGAATGCCATTTCCTTAAGCTATCTTAAACAGAATGAGACCTCTAGCTGCTATTCCTTCCTGAATATGAAATCTGGAGGAGACTTAAGCCAAATGTGTGAATTCTAGTCTAACTGCTGCCTCAGGGAGACACTGGTGTGCTGCTTCTCTGCAAACTCCTGACTGACTGGGTTAGCTGATCCCTTGCTCAGGGGCAGCAGTTGTTATGAAACCCATCACAGACAACTGATGCCAATTCTGCATTGTAGAAGTAACTTCAGCATCTAGGATGCAATGGTAAAAACTTTGAATGATGATTCTCAATAGAAACCTTTTTTTTTTGCCTCTTTTAATTTCCCAAGCTGCTACAGGACCAACAAAAGACGAAGATACAAAACTACCTAATTAACTTTTAATTTTCTAAATTTTCATATTTCTTAAGAATAAAGTAACAAAGAAAAGTTCTGCTTAGAAGACAAGAGTCACCATCTTCAAATTTGTCAACTTCATGCAGATGGGCACCTGCCTTCCTCATTCTCTGCTGCATCATGTTTTTGCAGCCCTTGCACCCAGGTTGGGGCAACTCCTGGTATCAACACAGACTGTTGGATGAACAAATTAAGAGCTGTTCTGCTGAGAAGGACTCAGGGGTGCTGGTGTATGAGAGCCTGGACATGACCCAAAATGATCACTCAAAGCCCAGAAAGCCCAAATGTGTTCTAGCTGCACCAAAAGCACTGTGGCCAGCAGGGCAAGGGAGAGGATTCTGCCCCTCTGCTCTGCTGAGAGCCCACCTGTAGCACTGCATCCACCTCTGGGGTACCAGCACAGGAGGGACAGAGACCTGTTGGAGTGAGTCCAGATGAGGGATTCATGATTAGAGGGACCCTTCTCATGAAGAAAGGCTGAGATCAAAGCCTGAAAATCTAGAAAAAAAGAAGACTTCAAGGTGTCCTAGTTTCAGCCTTCCACTACCTGAAGGGAGCCTACAAGAAAGATGGAGAGGGACTTTTTGCAAGGACATGTAGTTACAGGAAGAGTGAGAATGGCTTTAAACTGAGAGTAGGTTCAGAAATTAGTAAGAAATTCTTTAGTGTGAGGGTGGTGAGGCACTGGAACAGGTTGCCCAGAGAAGTTGTGGATGCCCCATCCTCACAAGTATTCAGAGTCAGGCTGGATGGAATTCTGAGCAACCTGATCTAGGGAAAGGTTCTTCTTTTTTATTACACAACTAAAGACAGGACTCAAAAATAGGCTTTTTAGTCATAAAAGTAATGGCTCGAAAGATCTAGTTGGTCCATTTAACTTCTAGTTCTGAACCTCACGTCATAACAAGATTAGCAAATACACCACAGCACTGCGAAAAGAAATACCTAGACATTCTAATGGAAGAAAAGTAAAACCAAATCTTTTCCTCAGAACTACAGGGAAAAAAACTATTTTTCACAAAAATATAGTTGTATGGCATTCATGTGTACCCATCCACTCCTTTGGAATTCTACCATAGCTTTTTCTACATATTATGTTTTCCCCAGTTTATTTGAATATTTCTTCATTTTTCAGATTACCTCAGAAAAGTACCATTACTTAAGATTACCATCTCATTTTAATACACCATATTGCCAGAATTCCTGAATAATATACAGGTAGCCATAGTTTATTTTCCAGTAAGATATTTTTTTATAACATATTGATTTTGACAGCTTTCCTGACTTGAAGAAAATAAGATTGTCAGAATTTGTGAAAGAAGATCAGGAAAATCTATCATATATATTACCACTATGGTCTTCATTTTTCAGTGAAGGGTACTCTCTCTCATGCAGAAGACAGAAATGGATGCAGCATACTGATGCTAGCATTGTGATGTGTGTAGAGGTACTTTCCTGCTCTGGTATGTTAGGAGCTTATTAACATTTTATAGTCTTTCTTTCCACATATCATGAAATAGGCTGTAATTAATTCAGCACGAACATTCAGAAATCAAACGATTCAAAGTCAGGAAATGCAGGTAAAAAAAAAGGCTAAAAAGCTTTTCTGTTTTCATTTTGATGCCAGTAGAAAGATACATTAGACCTCAGATTGTTCAGTTTATTTTTGCACTTAGTTTCATGGAATGTAATTGAAATTCTCATGAGAGAAAGGCAAATGCATTTGGCCCAGTGTGTTTTTGAACAGAGTATTGTGAGAAAATGATACAGATACTTAAATGCATCTCTGACTTCTTTATAAAGATATAATTTTCCACATATATCAAATTTCATGCATATTGATTGTCTTTAGACAATTTAGAGAAAGCCAGTTAGATTTAGAATGTTTTATCTTGACTTCGTGTTCCTTTTTAAGATTTGGCTCGGTAGAAGACAGGCTTTTTGGGAATCATTACTTCCAAGGCAAGATCATCCTGATTTTTACAGACCATGTGCTCAAATCTACACAGCAAGCACTTTACCATTACAGTATTATATTTTTAATAACAATACATGGACAAATGCACAAACACGCAAAAGAAATTAAGCAATAATTACCATTATGAAAATCTGTTTTTATCATTGTGCTGAACCAATAGGAGCATGCAAATGAATTCAAATCAGCCAAGGGTATTTCGATCATTCTAAGATTCTGAAGACATAAAAACCTCTTTATTTTTCCCCTTCAGTTCAAAATGGGTAAATGTATTTTTTTCTGTCTTGTTCTGAAACATCACTTTTCTGTCCCCAAACTGCCCTTAACATCACCCAGAATGCACAGCATTTAGCTCTGACTTCAAGTAATAAATCAATTATTTTATGATTTGCAAGGCGTAGAAATGAGAATTAACAAGACTTTTTTCAGCCTCCAGAAAGAATACAAAAGTTAAAAGTCCAAGTCAATATACAGCTATTAGCATTAATTATTGATGTGATTAATATTAATGTTACTTACTATGAAGGGGTATTTGAGTAATTTTTAGATGTCTACAACCATTATGAATTCCACCTTTTGTCCTTCACACCTATTTATAACTAGACCCTTAGCATTCAAGTAGACTTATCTAAGAGGCAGAAAATATTATCTTCCAAAGTTAAAATTAGCTGCAGATCAATTTTCTTGAATAAGGTGATCCTAAATCAATTTCCATCTATTTGGGATGAGTGCCCTTTGAATTTTCCAGTTTCTGTTTAATTTCACATGCATCTGGCATGGTCTTTCAGGGTCTGAAGATCCAAGTATTGCCTTTGATTAATTAACTAGAAAGATACTGTAGTTAACTAACCACACATCAGTTACTTTATGTTTTCTGCCTGTGTATGAATCTCTTCCCTCTATCATTTTAATTTACTTTGTAGCAGGCTTCTAATGAGTTAGAAAAGCTTCCTCAGACTGAATGTAGGTAGACAGTATGCAGTCAAACTGCTGTGCAGGATTTGCTATCTCAGAGCTTTGTTCAAGATATTACAGGCAAACAGAGCCATCCTTCACCTCCCCATGGGAAATGCCCTTCCATCATCTCATGCAATATAACTTCAGCCAGCTTAGCCTCTAGAAAGTGCCAGGCACTCTAGATTGGCAAGACATAACTGAAGGTTCAGTGGAAAAAATAATTGTTGGAAAAGGAGATAGGAAAAGGAATCACAATACAAAATTGTGCCACAAAACCATTTGTGCCCAAGAAAAACAGGACAGTGACAGAAGATTCAGTAACTCAATGCTATTTGCCTGCTTGGGTTGTAGAGTTACAAGGAAAGCTTCAGTTACTGGAAAATGTTATTTTCCCTTGTAACCTGACATTTGAATACACAGAAAATAAATATGTATTTCATGCATGATATATCTAGTGAAAATGTTGCTCAAATGTTCTCATTAGAGAAAATTCTTGAATGGCATGTGTAAAGCACTTTGCCTATACATTCCTAATATTACCTCAGATACACAATTTCTCTAAATAAGGAATATTTAATAACATACAGTCCTCATCCTAAATGAATCTTGACAATAAAAAAATTATGACCTTATGTCCCAACCTCACTCCCACACACGTGAACAAAAAAATTCATTCCAAAGGACAGGAAGAAAGGCAATTAAAGGTGCAGCTGTCCATCAGGATGCATTATTTGTATCTCACCTCTTGAGGACACAGTGTACCACTACCACAAGTGCTGTTCTCCTGACTCTTCCGCACCAGTGTAAATCACAGCCGCACAATGTGCCCTGCCAGAATTTTCTGTTCTCTTTGCTATTAACCATGGATCTTGGCTTAATGGTGGGGCACAGAAGGTCCAAAATGAAGGGATGAGGAAGCCATTGAGGAATACACTTTAAAAGTTTCTCTCTGCCTTTTTGTTCACTTGCTTTCAGTGTTTCAAATTTGCTTGGACAAAGTGCTATGGTTCTGAGAATGGGTCTAAAGTGCTGCTACAGTTAGAAGATGACTTTCTTCTTAAGAGCATAAAGCCTTTACTTTCTACTTTGTAGAAAAAATAATCTGATTGAAAAGATTATAAGATTTTAATGTTGTCTCCTTGCTCTAAATTTCCAGTGACGAAGAGTATTTACATTTTTCAAAGACCCATTTCATATAGATATTCATTTATTAATCAGTCTTAGAGGTTTTGTTACAGCTCTTAATTATTCATCATTAATTTTGAAAGCCCTCAATAAATTATATAAGAAACTAAACAGCACAGAAAAACTCTTAAGAAGCCCTGCCTGAGTGAGACACAGAAGCTTTTACAGACAACTTGCCCATTCAGAACTGCATGCCCCTTCGGTAATCCTTGAAACAGAAGCTTAGCTGTCAGACCCTGATTAATGCTTTAATTTAAATCCTCTGGTCTTCACTACTAATAAAAATTTGTGCGGAGCAAATAAAGATACAAATGTGCCGCAAGTGGTATTACTCCAACTGTGCCACTTGAGGGCAGTCATTTCGTGTCCTCTAATAAAATGGTAATTTAGCAGCAATTTCCCGTGTTGGCATTTAGGCTCTTCTGAGGCAAACTCTGCCATTGATACACAGAAAATGAAAACAAAACTCAAACTACCTTTTCTGAATAGATAATCTGATCTGAAATTCATCTTGGGAGAGAAAGCTAATAAATTTGTGGCAAAATCTGTAATGACAGAATAAGTGCTCAAATGAGAATTTCAAAAAGAACAGTTTAAAGGATACTGAGGAAAATTAGACAGTTTCAATCAACTGGGCCTCGAAGATTTGTCCTGAAGTATGTAATGCACTTAAAAGAAAATATAACTGCCTTATTTTACACTTACACTGCAAGCAAATCCTGAAGGATTTGCCCTGAAGCAACCTCAGCATTGTTAGTAGTGGTGGTTGAACTAAATTAATAGAAGATGGGTGACATTCCTAAAAAAAAACAAAAGAGAAAAGTGAAAAACATGTGGGAGATCTTGAGAGCAAGGAAGAATAAGGAGAGGCCAAATTATTGCAGATTAGCCATCTCAATTCAGAACTATAAAATACTGACAAGCAATAAAGAAATTTGTAAACTCTTGAAAAGTATAAAGGAAAGGAGCAAGTGCTGCCTACACAAAAATCTTGTCACACCAATTTAATTGTCATCTATGATAGAATACAGGGTCCCATGAAAAAAGAAAGGAGAACTGAGTCCAATATACCTTGGCCTTGGTCACATTAACAATAGCTCAGATAGCTTTAGTGAAAAAATGTTGTGAAATTATGGTTTAGCTAAAGTCATAGTCTAGAAAAAAACATGCTTGAAAATATGTACATAAGGAAAAGTTATCAAATAATTTACAGTTTGAACAGTAAGACATATTTTGGATTTCCCATTGATTCTGCCACAGCATTTAACCAACGCTCCTGCTCTGCTCTCATTCAAAAGTCCCCTGAAGCCACTGTCTCGCAGAGTTAATTCAACCACATGATTGTCCTGAATTACTCTGCAAGGCCCACACTCAATGCTTCCAGCTTCTTTTTCAAAATGTGTTCCTGCTTTCCTCTTAGACTCATTCATCCACAGAAAACAACCCTCCTTTAGCCTAGATGCTCTTGCTCTCTTTGCATTACAATCCTCACAAATCTTCTTGCATATCTTGACAAAGAGTTGAACAAATGCCATTTGCTATGAACCCATGTTATGTAACTTAAATTCTGTATACTTTTACCTTTCAGATGGTAATTTAAATTAAAGGGCTTCTTTCTGTTTTCTATTTTGTTGGGGTTTTTTTTAATTTTCAGTAAAAGATACACTGTTTTGCAAGGTAGCCGAAGTAATTTTTTAAGCAAACTCAGGTTTTGCAGCAATTAATGGACTGCTTTTTTTGTGCATACTTCTCCTCACACCCTGAGTGTGAGACCTCTGTATGTGCCTGTGATAAATGTAAACTACATATGTATCCAGTGAGGATAGTGCTTGGATTCCAACAGTCATTTTCTCTATACTGAAGCTACTGTAAAGGCCCTATTGACACCTCCTATTGCCCACAAGAAGGCAGCAATAGGAGGTGAATGGATGACAGAGACTTCTTCATTTCAGTGACAATAACTGCTCTGAACTTTGATTCTTACCGTAGCTTAAAAAGTGTAAATTCAGTTCCATTGATGGAAAAAACTACTGTTTTGAAAGAAGAGTAGTAATAAATTTTACTAAAATATTAATATTGTGCTGGAAAGAAAAGACAAATGCTTTTCCTACTTCAGAGAAACCAGATTCTACAATATGAATCAGACTATAGTGAAGATGTTTTATAGTTCTTAAATGACCTTCAGAAAATCTCTTGAAAGAACAAAAGAAAGCTTGTGACAGTGTGAGTGCCATAAACATCTGAAAATCTGAGCAGATTTTGACTGAAGGCAGCATCACATTTATTGACACTGCAGATACCTCCTCTTCAAAAGGACTCAGGGATCTCATGAAGCACAGTCAAGTTGTTAAGATTCATATTGTATCTGGAACTTCCATTTAATATGAAGCAGGGATATTATTTAAATCTGTATTGTATTTGCAATGGTAGACTATCAAGGTTATCCAGAACATTGGAAGGGAAGGAGGCCGGAAGGGAGGCAGGGAGGGAGCATGGGAGAAGAGAGAGAGGAATTTTTTGGTTTTCATCTTGTTATCTCACACCAAAATAATTTCATATGATCTGGCCATAAGACTGAGGGCTACTTAGTTTCAGCAGGACACCAGAAGGCAAACCATCCCAGCAATTTCTGGACATTACTGCCTTACCCAGGAAAGACTTTAGCACTGCTGTTTTAAAGAATTATACTTTCTGAGCTGACTCAGTTATACTGAGTCACTGTGGCTCATAGTGGTTTTAAATTCAGTTTGCAATCTTCCTTGAGATGAAGGAAGGTGACTGTTAAACACAGGAACAGACCTTCTGAAAGCCCTGAAAAGAGGTGGGGAAACATTTTGAACATAGTCAGCCTGACCACACAGTCTACATTGTTTAAGTACTCTGGAATTCATCCATAGCAATGATGCAATTAAATACTTTTGCAAGAAAAGTGATTTTAAAATGTTAATATAGTACTGAGAATAATACTGTTTATATTGCATTATAATTAAGCATCAGCTTAATTATCCTTAAAGACTCCAAATTACAAAACCACATTGCTCCAAAATACAGTTCTTCTTCCTTATAACTTATGAATCTGATTCTCCAGTACTTGTTAAAATAATTTTTTGTGGTCTCTCTGCTGGGCATCTCTGCTCTCAAGTGACTTGACAGCTCCTTCTAATTTGGTGTTGTCAGCAAACTTAGTATTCCTTCAAGTCCTGCCTCCATGTCGTTTATGAAGACATTGAAGAGCACAAGGCTGAGGATGGAGCCCTGCAGAACCCCACTGGTGACAGGTCCCCAGTCTGATGCCACCCCATTCACTATAACCCTTTGTGCCCAACCTGTGAGCCAGTTGTTCACCCATCCCATGAGGTGTTTATCCAGCTGTGGGCTGGACATTTTGTTCAGTAAGACACTGTGAGAGACAGTATCAAAAGCTTTGCTAAAGTCCAAAAATATTACACCTACAGGCATTCCTTGATCAACTGGGTGGGTCACCCTGTCACAGGAAGAGATTCAACAAGCAGGACTTTCCCCTCAGGAAGCTGTGCTGGCTGTGACCAATGACTGTGTTGTCCTTCAGGTGTTTTTCAATATCTCACAGAATAATTTCTTCCATGATTTTACCAGGCACTGAAGGGAGACTGACAGGCCTGTAGTTTCTGGGGTCTTTCTTGTCCTTCTTGAAAATCAGAACATTAACCATCTTCCAGCAATAATAAAGGGCTGTTTTATCATCTTTTTAATTTTCATCATGACTTAATTTGCAGTTACTTTTGATGTAAATGATGGTGCTTTTTGATATCAAATACTCAATCACAAGTTCTTACTGTATTTGGGTTATTGGTAGCATGTATATTCTTCTGTATCTATTTAGGAGAAGTAGAGCTAACTGCAAGTAATGTCACGGGTGTGTATTACAGTTTTTAGTAAAACAGATATATTAGCATTAATAATTTGAAAGCATTCTTCCTCTCCAGGATATTCCAAGAAATCTTGTATGATTGCTTTTGGTCATTACGTTAATGTAAGTCTACATTATCTTTGGATGGGATTCAGCAATTCTGAAGTGGAGTCATGCACAGTCTAACATCAAGAAAATGTGGGTAAATTATCCATTGCTCAAAGAAATGTGTAGCTTACAGTATATAAATAAGACCACATGACTCTTATAGAAAGTCAACCAAAACACCGATTTTAGAAAGAATTCAGAATTTCAGACTGCACTAATAAGGCAAAGGGCACAGTTGGACAAATGCAGCAACCATCCAAACATTCCCTTATCCTCCTATTTTCCCTATTTTCCACACTTGCTCCTCCCCAAATCTCCTAAATCCCTGCCTTTTTCATCTTTGGTTCCTGCCTAGAAGCACATGATTATTGTCTCATCCCAAGATGCTCTTGCCATCACAATGACCTCTCTTAGTCTGAAAGGTGATTTGGAGACCTACTCCAAATGAGTCATGATGATGGATTTTATGCCTGGATACTGGGGCTGGGGCCCTCCTGGGGCAGCCTCAGCTTTGTGAGATACTACTCTGTCTTCAAATTAATGGAGAATAAAAACAAATATTCACTTCCAGCTAATTGTCCATTTCCTACAGAGCAAAATGCAGTATAAGTCATAAAGCAATCCTGCCAATGATGCAATACTACATTTCATATTTCTTTCTCATCTTCCAAAATTCCAGGATAATGGGAGCTATGTCATTTTGCTAGTTTTAGACACTTAGAAAAGTTATGTGCATTCCTTTATCTCTACAGATGAAAGCAGCTTAAAATGTCTTGTTACTTTCCAATATTAAATTTATCCCTAGAGAAGAAAATGCAATTTTTAGGCTCTCTAAAGATGAAGAAGATGCATTGGAAGAAACTTTCCATGACTGAGACCTAATCCCATTTATTTAATGACATAATGCATTGATGGTTAAGCACCAAAGGAAAGTTGATGGCAAATTATTTTTTCACAAATTTAATATACCTTAAGCAACAAATATTTAAACAACAACAACAAACAGAAAAAAAAAAGAAACAAATTATTTAGCAATATACTCACAAATTTAATTTAGCTCAATATAGCTTTCAAACTTAACATTAATATGCCAGAAAAAAAATACAAACCAAACCCCTAACTCCAGTGTAAAGTAACCATTTTACTTCTCACAAAACTACCACAATTATTATAAGCTTACAGTCTGAGAGAAGACATACTATAGATTGTTTGCATAAGGAACATTTTGAGAGCCAACAGAGTATGAAAATAAGGAAATTAGTAATTTTTCTATCTTTATATCATATTTTCTCAAGTAAACAGTCTTGGGAAGACTGCAGAAGCTTGCTAAATCTTAGTTCTGTTAAGGCTGAATGTCAAACTGACTTCAACTACATATTTATATACTAAATATTTGGGGGGATGATGTTTTGAAATATCTTAAAACTGGAAACTATTTAAATAGCAATTTGAGACATGTTGAATTATATATATAGGAGCAAGAAAAAAATCGATTTGAGAGAAAAGGTCTTAATACTCTAGAAAAAAATGGCATACCATATTACAGACATCAGCATTCGATGATCTCATGTTGATTGGTGTGATTTTGACAACACAACTTTCATGGATTCCAAATTTGACCTTTGCTGCTTCTTTTTGTTTCAATTCCCTTTTCTGAATTGGAAATTGGCCTGGGGTTTGTTTTGGGGTTTTTTGGTTGTTTTTTGTTTGGGTTTTTTTTTTATTCTCTCACACTCACACTAGCCAAGAATTTAACTTTGTTCAGTAACTTTTCATGTGGGTTGACAAATTTACTTTGCTTGGCAAATTTAAATTACTTCGATAAAAATTAGTTCTTTGTGTTTGAGACCTAGGACAAGTCACAACCTGATCTTTTATAAAACCCCCAACATTCTTGCATTGTTAGGTCAGCTGTATTCTTTCTCTGTCTTGCTTTTTATACAGTCTTTAAAAAGGTTCAATTTCTGTGTGCCATTCTAGTTTTTCAACTTAGTGAAAAGAAAAGGAAGAAGGAACCAAACCAAAGTGCACACAAATTGTTTTGCTGTGCTCATAGTAGGCACTTCTAGAGGAGTGACCCACTCAGAGTGAAACAGAATCACAGAATGGCTGGAATTGAAAGAGGGCTCTGGAGGTCATCTAGTTACACTCCCTGCTAAAGCACAGCCACCTGAAGCAGGATTGCATCCAGGCAGCTGTAATAACTCCAGAGAAGAAGACCCCACATCTCTTTCCTCATTCTCTTTGCTGCTGCCTCCCCTTGAGTTATCTTACAGGACAAGGAATGCACCCTCCCTGCAGGGGTGAACAGCACCATGGTTCAAGCACCAGCACCCAATGGGCCTGGTAAGTAATAATTCACATTAGGCCCAAAATATATTGCATGCTAAAGTCCTTCACATATATCCAGCTGTAGCTTAATTATTAGAAGTGTGGTAAGTAGCAATGTTTGACTACTGCCTAAATTGTTGTCTAAATCAATGTCTAATCATCATCTGAACTATCATTTCAATGAGCATTAATTAATAATTAATTTAACATCACAATTTAATTAACATTAAGCTATTTATATCACCATTTTTCGTTCAATCATCAATTAATTACCATTTTATTATCATATGATCATTAAGAAAAACCTTTTAGTTCTCCCCATAATTATGACTTCTCTTGATATTTGCAACAGTTAGACATTTTTTTCTTTTTAACAGATGGATAATGCAGCTTTTCTTATCTTACTAGATGTCTCAGGGAAAAAAAATTAGCCATAAAATTCATAGGCTGCATTACATGTGTGTGTGTGTGTGTGCATGTTGCTCCCAGACAACAAGGTCTGGTTTTCACAATTATTTTGTTTCTTCTCCTGAGGCTTAGATATGAAGGTTGCCAATAAAATATAGATTCCAATGCATATAAAAGCTTCAGAATATTAAAGCACTGGATCTAGAGAGTTCCAAGACAGACAAGGCATCCACTGCAAAAAGTATTCATGCAAAGTGTTCAGACAATGCATATATTGTAAATCAAACAAGGGAGGCAAGAAACAGAGCTGCCCAGTCCATTCTAGGAGAAAAAACATGCCTTTGTTTTCCTGTAGCATTGTTAGACACAAAGAATGCTGAATAAGTGATGAACTTAGCTTTTGTGTGATTAAGTGCACAAGCTGTATTTCTGAATTTTAAAGTCAACTGGACAATTTTCAGTAACCTTTGTAATTAAACATTAATTCTTCCAAGATGTTCTTTTACATAATGTAGACTTGAATAGCAACATCCAGCAGCTACCTATTCTAGAACCAGTGAGAGGTCTCAAATGTTGTGCTGCTTCAAGTCAACAAAATTTGAGGTCTCAGACATCAGTGAAATTATGCTTATTAAACATGACACATGATAAATTAATGAAAAATAGCCTAAAAAGTACTAGTCTTCTGAATCTCTTTATTACATGTTATTGGCATAATTAAAAGAGGCTAGTATATGTAAAATCAGTATAAACACCCTTCTCAAAAGACTATTTCTCCAAATAGTAAATAAATAGAGAAATGGAAGAGAAACTTTGCAACGTAGGAGAAATAACTTTGTCAGGGAAAATGTGCTTTACAAATTTTTCACCTATACAAGCACACAAACACTGCATAACATTAATTCTAGCAAGACTATTATTTTACTTGCTAAGTTTTAGTTTCCTCACCCTAAGTTATTCTGTGACAAAGGAAAAGGACAATAAAGCTCCCTGGCAGCTTACAGGGAAAACATCTTCTCCTGAAGGGGAAGAATGTCTACATTTAAGTAGCTGAAGACACGCTGGTTCCAAGGCCTGTTTTTCACATGCAGGCTTAGAACAGAGATTCTTTCACTGTCACCCTCTTACATAAATATTTCCCTCCCTGAGGCTGTATTCAATTTAGAACTGGAATAATGAAAAGTCAATAGTGGCCTGACAGGGACAGACACACATGGATAAATTTTGGCACTGTCATTATTTTTTATTTGGTGAAGCTTTGAGAAAGCATTAGGAAAAGCTTTAAATCCACATGCAGACAGCATACCTCCCCAGAATGGCAAGCTGAAGCAGACCTTTTCAGCAGATTCCAAACCTTGCTCAAATTTTAATGTGCTCCATTTCTCCATTTGCAAAGCAGAAATGAAAGATTCCTTTTCTCTTCCTTCTATCCCTCTGTGAATTAGTGATTCACCCTATAAGATATTTGAGATATACACCACATATACACCATAGACAGACTAATCCCTTTGCAGAGCTGATGAGGTGAGTCCCATGCCATGTTTTCAGTGACGCCAGTGCTGTCAGCACCAGTTAACTGCTCTCCAGGCTGCGAGGCAGAATTATTCCAGGGTTTAAGTAAGCAGGCACAAACTGTAGGCTGCACAGGGCTTAGGCAAAAGGCAAGGATTTCTATGCTCAGTCAGGGTTGTTTCTCAGTATATCCATACCCTAATTTTAGGTATATAAGGAATTTTAAGGACAGTCAAAGAGAATAAGTATTCTCTGGAGAGCCACTCCAACCTGGACTTGAGCAAAATTTACATACTGAGAGTCAAGGCAAGGCAGAATCTAGGTAACATGGATGCCATTTTTATCATTATGTGTATGTACAACATCCAAAACATTGTGGGGTTCAGATTTCCCTTGAGAACTTCAATGCACACCAGAGAATGAAAGTACTAGTTTTGCTTCTATAGATTCACTGGCCACATTGCCTACTCAGAGTTTTAGACAGTATCTCACAGTTTGTCCAGCAGAGCTCCTCCTCAACGAAGATGCAGCAGTAATGACAAACCTGTGAATAAACAAGCTGATAGACAAGTCTATTAACTTTGTCTCTTTTAAGATAAAAACTACAACTAATCAGCTAGCTTAATGACGCTTCTCATAGGTGCAAAATTAACAAAAGAACATTATCTGTGCAGAGCATTCACAGATAACACAGCATCAAACACTTAAGGCACAGAAATGTTGCTGTGGCTGTTTGTAAAAGAATTTTCTTTAATGTCTCATTGGCTGTTAATTTTCTTTGACGTTTCATAATTAAGTATTGCCAAGCCCATACTACAAAGGTATGTTACATTCTGGATGTAGCTTTCACTTAGAAAAGGTTTTCTACAATAATTAAATGGAAGATCATAATCTGAAGTCTCTTAGAGACATTTGAAATAAAATAACTGTAAAAATTGAGAGCCTATTCCCCATCTAAGGATAACTTTCAGCTGAAAAGCCCTGCAGTGTAGAGCAATATATCCACTAAACCCCTGAAAACTCATATTCTAGGGCAAACTAAAAAGTAAACAGCATTATTGATTTATGTGGTAGCCGTATTAAGAAACCAAAGGTAGGGAATTTTTACAGGGGGAATGAAGGGAAAAGCAAGAAAAAACAATCTTCTGCTCTGTCCTACCACCATTCTACCAAAAGCTCAGAACCAGAAGTACTTCCTACTTCCCACTGATTTTTAACCTGTTGACCATGGAATATTGTCCTTTCTTCATTTGTGTGAAATGACATCCTTGCTCTATTCCAGCCTCGTCTAGGATGGCCTTCAAAGCAGCTTTCTTAGCTCCTGTCTTTGCCTTCTCAGAGTTCTGTCCTTCCTCTTCCTCTGCTGTCCTTTGAGATTTTATTTCAACCGTCGTCTGTCTTCAAAACATTTCTAAAATATGCTTGAGGTTTCTTTTTTCTATTTTGATATGCAACCAAAAATCTCTTTATGCTATAATGAATCACCACGATACCCTTTTTTTTTTTTGGCTTTGCCACATGCTCTGCCTGTAAAAAGTCATAACATTGTTACAACAATTAACTTGCTATCCCATAACTTTGATTGCAGTATGCATTTCTGTGCATTCCTACACCTGTGGTTTCACATGCAAGGATGATGAAAATTGTTCTTGCTCATGAAACTGAAGAGAATAAAACTGTAATTTTGAGAAACAGCATCAGAGGTCAGATTAGAAAAGAAAAAAAAAGATACATTTGGCCTACAAATTGAAAGTTACAAGTCTGTGCTAGTCAGCTACTTGTCCACTTAATTAATCTTTTATTGCCTTGAGATAGCTGGCATGCACTGTCCAACACCATTTCTCAGATAGAGCATGCTTTCCTGCTCCACTGCCATGCAATTTGATATTACCTCTGGAAGATATTGCCTGTACATCCAAGGCTCATTTCATATAATTTTATCTGTCTGAGTGTTCATATCTCTACAAGTACAATGAAATTCCACACATTATAAAATGTCAGTGTTCCACTGATAGTGCAATTTTATTCTCTTGTTTATCACAATAATAATATCTGAGTTCATTAAAACACCTACTACATCTCTTACAAATTGTTCCCTAGTAATCCTTTCTTCCTTGACAAGAAAAAAGTCCTTGCAGAAGAATTTTGTGACAATGGTACCTCCCATGCAGCTCTTGCTGAAATTTGTACTACTTTTCCAGCATCTGGTTTTCCCCCTCATAACACAAGATAATGTCCCACTAACCTATTGTTGAGAAAGTAATCTCCAAAAGACTATTGTTTCTTCTGTTTCATGTCTGACACAGTTTGCTGCAGGAACATAAACAGGCTCAAAGAAATCCACAATCACAACAGAAGAGTGATTTGAAAGTGGGATTCCTATGGAGGCATCAAGCTTGTGAGTAGGCAGGCAAAGTAGCAGTTACAGAATTTCCCAATATACACTCAGAAATGAAAGAACAAAATTAAACCAAAACAAATTACAAGTCAATTAGTTTTTATAAAATTATGCTTTGGAAGAGAATATTCACTAACATCAATATAAAATCACTACAGTACTTGCTTTGGGAAATAATTATTTTTAAGCAGAAAGCCCCAACACCCATCAAACAAAACCATCAAACAGCTTTTGGCTCAGCAATTATTAATAATGAATTTGCTTCTTTTTAGTCTGTAGGGAAGAAAAAAAAAATCACAAAATATACACACTTGGACAACAAAGAAAAGATTTCTCAGGAAACAGGCAACTATCTGAACTGATAAAATATATTCCTAATGATGGCTATCAATCTACTTAAACTCCAAATGTCCAGTTCTGTCCTGACTGCACTAAAGCCAGGAAGAATTACACTTGTACAAGAAAAGGCAGGAGCAGGGACCTAATCAAAAGTTTAAAAAGATGGTACCCAAAGAAATAACTGAGAACTGTAAATGCCTTGAAAACCAGAACTGGTTATGTTTAAATGCCACCTACTCACCAACATTTAAAAAACTACAAGCAACCCACAAGCTTCTTTTATTTAGAAAACTAAGATTAGCTACCATCCAAAATTGTTGGGGTTTTTATTTAATTCTGAACTGAATATTTTTGCCCAAGAATACTAAACAGAAAGGGATACAGAAAGGGGTACAGAAAGGGAAATATAAAAGACTNCAAGCTTCTTTTATTTAGAAAACTAAGATTAGCTACCATCCAAAATTGTTGGGGTTTTTATTTAATTCTGAACTGAATATTTTTGCCCAAGAATACTAAACAGAAAGGGATACAGAAAGGGGTACAGAAAGGGAAATGGAGAGCAAGACTAATATACAGAATGAAAGCAGGCAGTCTTCAGTTTTAGAAATTGCTTTAGGCAAAGTTTTGGGGGTGCTGAGACATTAATGAGAAATAGGTTGTGCTAGATCTGGAATTAGGAAAATATGTATTTTCTCTGGTCAGATGGACAGGATTCTCATGTTTCTTGGGTGATTTTAATTGTTTTGGCAGTGAATAATAATCAAATATATACAGAAACACTGTGACACATTTCTGCTGTCAAATTTTCTGCATCTGCAAAGGCACTGGGTTTTGGCAGCTCTCATGGTCTTTGCTTCTCTCTTCCTTCTTATGCACTGTAAATTTTGGTAGCAATCTTTTTCTTATTTTTCTTTTCTTTTTTAAATTAAAGATCTGTGTTGCAAGAGGCTCTCTGCTGCAGTATAAACGAAGACAATCTTTTGGAAAAATCTCTTTCTAAAGGCTTTTGCATAACAATAAGCACCTGGTCTCACTTACTCATCTTAAATGGGTTCCTCCACTAAAACAAACAGGTGTAAGAGAAGAAATCTGAAACCAGGATTAAAACTTTACAGAATTTGAAATCTATATTAGTGACAGTCAAAGAAATAGGCTGGTATAAGAAACCTGCAGATGGGAATCAGGTTGAAGATCCAGCAGGATGCAAAGACAGAGTTAGAAGAGGGCATGAAAAACAAATGTCAGGATTCTCTCATTTTTGTTTTTGTACTGTTGACAAATAGTTATGGAAGCAACAGGTAAAGTACTACACCTCACTTTAATTTCGTAGAATCATAGAATGGACCTTTATAGATCACCTAATCCAGCTCACCTGTCCCTGGCCTTGGGCAGGAACAACTTTACACTAGGTCACTAGATACCCATTCACACAAGCAAACATACTGAAGACCTATACAGGTATCAGAATTGTCATGACAGTATTTTTTTTTTTTTTAAATAACAGATTTTCAAACTACATTGGAAAAATGTGAAAAAACAAAGGCTGACAAGTCAAGAACTTAGAAAACATTATGGCTAATGCCAGAATTGAGATTGCTTAATGTCTTAATTTCTCCCCTAATGGTATATGCATTATAGTAACATAAAATTGTTGTAAGCTATTTTTCCCACTTGGAAGGATGCTTCATATTACAATTCTAGTAATGTATTTTTAAGCATAGAAAATGCTATGATGGGACTACTATTCCTACAAAGTTCACAAAACATATAAGCAAGCAATGAAGCTGACAGTGGAAAATGAGAAAACCCAAACAGGTTTCAATTTAAAGCATTAAGAAAATCAGACTCCTTTGTAATAAGACAATGCTGGAAGCCCCAAGAGAAAAGAAAGGAGAACACATCTGTTCCTGCTGACGTCAAGGAGGCAAAGGGCCAGGCTCTGCACACACAGCTCCCATTGCTTTCAGCTGAAATAACTTGTAACTTAGGGTTCAGCTGAGTTCTGTGGAGTCAAAAGTTCATAGTATTGTTAAGTGTCATAAATTATTATCAATGCATTTTGCTTGTGCCTAACCATGTTGTACAAACTGAATCTTTGACAGTCCCAAGCTTGAAAATTTGAGTATCCCTCCCAGTCTAAGAAAATAAGCAACTAGCTTTAGGAGGAGGATACTGAGAAACACTGGCTGTCTGCATCCAGAGTTTGGTTATTCTAAACTATTTACAACCAGATCATATCACTTGAAATTTCCTATTGCTGAAGATTAGAAAATAATACACTGAGTGTTCTTTAATTCATGTTCTTTTGTTAGTTATTAAGAGATCAACTAGAATTTACATAAAAATTATTCCCTTCCAAATGGTTTGGAAATTACTGCAGAAATATATCACTACTTTAAAAATGTTTTCTTGATAATGGTTCAGTTATAAAGAAGTCTGTTTGAGTATTGTTGACATTGCAGTTCTTCTTGCAATGTTCTTCTTCATCACAGTACTTTTAAATCACTGGTTTTGGCATATATATATTGCACCTCAACCAGTTGAACAAAATGTGTTAATTTACCTAAATTACTTAGCAGCTTATAAAGCTATAATGGAAAGAAAGAAGAAAGAAAAAAGGGAAGAGTAAGGAAATGAAACATGGTCATGGAAAAACAGCTCAATCTATTTGCTTTTAAAAAATATCTGCAGAAACAATACTTCCAATATCAACATTTTCAAATATTGTCTTTTCTCAGGAGAAAGCCTATAGCAATTTTTATTTTGTGAATAATTTTATTCATGGGACCTGAAATTACTTCAGATAAACAGTTCCAGATGGATCAGCTGGATATTAACTTATTAAGGCGTGTAACTAAGGGTTCTTATAGTGCATTCCTACATTGTATTTCAACATCAGTAAGACTGTTTTGATATCCAGTAGGAATATTACTGTACTCTATTATACTCTACTGTGCTCTACTATATTCTTCATGGGAGCCATAAAATAATGCTCAGTGTCCTAAACTACACTGCCGCTGACACGTGAAAAAGTATTTTTAGTCATTTTTTGAATGTTTATGTAAAATTTTTGCCCACATCTGTTACAAAAAATTAGTAAAAATTTATAAGAACTGTTTATCCATTGTCTTGCTTTCATTTAAATGCAGTCTGAGTCTATCCAGAAAAAGCCTGTTATTAAAGTGCATATTACTACTCAGCTTAATATTAAAAGAAAAAAAAAAAAGCTTATGGCAAACTATGATAAATAAACTGGTTATAACAGAATTATCTACTGCTCTTCAGGAAATTCAGCACGTTGGCTTGCACTGCAGAGATTCCAAAAGAATCTGGGTTTTGGATGACATGCAAATAACTTACTATAAATAATTGCCACATGAAGCAGGTCCATAAGAAGTAGGCTGTTTAGGCAGAAAAAAAGTGGATGGGAGATCAGAGTTCTTTTTTATACTCAGCACAACCAATTTTCCTAGTTTCAGGAGTATAAACTTTAAAGCAGCCTGTGTGCAGTGGTCCTGGTCTCTTATGTTCTTGTACTACTGGCTGTGGTTTATTCTCTTCATAACAGCTGTGTATGGTGCTTTGGTTTGGATCTGTAATAAAAAAACTGTTAAAAACACTGGGATGTTTTCATTATTGCTTAGCAGGTCTTACACAGCATCAAGGCCTTTCCTGCTTCTCATACCACCAGTAAGCAGGCTGGGGGTGGACAAAGAGTTGGCAAGGGACACATCTGGGACAGCTGACCCCAACTGACCATGAATAGGGATATTCTGTATCACATGGCATCAGGCTTGGCATACTAAGCTGGAGGAAAAAGAAGGAACAAGGAGACGTTGAGAGTGATGGCTTTTATCTACCTGAGTAACCACTATGCTTGATGGAGACCTGTTTTCCTGGAGATGGCTGAACACCTGCCTGCAGATGGAAAATCTTGAAAGAATTCCTTAGTTTGCTTTGCTTGTGTGTGTGGTTTTTGACTTACTATCTTTATCCAAACCCTCGAGTTACCTTTCATCATTTCAATTCTCTTCCCCGTCCCATTATGGGAGGTCATGAGCAAGTGGCTGTCTGGTCTGAACCACAACAGTTCTCCATATAATATATGCCTTCATTGGTAAAACATCTTGTAAATTAGATCCACTTCCATCAACCCTCACAGTTTATGCCATTTTTACCAAGAAAACTTGTAAAAAAGCCTAGTCAGCTACAGGCGCCTTCATTTTATTAAGAATTTCCTGAAGGTCCTAATGCTCATTAAAACTCTTATATCATTTCTACATAAATGTATGCTCACTTTCATATATGTGTGCAAGACTGTGATTAAGTATCTCCTAAAAGGAGAGCTTCAGAAAGCTCCAATAAACTACTAAATACTGCTACACAATCTATGGACTAAATTTTCGATGTATTAAATGCCTATATAAAATCAAAAGGGCGTACTTTGAACATAGGCCAAGAATTCAGGAAATATACAAGAATTCTGTAAGGTAGAGGGACACTGAAGTCGAATGCAGAGGCAGTATATAAAAGTACTTTCTCCACTTTCCTGTTACAATTCATAGCTTAGGTATACTTGCATACTTGCTCTGTTGACACAAATTATTCTCTGGATGGACTTGATTCTTGCCACTTGTTCTCATTTTTCCATTTAGCTGGCCACACACTATTTGACCCCTTGATCTAAGTGTTGGCAAGTCCCTGGTTAATTGTAAAGAAGAGCTTTTTGTGAAACTATTTGTTAAGTGTAACACTTTGTGCTGGCAGCTGCCACCACAGCAAACTTGAACGCAGTTGAACACAGTTAGTATGTCATAAAAATACGCTTTCCTTTTTCAAAACTTTACAACACTGCTAGCTCAGAGCCATCCTATAATATTCTAATAATACTTTGGAATTCTTCTCTTTTCCTTTGTGATTTCCAGATGATGAGTCTCTAGTGTATAATCAAAATTTTCAGCTTTGTTTCCATTAAAACTTCAGCCCAGGTCTATGATTTTACTCTTTATCTGGTTAGCATGTTATTCCAAACATCCTGTATATTGCCGTGGGTTTTTATCCAATTTTAATTCATTTCTAGTTACTTACCAAGACCACTTCTGAAAATGCATTACAAAAATCAAATCCAAAATTACTTTTTGAAGTGCTACTCTTAACTTTTCTCTAGAATGATATATTCTCTTAACAGGACCACTTTTTGCCATCCTTCATATTCCTAATCTCTTACATGTACACCCATCTCTATATTCTTCAGTTTATCAAATGGGTTCCACAATAAAAACATATAAATAAATTCAGTGTTGTATGCTATCACCAACTAGGTCATGTAACTGTAAATTCCCAGGTCTCTTTTCTTTTCATAAATACTGATACTGTCTGACAATCTCCAGGAATGGGGTACTACTTCTGATTTCACAAATTTAGATGGAGCTTTACTCCTCCAACTTGAACACATTCTTGATTTTAATTTCCCTGTGAAAAGAGTAACAACCATTTGTATTGGAATAAAGATTCATTTATTCCCCTTCATTGTTTTTCTTTTGTTTCATCTTTTACTCCAGTCAGCAATTTTCAGGAAAACCAGTACACAGTTTGAGTAAGAGAGCTTTGATTTTTCATCCCTTCCACACTAAAAAAAAAGAGGTCAACTTCTTTTCAGGATTTTTTTACATTTTAACAAGTGATGAACCTTTTGCTGTTTATTATTTATTTAAACAATCTAATTTAGTTTGAATGTTGGCAAATCTCACTTCAACCTTGCTATTTCTAACCTTTAAGACACAACTTTCTCCTCCTACTACTTCTGTTATCTTGTTTGAAGTCACTCCCTTTGCAAATAAGCAGTCTTCCTTATACAATGTTCTTCACACTTGCTAAAGAAATTCCCAGACTTTTCCCATATTCAGATGTTCAAAAGATCTCATTATTTCCCTCTGTTTTCCCTACAGCATACTCTTTAAAGCTGAAATGCTTAGATTTCAATCAATTTATATTGACATTCATTTTAAACTGACTGAACCCATGATTACTAAATCAAAGATTATATCCTCTGAGTAGAACAGGCTTTTTGAATGTTGCTAAATGATGAATATCTGTATGCTTTTTTCTACTAAAATAAAATCCTATAGGTGTCTTGCTCATTGCCTTGTTTTTGCAATCATGTATATTGAATAGTAGCAATTAAAACCCCTGGGCCAAGAGCATTCACTTGTCTTGACTCTGGAATTTACTGCTACCAAAGAAATAATACAAATTAAATAATAATAATTCCTCCTTTTGCATAGATCTGGGATTTTCTAGAATGCTAATTATTTAGTGAATTGTGTTATAAGTTGCTGAACCATATAGTCCAATAGAAGAGAGGCTGCCATAGCAACGTTTTCCTAGGCCTAGTCAGTAGCAAGTCTGAACACGTATTTCTAACAGGCACACACACAGAGAAAGCATGTACACACACACACACACACACATATATATACATATATATATATATATAAATAAGCACAAGGCCAATCACACAGATAACACAGACAGAAACACTCAATCAAACACAGATGGCATGAACAGTGAAATCCTGTCCTGCTCTCTGGCAGGGCTCCCTGTAACCTGAGGTGTGAGTCGCTGCTGGCACTGACACCCATGCAGAGACACACTTAGAGCACAGGGAGACCTCTCTC
>VZRX01005739.1:67799-138111 GCA_013398075.1 Notiomystis cincta | reverse complement strand
CGGCGAACGCGGCGGCGCTGCCCGGCCGGGGGAACGCGGCGCTGCCGCGGCGAGCCCTCCGCTTCGGCTCTGCCGGCTGCCCAGCCCGGGCAGCGTCTGCAGCGGTGCTGGGGCTCGTACCTTCCTTGTCGTCCCTCTCCTCCCTGCTGCCGCGGTTCCCTCCAAAAGCGGCAAGGCTGCCCTGTGCGAAGCGCCACGGTGCTGCGTTTTATCTTCCGTGGCCAGGATGTGCGGTGGCTCGGTGCCAGCACCCCGTGCCCGTGTCGGGGACACGGCGCGGCCTCGGGGACACCCTGTCGGTGGCGCAGCACAGGACGGGGCCGAGAGCGGGAGGGTGCGACAGGTGCGGGGCTGAGCCCCGGGCTCTCCCCGGTCCGATGCGCGTTCCTCAAGTGACGGGGAAGACATCTTAGGGCAGAAGGGCTTCAGGGGAACAGAAGCTACAAACGATGTCATCTCATACACATTCCTGGATTTGGAAGTCGCTTCACAGGAAACTAAAGAGCGTAGAAGTTGAAGAATCGGCCCTTACACCAAAATGGATTCTGTCGTCTTCTTCGAAGACTTGCATGGTTTTTTCCCGTTATTAATTTTTATCATCTAGCCCAAGGTTTGTGACAAACAAAATAGCAGCAAAATTCAAATGCATTTGTTTGTTAATAGATGAACTAGTGAGCTGTCGTTCCATCATATCACCTGTAGAAGTGGAAAACCCGGGAATGTATGCATATTGTAGCTTGGCTGTTAACATTGCACATCATGGTACGTACGCAGGTCTTAACATCAAATGAATGGTATTTTGGAATTGAGAAGAAGGAAAAAATCTGGCTGACCTATTTCTGTGCCTGATACACTGGTGGTTTCTGTTGGGTTTTTGGGGGGGTTGGGGTTGGGTTTTTTTGTTGGTTGGTTTGGTTTTGTTTTTTAACTTTGTTCTGCTTTTAAAAAGAAAACTTGCCCTAAAGCAGGAATGGCAGTACAGGAGGTTGGCATGCAGAGGCAGCTCATTAGAATAAGCACAATGTAATGGTTAATGGCTCTGTGTGGTTTGGAAATGGAAGCAATGACTGTGTCTCTGGGAAGTAAAGAATTGGGAATTAATCTGTTCTTAATGAAAAAGGAAGCAGGATACTGCAAGCTGAAGGTTATTTCATTCGTGTCTGTTTATCTGTGCGTTCATCTTCAAGGATCCTGTTACCCAAGCGTTCTCAGAGACATTCAGACAGTTGTGGGATTCTTGGTTGTGGTTGAAGCCTCTGGTCATGGTGCTAGAGTGACAGAAGTAATTCTTAGGGAGGTAACAGGGAGTTTCTTTATTTGTTGTCATAATTTCTGGGAAGATTTAAATACGGTCAGTAATGTTCCTGGGTATGCAGAAGGCAAATGACAACTACAGAGACAGAAAATGTGTATAAAAAACAACTGAGGCTTCACAAGGCTGAAACAAAGAGCAAGTGATGAACTGCAGAGTCAGAAATCAGTCCAGCAGACAAGATTTTCTCTGAAGCACAGTCATTAACTATGATCCTGTATGGGCTTGTTGCTTTAAGCATGTCATGACACATGCAATGTATGTATTTCAAACTAGAAAAAAAAAAATCTCATTTTGTCAAACCTGTATCTTTCACCTACTCTACATTTATTTTGTTCCTGTAAAACACTTGGAGTCATTGGTTAGGACATTTCTATTGGTTTTTCCTTTGTAGAATTAAGCATGGCTGACTGTTTCACAGGTTGCAATGTTTCTCTGATTTGTTATTTGGTTGGAAAAAGAAACCATGTAGCTGAGTTCAGATGCTTGACAAATTAGACCACCCATTCTATTGAGAGTCAATTTCTTCACTGAACTGAAGAAATCAAGTCATGGCCTCCCAGTCAGTTGTTGGTAAGCAGAGAGTAGTATGAGTACTCCCTAATGTTGACACAATGTTATCACAGCAAATTTAGCTCTTAGTGTTTCGGGGCAAACCTACCATTTCTTGACTCTTAGTTAACATTGTTTTAAAACAATATGTTTGCAGAGATGTAGTAGTTGACCAAGAACCCCACTACAAACTTGAATTGCTTTTGTTTTTATCTTGTGTACTTTAAAGGCAGATGGTGTAGTGTGCATGTGTCTGTAGGAAAAAAAAAAGTATATCTAATTATCAGTGTGTTTATCAATGGTGTAACTGATGCAAATCACCTTCCTACAGATCTCTTTCCCAGAACTCTACTTCCTCCTTACTGTAACTTCCATACTTCTCCCAATCAAAGAAAAGCATCTTTATTGTGGTTGATCTGGGGCAACAGCACCACTGACTGGAAGAGCAGCCTGTTGGCCAGCTGGTTGGTGCCAGACAGACTGGGCAGCAGCTGAGGTTTAGTTGTCTTTTCCTCAGAGGTGCTGCTATTTTGGAATACTTCATCTGGGTTTGTTCTTCAGATTTGTAAGAGCTTAATTATCTTTGAGGTTTCTAGGCTGCCATCAGCCTTTGAACCAGCAGGTTCATTTACCCAGTTTTGTTAGCGGGGCCAGATGGGTATGTTTGCAAAAGGCTTTTTTCCTTAGTGGAACAAACTGGAAAACGCAGTGACCTTGAATGCACTTGAAGTTGCAGAGGTTTGATTTCACTTGTGGTCCTTTCCAAGGGCTGAGATGAAACACTTTAATTAAATATATTTTCTATTACTATGAAAATTTTAAAAATTATGTTTCCAAGTGCTGTTTGAACTAACTGAAATAACCATGTTTCAGAGCAAATAGGTCATTTTTCACTTGTGTTTTTACTAGGCTTGCAGTTGAATTTTTTTTTTCCAATTTAAGAATTCTATTAAAAACGGCTTGAGCAGGGTAAAAGGAGACAGATATTACACAATGAACTTAAAACTATGTACTTTAGCATGTGCAAACAATCAAGAGTATTTCAATAGTAGTGGTACCATTTTTATTTTGAAGAACAAATGCATTCACACTTTCCAAATGCATGTCCTTAATGTGAAATATCTCATGTTTCTGGGAGAGAAAAAACTGATTTCTGAAAAATAAATGCCAGGCACAAGCTGAAACTTTGTCTCCTACTATGCAAATGGATTTCACGTTGGACTAACTGTCAATAGAGGATCTTTATGTGAGTGCCCAGTCAACTGCAAAGGCAGCAAGAGAACTAAGAGTTTATACTATATTAATGGTGGCAACAAGACAGGTATTGATTATCTTTTTATTTTGGATTTGACATAATCAAGTAAGTCAGCACTTCACAGCCCAGATAATGAGCCTCTGAGTTTAATAAGAAATATAGATATAGGAATGCAAAGTTCAAGTATGCTTCTTGCAAAAGAAAGTTGTTTGAAACCTTTCCCTTGAAGGGGACTGCATGTAAACAGCAACACAAGCATGGGTCTATTTATATATATTGCTTTCATGATGTGTCAAGAAACTGGCTTTGAGAGAGCCTCTGTATTGTCTACTCTTAGAAAATTACTTTATTAAGACAACTTAGGATCTGATTTCACAAGAACTGTATGTTTCCAGTATATGTCCCAGTCTTAAAATATAATCTTATCAGATTATAAATGGACTCTTACAGGACCATTGGTGCAAATGTCCCAGCCAAACACCAGATCAAAAAATTTCTTTTCTTTTTCCTTTAATTCTTATGGTAGAACCAGTAAGATATGATACTGGGTTTTGTCTTTCCTAACATATTGAAGACATACTGCATTTCTGAGCTGGTCATATTTCTGTGTTTGTACAGTGATTCCAGGGTACTCTGCTCTTCTTCCCTGGCTGAACCAAGTATAAAACATGAACTCTGAGGAGGAGCAGCAGCAGTAGAAGAATTTCCATGTCTGCTGGGGTGTATTTCTCTCTAGCAGAATTTGGTTTGTTTTCCAACCTTTATTAAAATTAATTTAAAAATTGGCTACATTTCTGTTCTTTGCCTTTATAAGACTCGTGAGGAATTTAACCTGCCTTTATGGCAACTGCCTGGTCTCTGCACAGTTCTGTATCCCTTTCTGCACTCATGTCCCAATGATTCATCAGACAAATAGGTCTAATGGCAACATACAGTCCTAGTTTCTCTTACTTTGACTGCTTCTTTTTGTCACGTTTTTGTTCTAGCAACTATTCCAAAAGATCCAAAGGTATATCAAAGTTATCTTGGCAGCTGTTAGCTAGCCCATGAAATGTGCTGCAGCTTTAATGAGATCATATAGATCTTAATATATCCATATAATTATATATATTATATAATATATATATTTGCTAACTATTCACTCATTTGCCTTCTGCCTCCTACAGAATTTCCACTTACACATATGGTGAGCACATAACTGTGGTGAAATGATCTCGCCACCTGTTGTTTTAAAATAGCACAGATGCTTATTAATGGTCCTTCCATGATACTGTTTATAGTACATGTTAAACCTCACTTAAAATACTGTGGATCATGTTGGTAAAGGATATTATTACTTCAGCAGCAGCCTTAAATTGATTCCTGTTCCGCATCTTGCCTTAGCTTGTCGGTCGTTAGTAGGTAGGAGAGAGGTAAACTCCACAGAGGAGTCAAAGCTGTGATGCTCATCAAGTGAGCTGTCATTGAATCCTTCACAAGGTGTTCTGGGGAAATGCCTGCTGCCTTCTGGATCATTAGTCAACCCCGAGAGCTGCAAATACCATCAGCTCACAGATTCTCTACACTCGTAAGTCTCGCGCTCAGCTGAAGTGAATTCCTTCAGGCCAAGCTCAACAGCACTTTCACACCTCAAAGCAAGGGAAAGTAAATAATTGCAGAACTGCAACCTTGACCAAGACTGTTGCATAATATATATGTATTGTTTTGTCATGGAAAAGTCATTTCTAAACCAACTAAATTAAGTTTAGGTACATAAATGTTTGTCATGGAAAAGTAATTTCTAAACTGACTAAATTAAGTTTAGGTACATAAATGTTCCATCAATTCCTGTTTTCTTTGTTCAGTCTCATGAATCACTTGGATTCTCGATTTTACTCTCAGAGAATTTCTAGAGTTCTGCCTAATATTTCTGGTCTGCAGCTCTCTATGCTTGTCTTGGATTTATTTTTTTTTTGTCTAACCCAGTCAAAGTGGAAGCTAAAAATGTATTTCTCCTTTGAAATCATCTATCCACAGGTAGATCAAGGAAAATTCTTGATGTTAAGGGTCAGTTTGCTAAGACTTAAATTTGAAAGTGCAATCAGGCTAAACAGACTCAGCTACTTTCAACCTTCCCAAGGTGCTCGCTTGAGGCACAGAGAGTTCTTGGTATCTGTGTGATGCTAGTGAATTCCAAGACAACACTATTATACACTGAAAAAAATATATAACAAAAAAAAGGAACAAAAGATGTCTTGTTCAAGTTTAGCAAAAACTCCTCATACCTAGGAGTACAAGTAGCTCTGGATTTTTTGTGATTTTTTTTAATGAAATATATATGAAAACTTTTTTCCTTGTGGTATATGACAGATGGCATTGATTGTTTGGGTTTAGTATTGCTAATAAATTAAAGAAATAGTTGTTCACACTAGAACAGTGACTGTCAGATGCCAGTTCCAATTATATTGGATGGGCAAAAACCTCTTGTTCAGTAGAGAAATTCTGTGGCATGTTACAATGTAGCTTGTAAGAATATGAGTTTGCTATTAAAATAAGATGGCTGGCAAAATTCCAGTGAAGGATGCTTAGAGAAGTAATGAATAAATTAGGTGGAGTAATCATCTTTTGGTACAGTCTCCCAGTGTTTGGTGCTCAGCATTGATTAGGAGTTCTGTGGGCATAAAGCAATGTTTGCACTATTACATTTAATTGCAGGAGACATCATGTCCTCACTGCATGTGTTTGGTTGATCTGATTTCTGTTCTCAGGCTCCACAGTATCCTTTGGCATGATTCAGAGCATGCGGAGTGTAAGGAAGAAAGTCTCTTTGTTTTCCCTTAAAATTTGTTGCCTAATGGCTTAATTGGGGGCCTTTTTAATTGCCATGATGTGAGTAATGTCAAACAGTTGTTTCCTTTTCAGTTTCTCAGGAGTCAAGATTTTCTGTAACTTTCTTTTTCCTCGAGAACAGTCATCTTCCTGTATGTACTCTTTCTGTACTTATGGACTCTATTACATATTTGATTTATTCTTTGACATTATTTTTATATGTCCTGAAAATTTATTTCTGATGTGCAGGACTTAGAAACTCTATTTAGTAGTACAGTAATTTCATGTTTATGTGCCATTTCTTTCCAATTTTTTTCACTATGCATATTTTTTCCAGTTACTAATTATCTAATTATGTTTCAATTGGGCTGATCTCATGTCCCTATGAGGCTCCTTTTCTTTGTAGGATCACTACAATAATATGCTTGTATGACATTGAGGTACTGGTGCCATTAGCAGGAGACATAAAAGTTGATACCTGTATATCAAAAATGCATTTTAAATGTGGGAAAGAACAAACTGTAGTGTGTAGCCTTACAGGGAAATTCAGTCATAAACTCTTACTTTGTTTTGTGTTTCTCTTGTTTTAAAATAGTTGGATGATGGCAGCTTTACTGAGTTGAGCTAATGTTTTTGAGCTCAGACATGGGAAACAGAAAATAAGTGAATAGGATTTGTTAATGCATATAAGAACTGGAGCATGTGAAAATAATTCAGACTCTAAAAGGCAGGCATAATGTGAAGCACTTTATATAAAAAAACACCAAAAACAAACCACACAAATCCAAAAATAGACTGCTGCATTTTAAGTAACTGTTATTTGTAAGGTCTCATGGAGTCAAAGCGTGATAAGAGATGTGAATGGAGTCTGCATAAATATAGAAGCTGTATGACTTGAGAAAGAGACATAGCTTATCAAAATGATTACAGCATGCCTTTAAAGCCTAAGGGAACTACAGCTTTTTGTCAGTGAAATAAGCCCATTTTATCGTATATTTGTTTTTATTCAAGCTGATAATATTTACAAACACCAAAACCTTTTCCAAGCAAAATATTCATCCTGAATAGGGAGTTCTCTTAAGTTATTCTGAATAGCTTTAGGCTTTATGGAACAGTTTTCTGGATTGGTTTTGTTTTTTTTTTTTTTCATTTTCCTATGTCTTTATTTGCCTGCACAGAGTACATGTGCTGATTTATTGAATGGCAGCTATAATATTATATGATAGTAAGAATTCTATTGATGCCAGTGTAATTCACTCTAAGTGAAAATATGCAAAAATAATGCCACCACTGCTACATGTCCTTTTAAAGTCTATACCTAATGTGGTACTAGTTGGGCCTGATGGGGGCAATGGCAATATTCTCTTCAATTTTACAAAAGCAAAATCCCCTACATGGTGAAAAACAGGTGCAAAGCTTTCAGTCATCCCCAGCTCGTGCACAAAGAATCTCCAGAACAGATAAAGTTTGAATGGGTATTTATAGAAGATGAACATGATAGCCTGCACCCAGAGGAACACAGATACTGTATAAGAAATTTAAGCATGTAATATCACTTCCTCACTGATACTTTAGTATTCATTACATGTTCATGTAACAGTAGGGTCTTAATATTAGCTAATAATGGGGGATGACTTCATTAGCATTTAAGGAAGGAATTCAAAGTGTTTTGCATGGTACAATTCATTAGCTAATTGTCACTCTAGGAGATACTTTTCAACTGTACACTCTGCACTCTTAGGGAATTGCTGTGCCGACCAAAGAGCAAGAAGAAACATTTTTGTTATCCTCTTTTTCTCAGATACTGTAGAAATGTATTATTTATGTGGCCCCTTTCATCGTGGAAGATCTCAAAATGCTTTTCAGCACTTCCATTTTCATTGACAATATTTGGAAATAAGGGATGAAAGCTGTTATTTAAACATTGTTTTCCCACAGTTGTATAGCCAATAAGACTGCAGATCAGGGAGTTACTTATGCAAGTCTCCAGGAAAAGGTACTGATTTCTGATGACTGCTGCAGCACGCTGAACTGTGCTGTTTCCTTCCAGGCAGAAAATTCTCTCTTTCCTTTCACTTTTGTGTCTCATAGAAGCAATTTTTGAAGACCATTCATCCATTACAGACTGCTGCTCTGCTTGTTAAGCAGTGTTTCTAGTGGGATAACACACTATGCAAATATATTTTGTGCTAAGTTTTCTAGCTCCTCCAAGTCCACTCTTTGTTTGCATTTCTGTTCCTCCATCCCCCTCTAGCATTCTTGATCTGCCTAAGACAGGGACCAATACTCATTTCACAAGTATATTTTTCTACTGAATTTTTTGTGTAAAATTTTTGAGTTTAAAGTTGTTAAAGTCCCTCTTGGTAGCATAATATTTCTTAATTACTGTCTTGAATGTTTATTTGGAGACTAAAAGGTTGCATACCTTAAATAACTGCATATGATTTCTTAAGCCAACTACAAGGCAGAATCCTAGAAAGAAGAAAATTTTAGCAGTGTTCTGAGTTCAGTGTCCAAATGAGTGCTCATCTTCCTATGCTGCTATGTTGCTTTAATTTCCTACTGCTGTGGGAGAAAAAAAGAAGTGCCAAAACCATTCCAAGTTTTCTCTGCTTTCCAGACTCTGTAATCTGAAGTCTGTGTATTTTTTGAGCCTAAGGCAGCACCTGAGCACTTCATTTTAGTATCCAAGCTTGTTTCTGGCAAGTAAGCTCTTTTATCCAGCTCCTCTTGAGAGGAGCAGTTGCCTGTGTCTCTGTTCTTAGCAATGATTCATTATGCTCTCAGGGCTGCTCTTCAGTGTCATCTTTCATAATTCTATTCTTGTATTAATTTTAGTGGCAAGTATGGAGTTTGAGTTTGGATGGGGGGTTTTTTTGTTTGTTTTTTTGTTTGGTTGGTTGGGGGTTTTTGTTTATTTGTTTGTTGAGTTTGTGTGGGTTGTTTTTTTTTTTTTTTTTGTATGGAATGGCTATCAGCAGGATCAGAGTTGCAATCTTTGCTTTAAGTTAACAATGTCTGTGAATATTGCTGAGGACTAGGACACTTTCATATATGACTGTTAAACTGTTCCTGAGGATTTTTGTGTATTTTTGACTTATGTCAGCTTGTTCTTCCAAACAAAGCAAAACTTGTTCTGAGGATTGTTGTGGCTTAGATACCATTTCCCAGTAGGCAATTTGAATGTTGTTTAGAATATAAATTCTCCTTTTAGAAGCCTCTTAGTTTACCTCTCCTTTGATGTGGCTGCTGTTGAGGTAGGCCAGATTTTTAGCTAATTTGTCTGGCTTTTCTTGTTCAAACTGCTGAAAGCAGTGGAAGCTCTCCATGCATTCTGTGATACCTTTCAGCTAATGTTGCTTCTGTGACATTCTTCTTGAACACTTAATCATATCTGCCATTTGTTCTGCTGAAGAAATTTCACCTTCCCATCCCCCTTTCAGAACTATTCCTGTTCTGCTCATGGAGCAGTAATTCCAGTAAACCGTTGTTCTACTTTATCTCTATTTTTGAGCATATTTGAAAGCCTTGTTAAGGAGAGCAGAAATATTTTGGAGTTTCATGGTTTTCATAGTAACAGGTGTAGATACTTTCAGTAGTTTTACTTTATTCATGTGGGGTATTTTGTGAGTGATGTGAAAATCCAAGATAAGTCATAATTATCCCTACATAATACTAACTTATAATGTAATTAACATTCTGGTAACTGTGGCCAAAATACTAGACTTTTATTTTGTCACCAAGACTCCTCTGTTGTAAGTAAGGACATAGATGTGGACAGGTTGGAAAATTGTTAATAGGAGTTAAATGTCACCAGAAGAATGGGAGGGTGGATCTAATGCATGTCCTTCTGGATAAGTCAAAAATATAAGATCTAAAACCTTAATTGTAACCATATAGTAATGTTGATATGTCAGTTGTCTGCCCAGTGGCTGAGTTTTTCTCTCTTCTTCCATGTGAAGTGCTGTCTCTGTGGAACTGACAAATGTGAGCCAAATATGAGTGAAGGAGTAGTTCCTTTTATGAATATTAGTAACTGCAAAATTTGAGTAACCCAAAGTAAAGGTAGCCATGATCTCTGCCCTGAACTTTTCCTCTCCTTTTTGCTTTTCTGCATGTGTATGTATTTGGGTATTAGTTAGGTGCTTCTATCTTACAGTTTGGGCATAAAGGCTTCTTACAAGCTAAGGAACAAAGGCTTCTGTGTTGGGTTTTCTTAAAGGTTTCTACTATTCTCTCCAACTAGCCAGCTCACTGAAAGCCAAAATCTTATATTTGGCTTGAAGGCTAACCCAGTTATGTATCACTAAAGGAAAAAGTATTCAAAGAAGCATGAAAATATTCAGTAGGATTCAATAGTGAGGCATAAGGGTTCATTCCATGCAGGAGCAGCCTTTAAAAGCTAAAAGCAAGCTAAAGAAAGAGGCATTAATTGTGGGAAGTTAATGTAAAATGGGAATCAGAAAAGATGATTTTTCAAATCCTTTCAGCTACTGAAAGCATTGAATCAGAGGTCTTAGGTTTACAAGTGATCAAGTCTAAAGAGAGAGAGAAAAGAAGGCTATTAGGGATAAAGTAAAAGTGGCTGTTACATACCTGCTCATGATCAGCTGAGTGTAAAAAGAGTCTCTTCTCTCCTACCCTTGAGGATGGTTTTAGACACATTTGACCAGAATTGCTGGTTATTTTAGATGGCATGAATGACATCTGAGAGTGAGCCAGAGTTAAAGTCAGTATCCATGTGGTTCTATAAATAAAGAAGGTTGCATGCAAAGCCTTGCTGAATGCTGGCTTGTCTGTTAACTGAAAGGGCCAACTCCTCACCAGTTTAATTCAAGTTTTATTCCTTCAAGTGCTTGATTGTTCAAGACCTAACCAAAGCAGAACACCCGTTGTTTCTTCTTCCCTATTTACTGATTGCTTCCAGAGCTTCACGTCAAACTTGATGAAAACATAATTCTCGCTTTTGTAGTCATTTGCTTGATTTCACCTGGGAAATCTGCACACATCTGTATCTGACAATAACCCGGTACTTCTGAAGGATCCTTTGTTGTCCTCTGAAAATCCTTTTGTCTCTGACCACAAGAGGAGTAAACAAAGACTGGAATAAGCTCTAAAATGCTGAGTGCCTCACCATGTGCACCTGGATAATCCACAGTACATTTACTTGGACTGTGCACAAGTGCATGTCCTTTCCATGGAAACTGGAATGAGGATGCAGAGAATGGGAATGCCTAGGTCTCATCCTGACATTTAATCATGATAAGTCTGCAAAGTAATTGTGAAACTTGCAACTTTATTGTCTGGTCTCACTGACTGTCACGTTTTGCTGCTTTTTCTATGGGTAGACTTTTTTCTATTTCTTGTAATTTAAAAAACAACAAAAGCTGGTCTGCTACCTGCACTGAGTCGTACTTCAAACCTTTCATTTGCTGGAGCAGATCGAGTAGGATCTATCAGAAAGTATGGTTTAGCCCTAGTTTCCTGATGAAAATACCTATTTTGGCAAGCAGTTTCTATTTCCACAATTGCTTGGAAGAGGACGTACTCAATGCTTTCCCATCTATCTGAAGCTGAATAAAAAGTACATATTCCCAGTTACAAGGCTTATCTCAACATGCAAGTTTTCTACCAGGTGCTTTGAGGGAACTAAAATTCTGTTCCTTCAAGTAACCCATTTCAGAAAGAAAGTAGTTAACCAAATTTTTATTTGTAGTTTTCACTACTCAAAGTGTCTTTTTGAAAAGATACTTCACCTAATAACTGAAATAATTTTGACTCCTTCCTCAAGCTTCCTGGGAGAAGAAATAGGCAAGAGAGTTTTATATTCAAGGGAGATTTTTCTATAAGCCTTTTATGATGTCCACTTATTTCTATGCAACTTTTGTGGTATTCTTCTCATCTTCAGATGGCATCTGTGGCAAATTTTTTAGTCTTTTTCTCTTACTGTGTGTATATAAGCTACCAAAGAGAGTTGAATTTATTTGTCCCACATTGTTGGATAAACTTGTTTAAAAAACCCCAACAGTGTCACTCAAAATTTAAATTAAACTTCAACATTCTTTATCCGTGCTTCTGTACTCTTCACTTAAATTTTTTTGGAATAGCAAGAAAATTACAGAAGTCCAAAGAAAGCTAATCTAAGATCTTCTACAAAAAAAGGTAAATATAATGACTTAGTTGCCAAGGTCTGTTGATCTGATAAATCCCAGATGAAAAAGTAGAAAAAGCAAAGCTGTAAGTGTAAAGCATATTGAAGGACAGCATTATAATTAATGCAAATCACTGATGGTTAATGAAAAAAAGATCCTTTCAAAGAGACCCTGACATGCTGGCTTTACATATTTTGGAGATTACAAGAAATACACTATTAAGCATATCCTACTCAGTAAAAACTGAAGTTGATGCTATTTCCCACAGCAAACACAGTGGTAGTTTCAGCACTGTTCAGCATTCAGATGTGTTCAGTTCATACCTATGACTTACCCACAGCAACTCTTTCTGTACCTGTGCTATATGTGTGATGAATTACTTCCCAAAAAGTAGTTCATAGTGATGTTTAGATCAGTACTGGCCCAGACTGTAAGCAGCTCCTTCTGTGTCCACTGTGAAAAGATTCCTAAAAGCTGGAGTTAAGGGTCTTGCCTCCTCAGAAAATACCAATGGCTATCTGAAGGCAAATGCCTGTTTTTCCCTTTTTTGCTCTGTCTCTGCAATGGTTTGCAATATTTATGAGTATTCCCTTACCTCTCTGTCTCTTCCCTGACTATCATCCCATCCCTTGCCTGCCCTGCCAAGAAATAAAAGCAAGAGGGAAGTTTTTCCTACAACAGAAAGTAGAAACAGAATTCAGAAGTGTTTAAAAGAGCTGTGAATATCTGGAGAGCCACGTGATGTCGTACAGTTTTTGTTTTGTACCAGTTGGAAAAAATTGTTTTCCTACTTATAACTTACCTTGACACAAATCTTTCTTTTGAAATAAAACTCTGAATCCAAAGAAATGCAAAGTAAGTTTACTTGTTCAAAGGAGCTGGTACTCAGAATATGTAAGTATAGCAAATTTCTCGACAGTATCTTAAAAATAACTCTTTCTAAGGCTCACTAAGAATGTTTGTTAGATGAATTCAAGGGCAGCACAAAGCAGATTAAGAGTTCTCCCAAAACCATCTGAAAGACCTGAAGGACTACTGCAATTTTGTCTGTTTACATGTAAGGTATCTGTGATCCTGTTCACTGCAAACTTACATATTAAATCCACTAAAATACTTTTCTTGCTGTAAAATTATGAAACTGTTGAAACACTGAAATTGGACATTTCTGTTTCTTTTCATATGACTCATCACTTTGTTTGCCTCATTTAAATGTTTTACACCTCATTGATTTCTTGTCATTATTTTGTGTGTCTTGGTTCTTTCTATTTTGTTTCTACTGGACAATAAGAACTTTGTTTTATTTGTCTTTTTGCATTTTAAATTTTGGTACAGGCTGTTCTCCATTACAGCTCCTTGTTCCATCTACAATAGGGTAAGATTCTTCCAGTCATCAGAGCATTGCTTAAAAATCAAGGGGGTGGTTTAATGTCCCACTATCTTCCCTGCTCCTCATGTAGGATATATAATGAAATCTTGAATGCTGTGAAAACAAAAGACCTCCAGCTCTGCCTCATGGGTGTTATCTAGTAGCAAGAAGAGGACCTCTTGTATCTGTTGCAGTCAGAGAGTGCTGACTGGGTCTTTCAAATTAATTATTGAAAATGGCATACGAAACACAAGAGGAAGAAATGCAAAGAAAAATCTCACCAATTATAATGAATAAGGTCTTTCAAGGAGTTTCTGAGAAGCAGCTTTAAAAAAATGCCACACCAAAAAACTCCAAACAACAAACAAAAATTCCTCAAACCCTCCCAATTTAGAAAACACATATTTTGCAGTGCTGTGGCCAGAACACCACATGAGACTCGCTTTTGCAGAATCCTTTGTTTTCAGCCTCTAGCAGTTCCACATCACTCTATTTGTACCCCTCCCCTTTCTTCTTGTTTTCTCTCAAAGAGTAAATATGAAGGTCATCTCTGGGCTCAGACCATATGTCTGAGTATCGATCTACTGCTTTTTTTCCTAGCTTCCTTTACAAATTCCTAGTTTGAAAACAAAGGCTTTAAACGTTCATAATTGCAATATACTAATGAGCAAACCTCTCTGCAAAACTGCATAATTAAGTCAATTTTTTCTAGATGCTATTAACAGATACAATTTCTTACTAGTTTTTTTATTTTACTACATCAAAAACTCTTTTAAAAAGAAAACCTTATTTCAATGCCTACCTTGCCCATTGTGTTTCAAAGGCTCACTTGTGGGCCAGTTTATAAAGGAGATCATCGTTCTGCCTCTTGTACTATAGTACTGAGCTTGTAGGTATAATTTTTATGTAAGACTTTATTAGATAGAATATGTATGTGTATTAAAAGCAAAATGCATAACAGCCTTTAAGCTATCAAGCTGAAGGCCAGAGAATGTGTGCTCTTCCAAGTTTAGGAGTTAAGTATGCAAATCCTCATCTTTTGAGAAATTACGTGGTTTTGACTGTATGGGTAGAATCTGATGAGAATTAAGCCAGTGAAAATTCTCCAGTAAAGTTAATTAAGGCTGGTATCCTGAGAACACTTTGCATTAATTTTGTAACAGATTATACTTCTACTTTCTACAACCCTAGTTAATCAAATCTTAATGGTTACTCAATCTATAGCACAGTTTGAGGCCTAAAAATATCAAGAGGTATATTCCTAATTTAATACTGGTATGTGGGAGGGGAGGGATAGGTAGATATTGGTCCCCTTTTCTAAAGGGGAAATAGATTCTGAGCAGTAGACAGAGAAAGAGGAAAAGGGCAGCTGGTCCTTCAGGACAAGAAATGGCAGCAGAAGAGAGGCAGCAAAGTAATTAACAGGTCTTTCTCCAGATGATAAGGTGGCCTTTACTGTGCCTAATTACACAGACAGTAATTTAAAACATGCTGTCTTGTCTCACAGTTGGATCTTTTCAGTGCCTGGTTCATGCAGACAGCCTCCTGGAGCTTCAGGCCTGTAAACATAAACCCAGGTACTCTTTGCCTGAGACCACAAGCTGAGAGGACAGATTTCTTGTGAAGGGTTAGAACTCTCATCCTTTGTGGATTAATGTTGTAGTTTAATCCTTTGTAGATTAATGGCCTGTAATGTTACCGTTTTGCATTGTACCAGGATACAAAGGAGTATCAACTTCAGTGCAAAACTGGGCTCCAGGAAGTGGAAAGCTAAAATCTGTTTTTACAAATGCTTTGGAGGTGTGTGATTAAATAAAATATTTAGTTACTTGTACTATATGTCAGGAATTAGCAAGTCTAGAGCAGGCTGTAGTGTCAGGGAATCATCTTGCTAAGACACAGTTGTGTGTCTAAGTTGAGGGCTGTATTTCACCTATGACATGGTGATAATAACTTTTTAAACTCACTAATCATGGATTAACCAGTGTTCCTGTACCCTTCACTTCTCCAGTGCTTTTAATGAGACTGGACTGTTGAGCCAAGAAAGTATTTGGGAACTACATACAGCCTTTAGGAAACTGAATTCAAGACTCTAATCTTTCTTCTTTTACTTTAAAACAATGAGTATCTAGAACTGCTGGCCAGACTCTTTGTGTCTGTCTCACCTAAGACCTGGTGACTCTGATCTTGAGCTCACTAAGAGGCACCAGTGTGCCATCACAGTCATTTGGACAGCTGCCCTAAAAGGGATGTATTGACATGCCAGCTCAAGTTTAGTGGAGGCTACAGTAAACATGGGGCTGGAGCTCACGATGTACAAGCAGGGACTGCAGGAGGTGGCTTTGTCCAGCATGAAGACAGCATTACAAGGAGGTGTAACAGCACTACCTGAGGAGGCATTGTGGAGATGTTATAGGCTTTTCTTGGAGATCTGCAACAAATGGATAAGTGGCAGTAGTCACAAGTTGCAATGAGAGGAATTCCAACTACATGAAAGGAAAATCTTTCACTTAAGAAATGGTTTAGCACTGGTACAACTTGGCAAAATGCCTGGGGAACCTCCAGCCTTGGAGATACTCGAAATCCATCTGAAGTCCCTGAGCAACTAGACTGAAGTTCGAGGTTAGCCTGCCTATGAGCAAGTGGTTGTTGGACTTGATGGCCTCCTGATATCCCTTCCAAAGTTTTTCTGTGATTCAAAGAGTGGTGGTTTACTAGGTGTGCCCATACAGGCCTGTCAGTCCTGGCTCAGGGTCCGAGTTTAACTCAAAAACCTGTGCGGCGATATCTTCCACATAATAGCTTCATTCTGTGGGAGGAAGGGACTTGGAAGCCTGACTGTCCTCAGTCTCAAGGAACCTGTGGACAGAACCACCAGTATAAAAGGTATGTTGAAACTGGTTTATCAGTTACAAGCACAATTGTTTTCCTTGTGGTCCTGTGCCTTTTGCAGACGAGGATGCCTAACTCTGTAGTCTAATGATTTGTGTGCTGAAGACCAGGAAACCTCCACTCCTGGATCATGCTTCTTAGATTAAGTGCATTGATTTTAAGAGTCTCTGGACTATTAAATAGTAAAACACATGAGCAGTTCTGGAAGTCCTCTTAGCTTTTGGTGTTAATACTTAAGACCAGCTTTTCCATCACATCATGCTTGTTTCACAGGAATCTGTGCTGATCTGAGATCATGCCAGAGACAGTGCTTCAGTTACACCTGAGAGTGCCCAAATGCTCAAGTGCTGAGATAAAACTGGTCTCAAACTCCTATGTGTAGAAGAGATTGATGGCAAGCTGCTTTTCTCCTGAACCTGCAAGATGTGACCACAGTCTCTTTTGTCAAGAGATGGCTTTTGTTTTCTGTATGCTGCCACATGTGAAGTTCTTACTAAGACAATGAGATATGAACAAAATAAGCAATTGCATATTTAGGTATTAATGACTTTGTCATTGTTTAATGTACCTTACTCTGGTGCAGAAAAACACAGATATGTGACAACAGGCCCTGCAAACTAAATTTATCCTTCTATAAAATCCACCCACGTAGAAGATATTCAAGAAAAGCTCCATCACATGCTGAAATCTGTGAAACATAAAAGAACCCTGGGAAGTAAATTAATTTAAATTAATAACAGTATGTCGTTCATATTGTACTGGGGGAGAATGACACAAGAAACCACAGAAATCCATTAAAGAGTGTAGAATTTCAAGACTATTTGGGGTGTTTTGTGTTTTGGTTTGTTTTTTAATTTTTAATTGTGAGTATTGTCAACATTATTCTAGGACACCCTGTAGTTTCTTCTCCTGAAGTGTATTCACTTTAAACAACTGCCAAAGTCTTTCTGTGCAAACCTGTTAAGGAAAGCTAGTGAAAAATAATCATTCTGGATAGAGAAAACACTTCTTTTCTGATTCTCAGGAAAAAAAGTATATTGGGTAGTAGTGTTGCTAGTGACATAACATGCTAGTGGCATAATCACTTTGTATAGAGCAGGTTTTTTTATTTATGCATGTTGCACTATTATAGTTTATACTTTGTTCTAACTATTTGTAATTCTTGCTTTCTTAAAGCAAACTCTCATTGAGTTGTATCTTCTAAATTCTGTTCTGATCTATTTGGTGTTAACCATGATCAGCACAATATTTTCCAGTCTTTTTCAAAGCAAAGAGAAATACCTTTGTGACATAGCAGGTTTCTGGCTCTGTGTGCTTTAAGAAAAAGGTATTCAGCCTTATAATGGCATAATGAGAGTAATTTTCTTAATGAAGCACATGAGCTGACTTGAAGTACTTATTCTTCTAGATGTACCTCATCAGGAGTTGTTTCTAAGAACCTTCTTATCTAGTGTCAGGCATGGTTCTGTCTCTGGACCACTTCTGCTCTATTACTGTTGTTTTAGATTGCCCAAGATTAGTAGGAAGAATGCAGAAAAAAGAACATAATATGAAGCTGAACAGACCAAAAATTATCTGAGTCTCGTATGGTTTTGCTTTAAAAGACTTGGTTGTTACTGTTGTAATATCTCAAAGACATGATGCTGTGCTGCTTCATTAAAACTTCATGCAGTAACATTAGAGCTCAGTGGAATCTTTGATTACCTGCTTAATAATCAGATTAAACCTGTTTGCCTTTGTTGGCAATATAATCATGATCTGTATTTAATCAAATTACAGATAATGGTTTGTTTTGTTTAGCTTATCTGGGTTATTTTTTCTTCAAGTTGTCATTTAACCAGAAAGTCAACAAAATTGTTCCAACTAAACTTCATCGAGCAAGAAGTATTTGTTTGGTCTTATATATGGTATGTGGTGGGTAAGAAGCATTTGTTTGGTCTTGTATGTGATATGTGGTGTGCTTGTGTTTCATAGAACTATGGAGGGTTGGTTTGATTTTTTAGTAATAAACAACCCCTCTTCTTCCTGCTTATATTCCTAGAGTGAATGTGATGAATGCCTTTTCCTATTCTACTGTTTTTGTCATGAGGATGGCATAGCATTTAATTTATTCTTGTCTTCATGTAATATCCTCTTTCCATTGTCAGACTCGGAGAATCTCTGTATGTTTACATGTTCTCAGCAGTCCAGTTGTATCTTTTTTAAGAAAAGGAAAAAAATCCTTCCCTTTTTTTAGTTTGTTTTAGTTTGGTTTTTTGGGTTTTGTTTTTTTGTTTGTTCTGTGTTTTTGGGGGCTTTTTTGAGGGGGAGGGAAATTTTGATTTTGATTTTACTTTCTGTTGAACCAATTAACTTTTGAAATCCCTTAAATGGCATCCTGAAGTAGGCCAAACAAGAGGAGAACTTATAAAATATAGCTTTAATGAACCTAAGAATCATTTTGTTATGTAGTGTGATGTATGTGGAGGTTCAGGCAATAATGAAATTTGACTTTATGGATAAGTTTGCTTTTGGCATATGAGTCAAATGGCTAAAAGATTTGTAGTGATTCCCAAAAAACGTCTTGTCACATGTAGATCACTGCTGTCTGGTTACAAATATGTTAATCCTGCAATGACAGCATGAAAAATAGCTTGGTGGAAAGGAGAGAACACATGTCAAGACATGTGGATTCAGCAGTGCTTCACACAGGAAGTGCCCAGAGTGTGAGTCTTCATCCAAAAGTCACCTCTGGGGAAATAGTTTTCAATTACAGTTAACCTTACAAATTTTTTATATTTTTTTTCCTTTCAGTGCTTTGCATGCTTAAACTTTTATATTTCATAATTAATAACATAAATGTTTTTAAATTTCATTGATTTTAATATTTGAATGCTCGCATTTTAATAATCCCCATAGGGAGTTGAGCAAGGAAAGTGGCAAAATACAAAAGGGAGAAAATATTGCTTGGTTCTGAAAGTCGTAAAGATATTCCCTACAAAGGGTTATCAAGCAAATTACTTGAGGAGGGTAGAAGCATTTTGTGAAGCAAGATTTAAAACAGACTTTGAGGCTGAGCATGGTATAGTTAAGATGTGTCTTATCAGAATGTTATTTCATTCAGACTGCTGCAAAGCTTTTCTGAACTGAAGATACATCATCTTTCCCTTTATAGCTTGGCTCTGATTTCATTGGTCTCTGATGAAAACAAATATGGAATGTTATCTGTTGTGCAAATATCAGTGCTATTTGTTTGAAAATACTGGCACTGTTTCTACTGGATCATGAGGAGGCTGTAGGTATAACGTATGTAGTAGCTGTGGAAAATTTTGTTAAAGGGAAGGGTAGAAAATATAATTCTTGGTGGTTGAGATAGCAAATTTTAAATGTATTGCACTAGAAGTTAAAATTTACTTACCTAAAGGTTACCTGTGGGGTATGTGTTCAGTGAAGCTTTTAATCCAGTTGTAAATAGCCATGTTAAAAATGTGGGCATTAATTATTTAGGAGTAGGAAAAATGTCTTTGCCTTCTATCTCCCACCCCCCATATTTCTTCCCTTAATGTTTTTTACAGTGTAGATGAACTTCTGACTGAGCTGAAATGTAAGTGGGGTTTTTCTTCATCAGTGTTTGGTCTTGAAATTTGCATTTTATCTTCAAATTTAATGTGTGTTGTCCTACATTTCAACATTACATTAAGTCAAATTTGCAGAAGTGATAAAAGGGCTTGCATTTGCTAGTTTATTTCACTACTTAACCCTAAATACTTTTACAAAGGTTAGTTCACACTAATTTCTGAAGCATAAGGTCCTTTGTAGTATCTCATGTTGGTCACCTGAAACTGAGAATATGAGTCTGTATATACTCTAATCATTCACCCAAATTTGGCATATAGGCAAGTGTTTTCTTTTTACCTATTGTTCTTTTGGAATGTTTACTTCATGAACAAGATAATCAATGCTTAGAGTAGACCCACAAACAAACATGTTGCCTCTTGCAGTGTGTTTGTATTCTTGGCACTTCTGGCTCTTCTGAGAGGCATTAGTTCAATTGAATAATATAGTGTGATCTTGGAAAAAAAACTTGTAATTTAGTTTCTATAATGAATGCTTTCTTGGAAGTAGCTGTTAAGTTTGAAAAGCTGGCATATACTCCTCTTTAACCTTTCTTGGTACACAAGCCTGAAAATGTCAAAGCTGGTCTTGTATTAGTATTATTTAAAATAACAGAAAAGATTCACTATCCTCTCTCATGTAAAACAGGGCTACAGTCTTGGGGAAAATCACTTTGATTCTGGTGTCTATAAAAGTCGCGGCTGCGGTGATCATGGGCACTGAGTTTTTCTTGGTGTGTGATGGTAGAAACTGGTGAGTAGAGAATAGTGCCTTGTCTATCTCTGGTGGTGTTAACGTGCTTATCCACGTAGCCTTTGCCTGCAAAGAGGCTGCCTCCTATCAGCTGTGAGATACCAGGGATGAGATCCTCACATGTTTGTGATTTCTCAGTCTTAAGAGAAGGAAAGTGACAGAAGAGCAGTCTCAGCAGTTAGTGGAGTTTAAGGAAGACACTGGAAGCACAGTAAATACTTATGGTCCTTTACAGCCACTGAGTATCTTCTGACAGATAGGAATTTTGCTGCTGGGTAGGTGCTGGCAGTGAGGTGGCTTTAGGGGCAGCCTCTGTGAGGAAAGGCCAGGGCTGCTGCCCCATGCTGGACATGGAGCAAGTCAGCTCCATGGATTTACTGCAGGATGCAGCTGAGCCCTTCAGCCAGGACAGTGGTGTCTCTGGGAAAATGTGTTTAAACAAGGGAATTAAAAAACCAAAACACACAGAGGAGAAACAAACAAGGATAGTGAGATACAGTGCAGGGAACACAAAGGCTGAAGGAAAAGGAAGAAGTGGAGGTGTTATGCAGGCACTGGAGCAGAGATTCCACTGCAGCCTGTGGAGGAGACCAGAGGAGAGTAGGTATCTGCCTGCCAGTGTGTGCCACACCAGAGCTCCCCAGTGTTTCCTGAAAGAAGTCCCACCCACACTGGAGCCTGTGGGAACAGCACATGGGAAGGACCAACGCTGGAGCAGGGGAAAAGAGTGAGGAGGAAGGAGCAGCAGAGAGCAACTGTTAGGGAGTGATGTGACTGCACATTCCATTCCCCATCCCTTGGGCTGCTGGGTTATGGGGAAGGGATAGATCAGTCAGAAACTAAAGAAGTAAAGCTGAGCCTGGGCAAAGGAGGGGTGAGGGAGAGTAGGGGACTGATGTGGAGGGAAGGTGTTGTTTTAACTTGTCTTTGTTTCTCACTATCCAAACCTGTTTTAATTGGCAGTAAGTTAATTTTTCCCAAGTCGAGTCTGTTTTGCTAGTGCTGATAATTACTACAATATATCCTTGTTTTTGTCTCAACCCACTGGTTCTTTCACTCTTTCATCTTACCACATCTCCCTTGTCCTGTTGAGGGGGAATGAGAGCGTAGGGTGAACATCAGCCAAGGTCAACCCACAAGTGCTTCTTTAAAGCTAATTATTTCACAAATAAATAAACAAAGGTTTGGGATGTAAGGCAGCTCTCTTACAACTTATGGGAAATCTACTTAGGTTACAGACTCTACTGCTAAATATGTCTAGATGAAAGTAGTTATTCAGATGCAGTGAATATTTAATGATACCCATCTCAGCAGGTATACATAAATGTATTTACATAGGTAGATAAAGTCATACTCAAAGTTCTGTAACCCTGAACACTCAAACTGTTGCATAGGAATGTTACTGGTTTCTACCAGTTTTCTGAGGTGTTATGATCCTTCATGCTTTTCTAAGTATAAAGGTGGGCAGTTGTACTTGGGATGGGATAGAGGCTTACAGATACCTGTCAGCATTCCAAGATTTTTGCCAGGAGGAATGACAGCTATAAAATAAATAAAAATAAAATTAGTCTCATCTCTGTCAGGAGACACTTCAAGATGATTTTCATACTGCTCAGTCTGAGAGTCCATTAGGGTTTGTTTTCATGCACTCTTACTGTGCTCTGCCCATATGTCTTTTCATTGGCTCCCAGTTACTTAATTATTTTATTCTCTTTATTTCTGAAGTTTAGCTTTTATTCAAACTAGTCACTTCCTTAGTGACTATGAAATGTCGGTTTCATTGCCTCAGATTTTGAGCAATATTTTTTATATTTTTACATTCTTCCTCAGAATTTATATCTGCAGCTTGCCATTCATGGGGAATATGATATCCAGGAACTCACATCTGTGGGTGATTCTTACTCTTAAAAGGTTTTTCCCTGTGCCAGGATTTAAGAATTGGAAGTCTTAAGAAGTATTCTGCCCACATATGCATTCTTACTGTAAGCAGACAGCTGGTACTTCCTTTCATTATCCACCAGCAGGTAGTAAAAAGTAGGAAATCTGCGATTTGCATGGCCTTGAAGCTCGGGTAAGCTGTTCAAATACAGATGGATTTGTGTAGTCTGACAACATGAATTCCTCTCAGGAAGTTTGTAAGGGTTTCTGTAAGTTCTCCTGTTTCTGCTTATACCTGTGTGTTTATGCTTGTAACCAGAAAACATGGCTTACACTTTCTCGTATTTTATTGAGTTTATGCAAGAACTGTATGTACAGATTCTTTTCAGGCTTTTCTGGCATTTCTTAGTGGTCACCAACTTCTGTGAGAGGGAGAGCTGCAAGGTAGAATTAAGAACTTGAGCTGCAGGAAATATGTGTTTAGTTGGATAACTTTTCTTGGCATGAATATAAAATGTCTACTGTATGTGGTTTTTAATAGGCCATCTTTTAAAGTGATTGAGCAATTTGTTAGGGTTGGCTGAAATCAATGAGCTGTGTGAAAGTCCAGAAAACTCTACTTTGTTTATATTCCTCCATCACTGGCTTGTAAATTGCCCAAACTGTCATTTTTCTTTCGTAGATAAAGAATTGGGACATTAGAGGAATATGAATTAAGTATTTGAGTTTTAATTTCACTTGAATTGGGGCAAAGAGAAATATTTGACCATCGGATTCAAAGCTGTAACAGTGATTTTAAGTAGTTGTGGTTTTGCAGAACTTGTATGTTCCTCGATTGCAGTTGGTTGTCGTGTTTGTCAGGGTACCTGGGTTTGCATCTAGAACTGCATCTTAAATCTGAGTATCATGCACAGATTGTGTAATGCAGCACAATTGCTAATTAAATATTAGTATATGCAAGCCAGTTTTTTCATTGTTTTAATTTCCATCTAGTTCCAGCACAGGGAAACTTATCGGGAAAATACTCTATAGTGCATAGTTTTCAATACAAAGTGTACAAAATGATCCTAGGTCACAAAGGATTATTTAGCAAGATAATTGTAATTTGTTTTGCTTTTTTCCTCTTTGCTAAATTATATTCGTTTTTAAACATGGACATGCAAAAGAGATTGCTAAGGTTCCTATCTTCAAGCATATTGTGGCAAATATAAGGGATTTCTTTTGGCTAGGTTAGAAATTATTTGGCCTGTCTTTGAAATGCCCATAAATACTGCAAAGTATAAAACACAACTGCACATAATAACAGATCTCACTATTAGAAAGAGTTCTTTATTAATACTTTCTTCTCCTCCACCTGATTCTGAGTCATTTTTGAGGTTTCAGACTGGTCATCTGCCACAAAGGAGATCTTTCCAAGTGTTGTTGCTCTTCAGGTCTTGATCTCTTTGCTTTTAAAACAGTATCGTTACAGATTTGAATCTGAGCTGTACTGCTTATCTGGTTTTAAAGAATAGAGACTTGAAGTCTGGGAGAGTCCCACTCACTAAACCTTGCTGAATCATATTCTTGGATAGCTTGGCTATTATGCATGTATGTGCTTTTGCATATGAATATGGAAAATTACCCCTTTAAAGCCACCTCCTGCAATTGGTTTTGAGAAGCCTAGCACAGTCCATTCTGTTTAAGAAAAAGTCATCTTTAAGGCTTAGGATCTTGCAAACAGTATGAAAATGCTGCTCTCTTTCCCCTCTTCCTTTAAAAGACTGCAGGTGGACTTGCCTCTGCAGGGACCTTAATTTAAACCTTGCTCTTATTTTCTCTGGCTCTGACAAGCATCTTTCTCTTTACCACAATTCTGGACTGACACACTGCTCTCTGTAGATGCAACTGCTGCTGAACATGATAAGGTGAACAAGAGAGAGAAAAGAATAAGAGGTAAAATATTTCCTTTCATTAAATATTCTGTACTGTTAGACCTCCTTCCTTTGATCTCTCAGCCTGGTGTATTGTAAGGCGTTTGGCCCTCTGGAATTAATCAATGTTTTTTTAAGAGACTTGTGTTTGTATTACTCTATTTATTTTTACAGAGATTAATTAACATTCCAAATCATGCCAGCTATAAGAAAACAAAACATATTGTTCCACTCTTGAAGCAGGAGCTCTAGAAGGTTCTAACAAAAAAAATGCTATTGAAGGTTTCACAGGACAGTTTCTTAGGGGCTGCTTGAAGATACCTCAAAAAGCAAATACAGATCCAGTTTGTGACATCCATAGTGTGATTTTAAAGATTTGGAACCTCGTCCTAAAGAATTCTAAAATCGACTTAGTTGATAATGAATTGCAATAAGGAATATTTGCATATGTGTTCATTCTGTTGAGATGATGAAATTTATAATGACTTTATATAAAGAGGGTTAATTTTTCATGAGTGGTGGGTGATATACTCTAAATAAAGAACTTTTCCCTTGAATGAAATAGAGTGAAACAAACAACAATTAAGAATATTTTTTTCCCGGTCCATATATGACTCTCATACACTGGAATAACATCTGGCAAAAATATAGGGATATTTGGTATATTTACCTCCCTGTGAAAATGCAGCTGCTATTGTCTGCAATTTTGCAAGCAGTAACATTGGGGTTTTTTAAATCTTAGGTAGCTACCAATACTTCCCAGGTGACCACTATTTAACATTGTGGTAATATCACTGGTCCATTATAAAAAATGTGTAAAGTATTCCCGCTGGAAACAAGTCTAAAAAAAGCACATTTGAGACAATTATTTCAGGAAGCCCTAAGTAGGCTATGCTGTTGCATAGCAACAGAGCCAGGCAGTCCTTAGTCTCTAAAGTAGTCAGTGTACACATGGGAACAGAATGCAAAAATGATGGAAACCTTGAAAAATGTAAGGCTGAGAACAGGAGAAACCGAAGTGAAATGATGTACAAGATACAATGTGAATCTGTTTTGTGAGGTATAATAAATTCAACTGCTTTCAAGTTAAAAAAATTGAAATGCTGTTAGCCAAATTGTTCGCTTTTTTTGTAGCTTCTAGATAGTAATTAAAAGGCAGAATGTCTGATGGCTGAGAAAACTAATTCAAATGTAAAGTAGGTTTTAAATGCCTGCCACAGGAAAAAAAGAAAGAATGGAAAAGGCAATTTGTTATTAACAAATCAAAAAGCCAACCAGATAAACCAGGAATGTGAATGTCTTTGTGCCACAGTACATTAATCAGGATTTTAAAATTTGCATCTTCCATCCATTTTTTTTTTCTGTGCCAGGCACTGAAAATATACTTTAGATGTCTCATGTTCACAGGTCTTTAGGCTAGCCCAGTGGTATTTATCTTTGCAAATACCAAAAAATGTGATGTCATTGGATGTATTTTTGGAAACTCCGAGCTTGCACGTGAAATGTGAGATCTTAACAGAAGCCTATTATCCTATAGCAGTTTTATTTTTTGTGAGAAGTAATTGATTTTATTAAAAGCAAATAGGAACCAATATTTAATATTTTAATATTTAGAAATACAGGGTTGTGTTTGATCTTTTTATCAAAAAAAGGCAAATCCTTTCCTTTCAGTACAGTGTTTGCCACTGCCCAAGAAGAAACAGTAATAAGCTCAAGCTTTTCTGTTCTGCATGCTGCAACACATACTTTCATGATGAGTCATGACTGCATGATTTTGAAAGGTAATCACATGCAAAGTTGAGCTACTTCACCAGAAATTACTGAAAAGATATTTAATACAACAAATGCTGCTTCTGTTTAGTAGCTTACATTGCCCTTTGAGGAAAGTAGAAGGGGGGGACAGTTGTTTGTTTTCATAATAAGGAAAACTTTAAGGACAACTTAACTGTAGAGCATTTAGATAACTTGAATATTTGATAGCCAGACTACACATTGTACTGAAACATTGAAGATCCTGGCAAATAGGTCTGGAAGAAACCTGGTGAAAATGCTGGTGCATCGTTGTGTTATAAATGCTAAGTTATAAATGCTGTCATGATACTGTTATCTAGACATTTTCTTTTTGCTGTTCTAACTGCATGCTTTCCCTTTCAAAGGCTTTTGTTACCTGTGAACGGCTGTTGTAGATGCTGTAAACATATCAGTCAAATTGACAGAATGCAGAGCATCACAAAATGCAAACTTTAGCTAACTTGGGAGTGGGAGCAACCCATTGCAATGGGGGAGCCAAGCCCTGCATTCAAATCAGTGGCCCTGTGTGAAGTCCTTAAGTCAAGTTAGCCCATTGGGAGCTTTTTGGTAGAGCAGCTGGAAGAGTCCACCACAGTCTTCCTTTTTGGTTGTAAACATTTTTTTTAACTGAACTCTTGAATTATCTAAGGCAATTGCTGCTTCCTCCCCATCTCCATATGGTTTTTTCTTCCTTTCTGGTCTTGTTCTGCAGTCAGATTACCATTTCTGGATGGTACTTCCCCACCTGAAATCCTATTTTTCACACCCATATTGTGTTTTTATAATGCCATCATATTCCCCTAGCCCAGCACATGCATAGATAAGTCCTGGCAGTGCTAGCTAATATATTCTTGCTAACCATTACCTTTACTGATATTTTAAAACCATGAAGAGCAAGCTCTTACACTTTGCGTAACAAAGTTGTATTTTGCATAACAAAGTATTTTATCAGATTGGGCATAAATTAATATAGAAGAGATGGGCAACATTTCTTGGCTAGTAACAAAGAACATGAATCTTCATGTTAGTTTCATGGTTTGCTGTTAGGAATTTCAACAACTGTAATGAACTACTTAGGAATGTTTAGCCCTATATCAAATCTATAGTTCAGTTGAGTATTTGAGCCTTTTAAAGGAATGGAGGCTGCCTTGCACCATGGAGCTGTTTTTTGGAAAACACAGCTGGTTCCCATTTAAATGGAAAAGTGCATCACAATGTACTGCATATGGTCTTTGTGTCACTTCTTGTTTATTTGTTGGATTTTTTGGTTGTGGGTTTGGTTTGGGTTTTTTTTAATGAGAAGGAAGGCTTTTTCTTTTGGTTTTGTTTTGTTGGTTGGTTGGTTGTTTTTTTGGTTTGTTTTGGATTGGGTTTTTTTTGAGGGGGGGGAGGTGTTGGGGTTGTTGTTTTGACCATGAAAACCTTAGTACTAGTAAAGTAATATCTAGCAAGATGTATAACTGCAAAGTAAGAAAAAAATAAAAGAGTGAGGGAAATAGATCTTACATGGATAAGCATTTTATGAATGCTGAATTAGAAAATTCAGTGGACCAGAATCCTTTTAGGTCATCTAGAGTAGGATTCGTAGAATCATATGATACCAGGTTAAAAGGGGACTTCAAGGATCAACTTATCCAACCTCTCTTGGCAAAAGCATCTCTAGACAAGATGGCCCAGCACCCTGTTCAGCTGAATCTTACAAGTGTGCAGTACTGGGGAATCCACCACTTCCCTGGAGAGAGTATTCCAATGGATGAGTGTTCTGATTGTCAATAATGTTCCTCTTGTGTCCAATTGGGGTCTCTCCAGTAGTAACTTGTACCCGTCATCCCTTATCTTCTCCATGTGACTCCTTGTAAAAAGAGAGTCTCCATTTTCTTTCTAGGCACCCTTTAGATACTGAAAGATGGTGATAAGGTCTCCCCTAAAACCTTCTTTTCTCAAGGCTGAACAAATGCAGTTCTCATGGTCTAATAGATCTCATTCCTTAGCCCCTTCCATAGCATTAAATTTCTGCCAAAAATTGGAGATCTATTTCCTAGAAAACCCTTTATCTGAGTGACTTCCACATTATTGCCTATGTACCATTGGTTGGAAAGCTCATACCTGTCTGTGGATAATTCACAGAACTATCTTGCTATCAGACCTTCAATTAAAAGTTTGCTAAACATGGTTTGGTTTTTTTTTTAGTGAAAAGTTGTCTGTAAGGAAAACAGTGGCTTACAGCAGTTTGGCCCAAAATATTTGCAGGTTACTGATCATGACTGTTCAGTGTTTTTGGGGTTTTTTCCCTCATGAAGCCAAATACAGGCTCTTGTATGTAGCAGTGACTAAAGGAGACATGGCTGTTACAAAAATAGTCACTACAGTGCTTATATCAAGTTCTCTAAGGAACAGAGTCTCAGCTAATGAGACCTGTGTTGATCAATACCTTTAAATTACTGGCTGTGAATGCTGGCACTACTGACAGAAGTGTCTGAGAGAATAAACTCGATTACAGCACGAATCCTGAATTAAAGGCAAGGTTAGGAAGATACAGAGCTTCATAAGCAAAGCCCACACAAATTTCCCTCCCCCCAAATCCCCATCTCCTCTACTAAATATCCTGATGCTAAGCAGACATCAACTTCACATTCTGCAGCAAGTCTTGCCTTTTCTACAAGGAGTGTTTCCAAGCTGCCAGTCAGTTATGAATTCTCAATAGACTGGTCTTTTCCAGTAACCCAGCAGTTGAGGAAGAGCCCATTTTTGTTGTTGGGGGCTGGTTTATGTGTCATAGTCTTCATGGGTTTATTTCATCTCACTGTTCTGTAAGAAGTGGTTCTGGATTGCCATATAAAGGCCCCAGGAAACAGGCTTTCTCCAAAGGCTGAAACCAGTCCTTTGAGCAAACACTGGATTTGTTCAGTACAGTGTTATACCTGTGCTCCTTGGTTCAGAGCACCACACCATTCTCAGGTGTTGCATGCCTGGCTTCAACCTCCCAGAAAAGCATCAACCTCCCTGCAGCTCAGATAGACCTGTGAGTGCTCAGCAGGGCTGCCAGGTGTGGCACCTGAGGAGCTAAAGTGCTCTCCTCTGGCTCGAGGCCCTTGTCTCTCTCTGGGATTATAAGGTGTTTGCAATGGATTTAGTGGCTCATAGAGAGTATCAAAGTTTCCTGAAAAGTGGGGCTTTAACTTTACTTCACAAGCCAACAGTTTCATTCACAAATAGCAAGCAAAAAGTCACACAGCAATGAATGCCTTTTCTCACAAACACGTGGCCTGCCATTAGTATTCTTTAGGTTAGGCAGTGGACAGTGATGGTAGAGTCTAGTTTACCCTCTTCTGCTCTCTAACATAGTATCCCCATGTAGATTTTTAAATATTGTTATTAACTTCTTCCATAGGGTGTTAATTTCAAAATACCAAAACATTTATTGTTATTTTTTAATTATTCCCCAAACCATGAATAATATCTGTATTGTATCTTTCCAAAGAACCAAGGTCTCTGTAGTATTGTTTCATTGCTTATATTTGCTTTCTTTTTTATAATTTGCTGCTGTTATTTCACTGCCCAGTTTTATGGAATGGTGGAAGCTAAAACTAAATTTGTGAACTCAAATTAAGTGGTGGATGAGAGACCAAATTCTTATGGTCATGGGCATAATGAAATAAGCCTGAGCAAGGACATGGTAAGAGTTGTAACTATTTGGCTTTTAGTTCTGTAGATCTCTTTAGGAAAACTGCAAGTTAGATATAGAAGGAAAACCTATTAACTGTCTTCATGAATGATCTCCTTGTACAGGTTGTGAGCTGAAGGATATCTAAGTTCATAGAGCCTTTTGTATGGAGATTCAAACAAGCTTAATTTTTTTCTGAAAAAAATCTCAGGTGGTGATTTTCTTTGTACTGTTTTATTGTTTAACCTGTTGAATTGCCAACTAATTTCTATTGAGATCTTAGTAGTACTAGGATTGCTACATATAGAATGTGCACCCTAAAAGTATGCTAATTGTCAAAGGTAAGTAACCTGTTCTATATTACTGTTTTACAGAGCTGCTCACCTCAGAAACTTCAGACAAAAAAAAATGGCATGAGGGATTTTCAAGGTGCAAATTAAAATAATGCCGACCTTGGTATCTTGCATTGTTATTAATTTTTTCTTTAATTGGCTTTCAAGAGTTAATGCTATTTTCTCTTTCATCTGTGTCTGTGCAAAAGCACACTGTTGTATAACATGATAGATATAATCTCTGTGGAAGAAAAATGCTTTTGTTAAATTGTTTCTCTGGTTTTGCTTTCAGCTTAGAAGACTATGCATAAAGTAGAAATCTAGGTACAGGTTGCTGTGGAATAGATCTATATCCTCACTGGAAAGAGCCCTGTAGCCCTGTCTCTAAGTTAAGGCTAGATTTGGAACCAAAATTTATTTTAAAAGCATAATTATACACCTTCTCTAAATCAGACATGCTATTAAATGACAAATTCTCTTCTTCTTTTTTTTTTTTTTTTGTTCCCTTGTGAAAGCTGAATATAGATAATTACATTTAAATAATGTGCTGATCGTGATACAACATTTAGCAGCCAAAGCCAGGGAGAGTTTTATTTGAAAATCTCTTATTTGATGCTGCCATTAAGCATAGATGGAGAAAGAGCAGGAGTATACCTTGAAGGATTGTACCTCTTAGCCTTACACTGCAGGTTTGCCAAGAAAATGGCAGCTCTCTGGTGCTTGCCAGCAGCATGTGCCAAATTCACAGAGAAGCCATATGTGTGTCAAGGGCCTGCTCTTGTTCTGTCTTCCTTTTAAAATAATAATGTATGCCAGTTAGCAGAGGTACTTCAAATTCACTTGGGCCTCTTTTAGGTATCTAGTCCCTTAAGCAGACTTAAATTCAACAGCCCTAGGTACCTCTAGCCCATAAGCAGTAAAGACACTGATTTTTAATTCATGCTGGTACACCACATAACTTCTGTACTTTTCTTCCCAAACCCTTGAGAACAGTGGCACTGTGTAATAACTGGGTTTCACTGAATGATTATGGAACACAGCCAGATTTGGATTACATTTCTGAACTCATTGGTAACTTTTTAGGATTTTTTTTTTTTTCAATTACAGAGATTTGACAGTTATCTTCAGAAACTTGTGGGATAATATTTGCTATATATAGCATGGAAATGGAAAATTTAACATAAATTGGATTGTAGAGTTAAAGGAGTATTCTGGTCAATTTCTGAAAACACAAATACTGATTCTTTCTGTACCTGTTAAATTATACTGTTCTCATCATAGACTAATTAAGGTTGGAAAAGATCTCTAAGATCATCAAGTCCAACCATTAACCAAACATCACCATGCTCACCACTAAAACACAGCCCTAAGTGACACATCTACGTGTCTTTTGAACATTTCCAGGGATGATGATGGACCACTTCCTTGGGCAGCCTTTCCAATGCCTGACCACCCTTTCAGTGACAAAAGTATTCCTGATATCCAACCTAAAGCACCCCTGGTGCAAGTTGAGACCATTTCCTCTCATCCTGTCACTTTTTATGTGTGAGAAGAGCCTGACCCCTGCTGCCTACATCCTCCTTTCAGGCAGTTTAGTGTGATAAAGTCTCTCCTGAGCCTCCTTTTCTCCAGGCTAGACACTCCCAGCTCCCTCAGCCCCTCCTCACAGGACTGGTGCTCCAGGGTCAGCCCCAGCCTTTCTGGATGTGCAGCAGCACCTCAGTGTCCTTGCTGTGAAGGGCCCAAAACTGAACACAGGATTCGGGTGCAGCCTCACCAGTGCCGAGTACAGGGGGGCAATCCCTGCCCTGGCCCTGCTGGCCACACCACTGCTGATAGAGACCAGGATGCCATTGGCCTTCTTGGCCACCTGGACACTCCCTGGATCATGTTCAGCAGACACTGACCAGCATCCCCTGGTCCTTTTCCACTGAGCAGCTTCCCAGCCCCTTTCCCCCAGCCTTGCATGGGGTAGCATTGTCCTGATGCAAGTTCAGGACCCAGCACTTGGCCTTGTTGGCATCCTTCTTTTCTCCTTCTGCATTCCTTGGATACTTACTCTACCCCTTTTGTTCAATACAGAATATTCATTAACAATACAGACATGTCTTGATACACTGGGTAAAATCCAAGATAACAACTGCGCCTGTCTAACATTCTCATCCTCTGTAATTCTTTAAGTACTTACAAATAATTTCCAGCACAACTTTTTGTGAGGGAGGGGTTGGGAAGGTAAAGAGACAGAAGATACCCACATTTTTAGATGTTTATGAAACGAAGAATCTGATGAAATGAAAGATACTGTATGAAAAATCCCCTGGGCTGTGATGCAAATTCTAACCCATTACCAGGCATAGTGACTCTACATGAGAGGAAAGGTACAGCACAGCTGGGGGACATTTCTGATGGGATAGTGTCTTACCAGTTACCAAGGAATCCAATCTTGCAACAGCAGGTTTCATTAATCCTTATTCTCACAGAGCTGCTTTCTTCAGTTTGCTGGTTCAGTTGGCAGAAGCAGTGAGGTTTGCAGCCCTCTTGTTTCAGTTTAATACCACAGAGCAGAGTAGTGGGTTTGTAACTTTTTGAAAAAAATTACATTTGTAGAACTAGAGGGACGGTGATCACAATCTTTAATGCAGGAATACCTGTTAATGCAATTATTTAGGAAATTCAAATTTTATTTCACAGAGTTATTAGCAAATTCCACTCCTTCCACAGAGACTGAAGGAGAAAAAAAAAGATTTTTTTGAAATGAATGTGAATGTTAATTCCTTAATGACTGGTTCAGTGAATAAGTACAAACTGCTGGGCACTGAGCCATTCATTGGAAGGGGAACTCTTGGGTGATGTCAGTGGAGTTCCATATTTATGCAGTAATGTCTCAAGATAATGCCAGTACAGAACAGAATGGTATTTGATATTTAGGAGGAGACACAGACAGGAAAATTTGGAAGTGTCATACATGTATGTTTGATAACATTCTTTTTTGATCAGAATGTTAGTAATCCCATATTGTGCATACAGAAAATGAACATTTAAAAACAAGCTCTCTACAATCACATTTTTCTGTGGCTTTATAGCTTGTTTCATAGGTAAAACTAAATAAGCTTGAGACGTCCCCTGGTGTTCTCCATTTTTTACGGAATGTTTCAACTGCAGTATAATCTTACAGAGGCGTATTCTGTGGAGTGCAGTTTGTATACCCAGGGAATTGTTCATGGAGTACAACCTGGATTATTTTCCAAATCTTACAGCCCTGCAGCTTGTTCCAGCTCAGTCATAGTCTTCTCTCATTATTCTAGGCCTGATGCATTCATATGCACCTTTCAAAGAAGAAGAGAAAACAACTCTGTGGTTTTTTCTGTGCTAAAAATAAATGAGTGTCTTCAAGGGGGTGATAGCTGTGGCTGGGCTGGTCCTACACTAATATGAAATCCAAGCTTATATATTGTTTGCTTTCATGTTTTGCACTTCCTTTTCTACAAGTCAGTTGCAATGAAACATAAGTGAATTCTCCTTAAAATCTTTTACTCTCTGATTTTGGTGAATGTTATTCAGTGATTGGGTAGGATAAGTCTGAAAACTTGTGCTGTTTTCTTATAAAAACTGTCCTCATTGTTTCACTTCACCTTTGCAAGTTACATCCTGCATTGCTATGTGGGTGATACATTTGGCATTGCAGTGTCTGCACCTTGGGCAAAGAACAAATGGTAGATTTCTCACTTGCTTCGATATTCTTGCAGTGTTTCAATAAGAGGGCAGTTCAGAGGAAGATATGCCCGGGGTCTCATTCTCAGAAAAGCTTTTGTTATTAAACAGAGGCATTGTGCTATTTTACGTGTGGCAGGCAGGCCTTCAGTCAATGTGACCTCTTTTCCCTTCCTAGGTGGAGTTGTTAGGTTTTCTAGATTGGTTTGGTGGGTTTGTTTTGGTTTTGGTTGTTGGTTTGTTGGATTTTTTTTTCTTTGTTGTTTTGGGTTTTTTAAGCAGTTTCCTGTTTCATAGTGGTTGATCATAAGAGTAAAATTAGCCTGTCAGCAATTCAGTGTTTGGCATGGGACACCAAAGCTTGATAGCAGTGAACTTCTTTTCAAGTCAGTCAGTCTTGCAATGATACTTGATATAGTTATATTTAGACTAAATAAAATATGGTGTAGAACCCTTTTCTTGGCTTCTCACACACATCATGTATACACCCTCATGCAGCTGACTGAATCTGGGGAGGTGAGGAATGGAATAAAGATGAGGAGTGAACAGGGTTTGTAAAGTTATTCAGAGGTGAGGGTGGAGAAGACTTGGCTGTTGTCTTTTAGTATCTATTTTGAAAATAAAAAGTGTTTATAAAAGATGAGGATTCTTTTTCATTTATCTGAAGAGAGAAAGCTGTGAACCTTTTGCTGCTGTTAATGTTTGTGATGACTTCAAGAGCTGCTTCAGCGTCCAGCACCTGCAGTAGGAACTGATTAAAAAGTTTTGTGCATTGTATGCAAATGTGGAGTTTTGGCTGTTTAGTAATAACAGCCAAAACTTCTCACTGTAGGCAGCTCTGAGTTGCTGCCTGAACAGCCATGTCCTCTGTCTGCAGTGTGCAAAACCAGAGAAATTCTGCTTGGAAATGGAGGAAGCATACAACTCTGGGGTGCTGCACTGGTTTAGTAGTTCTGTAGTGTTTCTTTTCTTTGGAGTACTCCTTTAGCAGAAGTTCCCTGGCTCCCCTATGACTTGGAAACATAAAACATGAGGAAAGCATGGTTGCCTAGCATTCTGCAGGAAACCTTAGACGTGTGCTCATGAAAGTACAGTAAAAGCAATGTGATCAGTGAGAGAAAGTGCTCCTCCCCATACTCTTTAACATTTTATAAATTAAGAAAATAAAAGTCTTATAGCTTAGATCTGTAACATATATTGCAGCAGGGATGCAAATCTTTCTCTTACGAGATGGAAATAGCATCTTGCATTTCTTGTATCTTTGTCAGGTCTCCCATTAATGCACATCATCACATTATTCCATAATGACACAAGAAATAATTGTTTTCTAATGAAAAGAAGTTCTGAGTTTATACCTAGCTTACAGAGCACTGCTTTCAAACCGCTGCATTCTAGTTTAGATATTCTGCTTGCTCTGGCAGCATGTCTGTACTCATTTCAGGGCCATTATGGTAATGCATTTGCTTTAGGGAAACTACCACACCAAAATAAGTTAGTTGAGCCTGAAGAGGTCTGTATACAATGCCAAAACTAATACTATGAGAAAAGAAAATATACAAAACATAACTGTCTGTGTATGAGCACAGGGTTCTGCATGCAAAAGCATTATCGATTTGTACTTTCTTACTCGTTACACTCTGCTTTTTGTAGAAAAGAACTTTGTTCCACCCCCTACTACCTCCTACATCTCAGCTAATATTAAAAGCAGAGACAACTATAAAGAAATTATGTTGCTGAGGTCATTGCTTTTATAAAGTACTCACTATCACTTTATGAAGCATGGAAAATGAAGTTGGTTAAAATACTCTTGAATACAGATGGCATAAAATACACACAGTGTTTTTGCTTTCTACTCTGTTTCTTCACTAATTTCTCCAAATTTTGAGACTTCCTAACCAGTAAAAGAAGATGCCTCAATCTACCCCATAATGGGAACCTTCTAGTTCTATTCCTAATCCATAAAGTCATCTGTTTTTCTGGTGGTCTAAGTGGTGGTTTTTGTTTTTCTTTTTTTCCTCCCATCCAGGTACTGCTATGTGGATATTTGTTAGCAATGACTGATGTAGAATCTACATATGCAGACTTTATTGCTTCAGGAAGAACAGGTAGAAGAAATGCATTACATGACATCCTTGTGTCCTCTCCGGGTGGGAACTCTAGTGAACTAGCCTTAAAGTTATCAGAGCTTGATATAAACAAAACAGGTGAGTATGTTTTTGGGCTTTTCTTATATTTATTTAAAACTAAAATGAGAAGAACTAATACACAAAGTGTGATTTATGTGCCCACATTATTCCCTTGTCCCTCAGCAGCAGAAATATTTTTCTTCTAATCAACATGGGTTGCCTACAATAAGAATCATAAAATTCATAAATGAGAAGGATGGTTATTTGCAAGTGCAATCCATCACTTGAAAAAGAAAACTCATTCTGCAGTGAGTGCCTAGTGGCAGGGTCCAAATCAGGATAAATTTTATGAAATGTAGAATATAAGGAAGAAAATAAGAAAATCTTTCTAAAACCCAAGTGTGCGTAATATCCTTTAATGGAAGCTGTCTGATTTGAAGCCTTGTGCCTGCTGAAAGGTTGTTGTGAAATTAACTTCTTTTTCAACTGCCAAAGGACAGAGCAATAGGAATGCAGTATTGTTTGTTTTACCTGGATCTTTGTTTCTGAGTAAATTGTCTCTTTCTCCCTTCTGCTGATACCTGTCCTTCTTTTAAGGTGATAAGCAGTAATGCAATCCTAAATCTTTAATATTACCAACATTTTTAAATTCTTGTGCATATTCAGTTGAGAGGAAGGAGGGAGAGTGGACCTTACATGAAATAAAAATAGTAATATGACTGGGTATTTATTTTTATGTTAGATGAGTAGTGGCTAATGAACAGATCTTACAGATACTAGAAAGCCCTTTTCAGATGTTGGGGAAGATGTGGTTTTGCTTATTTTAATAACAGCAGAAGAAAATAAATGCAGCAAAGAAGAAACCGTTGATAAGCAGCTGCCCTGTTGGTGCAGATACTTTTCTCAGAGATAAAGACAAGAGTCTGGAGAGAGGCAATCTCTTCACAGATGTGGGCAGCATGGTGTTGAGGTGGTTGTGGTGCTGTTTTGAAGGAGGGTTCTGCTTTTGGCTTCTGGACTAATGTACATCCTAAGTCATTCCTTTTGCAGTTGCCAGTTTGGGACCTATAGGTTCTAGATGCACACAGTTCTAGCAGGGCAGGGCCTTTAGTTTATTTCTATTTAAAAAGAAATGCTTTATAAGGATGTGTGTAGGTGTGTCTTTTTATTTTAGTGGGGACAGGTGTAAAATGTTGAAAAAAAAGAAAGTAGGTGCCATTTGAAAGGCATAATGCCAATGTTCCTTTGTGCTTTCATTTTCTTCAGTCTCAGATTTACACTTATCAAAATTGTCTTTGATCTTGTCCATTTAGAAGATAAAAACAATCCCTATTTTTAAATTAAACAGTGGAGTGGTTACAAGCCAGAAATATGTACTTTTGTGAGCTATAAAAAAAATGTGACTCTGTGCCTGCAACATATTTCAATATGCATTTTGTACATGCAGTTAGCTGTGTAATGATAAGAATGGTTTAAATAACTGTCAGGCTAATTTTTAATACATAATTCAGGAGTCTCTTTAGTTCTTCAGGGTGATCCCTTTTGCAGCCTGGATAACTTAATCAATGCCAAAAAGTATACAGAGCTGCTCATAAAATTACCTTAGATAGTAGAATCACAGAAATGTCTGCATACTTCTTCAGAAGGTTATGCAGTTTCCATTAGAGGAAATGAAAATACATTTAAATTCTGTATTATCAGTACAACTAGGAGCCAAGTAAAAGCCTCCAAACCAAAAATGCTGGAAAAGGCATTGTCTTACTTAGCATTCATGTGAATATTAGGGTATTATCACACCATGTCTTTCCAAATCAAGAGAGGCTAAAAAATATTTTGCATGTCAAATCCCAGTTCAGAATCTATTATTGCTTGTAGGATGCATATATGCATCACACCTGACAGGGTTAAGAAGAAAACGCATGTTTGGGGGCTATATCTTATTTCTTTCAAGGTGCATGTCAAACAATTTATGCTAAGTTCAACCTAATTGTATAAATACAGACATCAAGTTTTGATTCTTTCCCTTTCTTTTATTCCTATTACAGCTGTATGCATTTTCTTGCAAAACTGCAAGTGTGTTTGCTTTCAACTATGTGGAGTAATGGCAGAGTAGGGTAATGCAGATGTTAAAGGAAAAGAAAGGTGGTTATAAAACATATGTAAATTAAACTACCCAAGCATATTTAGTACATTCACTTTGAAAAGCCTGCAGTTATGTTTCCTGCAAAAAAAACCCAGAACCACTTTTAACAGCACTAGACTTGTTCAAAGACAATGTATTTCTCTGTTACTCAGTAGCTGATACCTGAAGTGAGTGTTGCTTAATCCCTTCATCAATGAGCCAATGACAGATAATCAAGAGTTTACTGCATAATTATGTATAATAAGTATCATTACTGCATGATACTCTCCCTTCAAAGCAACTGTCCCAGTTTTCTGTGTCCATAACAAGCTAACAGCCTGTTATTATCTGTGGAATGGACATATTTACCAAACCCCAAAATACAGGTTCTAAGGACTCTGTCAACATGTTTTATCTAAATTAAGTAAAAGCAACACTGTGTATATCTGATAGATAGAAAACTGGAAGAAAAATGGTAAGACAGAAGCAAAAGAAAGATTTTTTTAGTAGGGAAATCAGCAGGTAGCTCTCCTGCAAAACACTCTCAAGGTAACCACTGCAGTCCAAGAAACTTGATCATCTTGCAGGTGGTTGTAGCTAAATAAAGTAGTGAGGAAAAAGTACGATGAAGAATGAGGACAAGTGTCTGCAGATTTAATCTCTAAAACAAACTGCTGGTTTTCTAGGTGCTATAGAACACAGAAGTAAAAAGGACATTTCCTTGTAAAAGTTGTAGTGGTCCAAGCATCTACAGATAATGGGAGTAATAGGGTGTTGAACTCATACAGAACTGGAATGAAAAACTGACTGTAGAAGTTAGTGATTGGAAATAACTAATTTTATTACATGATAGAAACGTTTTGGGTGTAAGCAGGAGGAACAGTGACAGACACTGTAGAGTCAGTAATGTTATAGGAAGAAAAATGAGTTAAAAGCTGCACATTAGCAGGACTAGTAACTGTAGCCAGCTGACCAACTCACATAACTATATGGTGGCTTAGAGTATTGTATTATTTGGTTTTGTTTCTTTTCTTCATACTGCCTGCTGGTTTCAAAATGCTGTGTAAAAATAACAATCTTGTTCTTGCGAGTTTCTAGCCATCAGGTTTTAAAGGAAGAATAACAATGTGCTTAGCAGTTTGGGGATTCTCAGAACTTAAAAGCAAATTTATCTCTTATTTTAAAGCCTTTAGTGGGAGAGCTCTGCCAGTAGAAAGAAAAAACTAGTACCAAGATAGTGTATTATAGATTAAATAGATTTAGATTAGTGAGTTTTTTCAGCAAGTTTAGAAGAATCTTTCAAGAAGTGGTATATTAGAACCTTAGTGCTCTTTCTCTGAATCTCCATGCTCTGTGTTTAACACTAAGGTAGTGAAATGCTTAGACTTTTTGTCCAGGAGTGACTTTTCTTTTAAACACAAATACTTTGCAAGAGTGTTTTTTGCTCTTCAGTGCTGGGATATTTTTTCCTTTTTTGTTAATAACATTTCCATCAGGAAAGTTTGGCTTGCCTACATAGCAGTCATCAGAATAAATGGAGGGCAGAGTAGGCAAAAAAGGAACAAACCCCTGAAATTACACTTATGGCATCTTCTGCAGGAAAAAATGTAGAAGGTTTTATAGAAAACATTTGGACAATTGGAGCAAAAGGGATTTCTGTTCAATAGTAAATAATCACATGTAGATCCATCCTGATGGAATCCTTTCTAATTTGACAGATGAAACTGAAGAATAGTTTTCTGAGAATGTGCCTTGCTAAACAATTGTATATTTATTACTCAGCCCATAATGAACGGAAAAAACCTCACTGTTCAATAGGTTAATCAACTTTGCATGCAACTTTTCATCAGGTTGAATGTGATAATTCACAGTACCCTTTGAGGCATTTCCCTGCCTAAATACTCAGTGCATGCACAAAACACAGCTATCATGTCTAAGCTGTTTGCAATGTTCTTTGCAAGGCAAAGAACGTTTTTCCACTACCAGTGTGCCCTTTCTTCTACACAGAAAAGAGAAGGCGTTTATGAGGCTTATTTCTATAAACAGAAATAAATCTGCAGATGTACCATGTGCTCTGAAATGAGGAAACAATAAATATCTGCATTGAGAAGCCTTTATTCTAAAGATCTACAGATTAAAATTAAGAGGCACTGCTACCTCTATCTAGACTTCCTTACAACCTAGCCACGGAATTTTCTTCTTGTAATTTACCAAGCCAGTTCAGTACAAATTACTCAGAATCCTTGCAACATACAAGAGACAATGTATGTCTGAACATTATTCCTTGTTATGTATCTGCAGCTGATCAGTGCAGTGTTCAGGGAATTGTGTCCCACTTGCACTTACCTTCCTGTTGCCTGAACCTGTCAGGTCTTTAATTGTTACATAAAATACAATACTTTGCATGTAGACACTAAAAGCATTTGACAATGCTTTTCTTAGCCTTCTTTAGACAGACTGTGAGTTGCCTGCTCACTGTGCCCCTGTAGGATGTGATCTGTGCCTCAGGTCATCCTGTGGTTTGCAGTGAGACAGCTGGACTGAACGCCGTGGACAAGACGGATGCACAGAACTGAAGCAGATTTAACAAACCATTGCTGTTATTGAAGTTGCATCTCTTTATAACAAACCCTGTTCAGATTGGTGCAATGAGAGTTTTTTCTCCTATACTCTTATAGCATCACAGTGAATAAATTTTCAAAAATACTCTACTGGTTTTGTTAAATTCATTAATTTTTAGCTACTTTTGGTCTTTAAATAAAGTGATACTGGTGATTGCAGCTAGGAATTTGCATCTCAAGAGATGTTTTAAAAAAAAAGTATAGCTATCTTAGTAGTAATGAGTTTCAATTTCTTTTTACTTTGTGACCAATCAGGGTTATGGTAACAAGACCTCTTTATTTTAGAGTGGATTACTCATCCTTTTTTCCTGTGTTGCAGAAGGAGAAGGAGATGCACAACGAAATCCAAGCGAGCAAAGCGGGGAGGCCCAAGGGGAGGCAGCAAAGCAAGAGAGCTGACATCCGACTTTGACCGAGTGGAGCAGCTGCTGGATGTTTTCAGGCTACAAGAGTGTGCTGGAACAAACTCGTTTCCATGAGCAAGCTGGTAGAAAAGAAAGTGCATGTGTCTTCACTGCTGGAACCCACTCAACACAATGCTAAAAGTCTGGGTACAAGCTGTGACAGAAGACAGAATTTTCTCTACCTCTGTCATAAGCAATGGTTGAACATGTATTGATTTTTTGGGATAGTGTCACCAGATGGATCCCTTCATAATGACTACTTGATGGGAACACTTTTAGAAAGTAGAACCGGTAAATCTTGTAGCAAATGGCCTTTGAAGCATCAGAGGATCTAATCGTGTATCTTAAGCAAAGGTTTGTGTGATCCTCAGAGTTTAAAATTCTCTGGCCAAAGTGTTTGCCCATTATAAGAACTGTAAAGAAAGCACTGTTTTTAGAACTTTGCATCTGTTTTACAGCTCTGTTATTTACAATGGTTTTTGTATTGTACGACTTAGATGCTCCTCACTGCCCCTTCTCAACTGCTTATGAAGAATATTTCTGTTACTGTGAATTTTTCTACCACACGTTTTGAAAGGGCTGGTTTTTTGCATAAGGTGGTGATGTGCACATGATAGATCTCAACATCAACTGCTAAATTGATCATGCCTAAACCTAAATGACTCAGCAACACTCTAATTTGTTACTAGATGAGCCTTCAAAACGATTTGTTAATGTGAATACTTGAGCATGTGTTGTGTCCTTGGTACAGTTTTGCCACTCGCCTGTAGTTAGTTGCATATCAGAGAGTCAAATTGAATCTTTTGTGTTATTCTTCCCCATTTTTCTAATTTTGGTCCCAATTTCTTAATCTTTCTCTGAGATATTTTTTTAAAATGTTATTCCAAGTATTTTATTGTTATGGTAGTTTTAAGAATACATTTATAACCTTATATGGGTTAAAATTGAAACTAATTCCATGGTGCTAGAGGTTTTCCTGATTCACATTGTAAAAGATAGGCCTTGTTTACACATGGGAAAATAACTGGCATAGGTTATTGCCAATTATGTATTCTGAAATGAGCTTTGGAATGCAGGGTAATCCAACATGTGGCTCTTGGGCTGGATCCAGCACGGGGTTCGGTTTTTACTGTTCCTCGCCTTTGCCTCAGTTGATCAGGCTGTTGAGTTTGCACAGCCAGTAGCCTGTTACTGATGCACAGAACAGACAAGTGCTAGAATCTGCTACAGTAGCCTTGGGGCTTGGAGTTGGAAAGGGAGGTAAGAGACTTGGCATCTAGCACCCAAAGACTAGATTTTTTCCCATTTCATCTATTCCAAAATGACAGTCCAAACTGGGCCTTCATCAAAATACCAGGATAGCTTGTCCATCCAGGACATCACTTAAAATATCTACATATTAATAACTTGTTCTGCAGTAGCTATTGCTGATTGATTTTTTTTTTCTCCCCTCGTCCTGCCCCAATAGACAAGGCCATACATGAGGCTGAATGCTGCAAAATGGGGCAGCCACACCTCTGTGTGACTAAGGTGAGTGAAGAGAGTGACTGATAGTAAACCATGGCAATCACACAAGCACCAATCACAAGGTCAGAAGATTTGTTTTCTTTTATTAATAGGAGGTGATGTCACTTTATATATAGTATATATATATATTATATATATTTTTGTGTTGTTGGTTTCAAATGTTATGCACTTTTTAATGTTTGTAAACTTTTACTAATGAATAGTGTGATTGCTTCCTGAATATATTAATCATCAGTTAACAAAACATCTTTGTGGCCACAGCTGTTTGTTTCTACCATATGTACCATAGTATTTGTCACCTGAAAATCTTTTGTGAGATATGTGGAGGAAAAACCCCACTTCTGATCAGTATTATGAGGTCATTTATTAGTGTTAATAAAAACCAAGCCAGCCGTATGCTTGTGGCTCATGCGTGTAATATTAACTCTCACCTTTTGGTGTTTGGAAGCTGAATGCCTTGCTGTCTTATTAGCTGTCAAATGCCCCATCTTCTTGGTAAGAGAAGTAGTCCATTTGCTTTGGAAATTATCCTTATCCTTTGGAAGTTATCCTTAAACAATTTGTATTCATTTCTTTCACTTGGTGTTCCTTTCAAACTTAACACATTATTGTTATTGACTCTTTTTTTAATTATTTCTCCCCCTTTTGCTCTTGCATCAAGTCTTCAAGCTGAACTGGTTGCCCTTTGTCATGGACTAGTTACTGTCAATCTTGCACAAATGCCAGAAGGAAATAGGAGTCTAGAGGTTTTTTATAGTGTTACTTTATTGATGATCCATGAAAAATCATCATCAGTAAAATGTTGCAGAAAAAGGCAATAGTGAAATAAGTATTTACAGTATATTAAAGTGATGGTTTCCCTTATTTTCCTTCAATGCTTTTCTTTATTTCAGTATACTTTCCTTCTTAATTCTTTTGTGTTGTTAAATAAAATTAATTTCAGCCTTTCCTCTCTATTTTGTACCTGTTTCTACTGTTTCTCCTCTTTTTTTCTGTTGTTTTAAAACAATTTATGGAGGTTTTTCCTGGTTTTTGAAACACATCTCTTTGTGATGGAAAATAGCTTTGTTAATTTTAGTGGAGTAAAAGGCTATTTATGTTCCTCTTCCCCCAAAAGTGTATGAGTGCTTGCTTTATCACTTGAACTGTGCTTGCTGTCTTAATTTTGGATATTTCTGTAGCATCTATAAGCAGGCCTCACTTAATGTAAACGTGGTTAGTCTGTGCCAAGTCACAGAACTGTATCTTCAGTATTATTGTTGGCAAAGCAATTACAGAAGAGCTACTTTAAATATATCCACACCTTTACTTCTGTGTAATTGCATCATATAACAGGGACACTGATGGCAGAACCAGACACTGACTGGGTTATTTTTGTTTTTGTTAGTTTTCTTTTTCAGTTAACCTGACACTATGGCTTCTGTTCCAGTATCCTCTTTTTATTTTATTGTGTTCATGACAGTTAAATGTCTGTTTAATCCATGATTACCTTAGAAAGATCTTCCTAAAAAGCTATGTACACACAACAAAGTCAGGTCTGGAATATCATCATAATAGAATACTCCTTATCCTTAAAAGATTTGGCTTTGGTGGGATGGTGGTGGGTTTGTTGTTTTCATTTTGGTTTTTTTTTTTACTCTCTTTAGATGGATGTTTTCAGTGCTTTCATCACTCTGAAGGACCATCTCTTAAAAAGTCTCTGTATTCATGCTCTTATTTCCATAATGAAGTCTATGACTATATCCACAAACATTGCACTTACAGGGTTCAGGTTCCCTCTCCACCTGAAAGAAACAGAACTTTTAGCACTGTAATTGGACAGAGATACTGGCATTTCTTTCTTCTGCTTATTTCCATTAATGTTGGCCATGTGCTTCAAAAAACATGTGGTAAAAGAAGCGAGCACACAAATTTTTTACTTCATCAAACTATCATTTTAGAGCCAAAAGTTCACCATGACCTTCGATAACACAATTATTGAATGTGAAAAAATGTCAATATACTTGGTCCTCATCTGTGTCATTGCTCTTGCAAATTTTTTCCAAAATTTTGAAATGGGAAAAGGTGTTTCCTCATAGGAGTGCACATGGATAATTAATTTTCTGGTGCCCAGAAGGAGAAACTACCAAAGTGGTTAAGATGGACTTTGTACAGTATGAATGCCTTTCTTAGCTAAATTGGAGAATTTCAGGTGTTCTTAATGTTTGTATTTTATGTTTCAGAAACATCACTGAATTTTGTTCAGAGGAAAGACTGAGAGCTGCTGTTGAGACTGAGCACAGTAACAGCAGCTTTGACAAAGTTTGCCTTACCTCAGCAGTATTCCTGTGTTAAACGTCTCTGGTTTTGCCAACTTGTTACTTTGTTTTGCTCTGCATCTCTTTCTGGCTGGTTTATTCTCTGTCCTGTGGTTCCCTGATGTAAAATAATGCCCTAGAAGTACATGGAGTGCTGTATTACTGTATATTGACTGCCTAAAGTCTTGTAGTGGAAAGATTGTTTCACTTCATCTTGTTGGTCAATGCCCGGAGCAGGATCTGTTTCGAAGCTCTTTTCACAAGAGAAGCAGTAGAGCGGGGAAGGAAGTGTGAATTCAAGATGATAAGCCAGCAATGTAAGGGGGATATCTTTTCCTAACAGGAAGGCAGGTGGGCCAAGTGCACAAAACAGCTTCCTCCATCATACAATGAACAGTTAGGATGTGTTGAAATAGCTAAGAAAAAGACAAATTGTTCAATTTTAGGTGATATTTTGATTTCAGAACCAACTTTGGTTCTCAACAGTACTCTAGAACAGAAGTATTCATAAATATGTGGCACATACCCTTGAGACCAATCATAGTATCACCAGGTTCTAATGAAATCAGATATCTCTTGTTCTCCAACAGAGACCACAGAATGCTCTTAAAAAGCAGAAATACTTAACAGATAAGAAAATTATAGAAATAAAGGTAGTAGTAGGAACATTCTCACTGTTCTCTACAGCTTCAGGCTGAACTTATTTTTTCCTGCAAGAGAGTAGGGACAGAAGTGATCAATGTGGATGAGAGTTAATTCACTATCTAATAGTGAGTTAACAAAATATGAAAAAGCCTTAAAAGCAGAGAGTAAAGCTAAACAAAAATATAGTGCACTCATGCTTACAAAAAGCATCCCCATCTTCTGAAAGCAGCAGGACTTCATGTTCTATCCTTTTACAACTGATTTTTACATTATGGCTTAGGAGCTGCTGATGTTTTAGGATGGAGGACAGGACAGACTGGTCAACACATGATGTGTGTGTATAAATGATCTCTTGGTATTTTCAGGCAACACATGCCTCAGTACCCTGAAACAAAATGTTTATAAAAAGACCAGTGCTAGTGATGACTTGCTTATGAACTCTGAAGGTAAGCTTTTACCAAATCAGCCATCAGGATACACTTTCAATCCTAGCTGTTGTTAAGAAATTCTCTGGTGCTGATCCATGAGTGCAGTGTGATAGCAGGTAGCCTTACAAAAGTTCAGCTGAGGCAGATGATCTTCAGTGCTCCCAAAATGTCTGAGATAAAAATATTTATAAAAGATCCACATCACCTTCTTGCAATAGCAAAGGCAGATGATAAATGTTTTGTATTTGCTAAATAATAAACCAATTTTATCAGTGGTTAATAAGTTAATGCTTAGATCTGGTTTCATGAAAAAACACCTTTTGATCCTGAAAAATTCATCAGGTTTTTACATACAAAAGGATAAGAGATGAAATTAAAAAAAAAAAAAAGTAGCTTGGCAGTAATTTATAGGAAATAGTGACTTATCACCTACAAGAGGGATGGGCGAGCCTTGTTGAGAGATCAAATCTTGATTAGCTCTGCATGTGATTTCATCTGTTCTACATCTGGCTTGTTGGCATTAGCATGTAAATTATGTCTCATTGTCTTATCAAACATGGGTATTGCAAACAGACAAAATAGTTCTTCAGTATGAACCCAGAAACAGAGGCTTCCAAGGCAGCAAAGAAGAAAACATGATATTTTTAACCACACAGCATGCTAACAGATCCATTTCATTACTCGTATATTTTTATTTGCAGGTCCTTCTTTTCAATAAAAAAAAGAACAACTCATGATTGTGCAAAGAAGTTCAGTACTGCATTATGCACATCAGCAAAACCCTGCATTTTTCTTAGTAGAATTCAGTTATTATTAGGGTCCTCAAATGGCAGGTATCTAGCCAGTCCAGTGTGTATTAGCCATGTCTCTGATGTGGGAATCTTATCGTTAAGTCAGTGAAATTTTACTGTGTTTCCTACTAGTTCAGTCAACTCACTTGCCTGTAAAATGCCTTCTGCTGTACACATTCTTTCCAGTTCAGTGAGTAGCTGGCTATTGATGGATATTGATGCAAGAACACCTGTATTGTACTGTTTATCTATCTGCTGCTTTACTATTTCTCTCTATCAATAGAACAGGACATATATGAGTCCGTGGATCTACTTTAAAACATCCTGGGACTGCTGTCACTTGTAGGAATCCAGTAACTGGTCCTGGAAGAGGCCATGCTAGGCTTTTGGTGGAGTGGCATTATAGCTACAGATAAATATAAAAGACCAACACTATGCATAAATTTGGAGAGGGAGGGGGGCTTTAAGCTTGCAGTGTTACACAGGTAGCCTGAAAACCACGTCCTCACAGAAATGTGGCTACTAAATTAGATCTTTCAAACTTAGAAAGCTTTTCACATTTTAAGAAGCTTTTTCATAACCCAAACAACATGCTGTTGTATTTGGAAGTCGTTTTCAGGCTAGCCATTGCTTCTCAACAAGGATTGCGTGCACTTTATCAAAATACATTGTCAGAAGATGCAATAAGAAGTAGAAAGAGTCAATCTGACTGTACAGCCATGAAAAAAGTGTCATTCCTGCACATTGCACTCTCAGACACAGCATCTACAGGCAATGCTTGTTACTGTTGCAACACACTATATTTTAGTTTGATTGGAACAGGATTTTCAAGAGACCCTGTGGAGTACAACTGAACCATGCCTTCTATCAACAGGCATATTTTATCAATTAATTCTTTCTTCCTATCCAGTATTCAAATGAAAATAGATTTACTATACACTGATGTATACTTCTGAATATCCATGTGGTAATGAAAATGGCTTTACTTTAGGCTGAAGTGTAATAGAATGTCTTGTAGTTATTTGTAATGTCCTATGGATCTGTACACATTTTATCCCTTTATTTGCACTGAAACTCCACCATGTACTTTACAATTAAACATCACAGAACAAATAGGAATATGCAATGTTAAAATACTGAGATATTTAGGTTTTTGAAATATACACTCCTGTCTTCCTGGAAATTACACAGAAGTACAAATAGGGCACAACTTAAGTGTTTCAGTAAAAATCTTTGTTTTCACAGCCTCATCTTTGATCCTGCAATGCAGTCAAAATGTAGACTGTGTAACATCTGATTATAGTCATCATTTCCCTAGCAACAGACTGATATCCTCACTCAATACATTATACAGTATATTTCAGAGAACAGGGCATGCCAGAAGGGAAGATGGATGACTCAACAGGTCTCTTTCATCCGTAATTCTCTCATCCATGGAAAGAATTAAGAACTCTCTGGACACAAACACAGCATCCTCATTTGTTTGGAAGTGCAAACACCAACAGTGTATAATAATAATAATAATACTAATAGTAATGATTCTATAGAAACTGTTACTACTATGGTATTATTATAGAGCAATCCCCCAAAAAAGAAAAAAGGCAAGCACCCTGGAAAGTAACCAATAAATGGCACACAGACACCTCCTGGTGGCACTGGGGTGTATTTTTAAATAGAAGGATTCAAAATTAAACCAACCTGTAGAAACAAAGGTCCAAACAGCCACGATGGATCTGGGATGATTAAGGGGTTGAGAAAAAAACTTTCAAAATCATGAGAGTGAAGTATTGTAAATATATCTTTTACATGATTGAATTATGGCCTTGGCTTTTGTACTTAATCTATTAAAATACATTATTTTTCAGACCTTCCCTAGGCAATGCACCCATACTCCATAAATAAGATTTCCATAACTACTGGAAATTAACCTGGTGTTCAAAAGTAGGCCTTGCAACAGGTTGCAGTAGATGAACTGAAATCAGAAAGGCATTACTGACTGGTCTTCATGCAAACTCTGATAGCTCTGAGGACAACCAAAAGAATCCCAGCCTATGTTCACCAGTCTGGCAGCACAGACAAAATACTGTCCCTTCCTGGTGACATTGACTATCAGGAAATTGACAATCTGAGTGTATTGAATGTGCTTTAAACTAAAATAGTCATCATAGCAGAAACAAAGAATAGTTGTCTGAAATCTGTGGAAAGTTTGTGCTTACTTGAACTCTTCCCCACTCCCACCCCCAGAAAAAAAAATCCAAACCCAAAAAAACACCCAAACAAGCAAACAAAACAAAACTCTGAAATGTCATCGAGGTAAATTCAGAAGAAGGGAAATTCCAAAGTATTTCAGAGAGTTTATGACAGACCTCTCACTCCTTGTGCTATTCCCATGATCAGGGCCAAACAACTAGGTGTTAAAAAGACAAATAATGAGGAAATTTGGTGGCTATTACCATAACTAGCCCAAGATGTTTCAAAGAGAAGGGGAAGACAGAAGAGAGCTCTGGTGAGTAAAGCTATTTTCTACCTTCTTTCCTGATGTCTGAAAGGTGACTTAGTGCTGCAATGGGTTCAAGTTTTTATCAACAAATTTTTTTCTCTTTTTACTATCTGTAATATTTTCCTTCTCCAACAAGTCTTGTGACCAATCATTTAGGATTATGAAACAATTCTGCATAAGACAAAGCCACAGAGAAATTTCATTCCCTTTAAAGTAGCCTATCTATGCTTTCACAAATACGGAGTCAACAGAATATTGTAATATGAATTATGACAGGGATGGTAAGTTGTTTTTCAATGGTACTTCCAAGCAGAATCATAGAATGGTTTGAGCTAGAAGGAACCTTAAAGATCATCCTGCCATGGGCATGGACACCTTCCACTAGACCAGGTTGCTCAGAGCCCCATCCTTGAATACTCCCAGGGAGGGAGCATCCACAACTACTTTGGGCAACCAGTTCCAGTGCCTTGCCACCCTCACAGTAATGAATTTCTTCAACACATTGAATTTCTTCAATAAAACCTGTTATGTTTGTATCACTCAAAAACCAGAAATTACTCTTGTAAACAGTTCTAGTGCATGCACAGCTTTCTCCCAAGGAGTTACTGGCAACCTCAATGTACATAGCCACCTGTGAACTACATCAGTTGTGTTTTTTTTGTTTGGGAACACGTTCTTCCCTAAAACTTCCTGTTTTTTCAGAGCTGAAAATGATAGATCTGTCTGATGAAAGCTATTTACTTTCCATACATGTATATGTGTGTTTTTGTAAGTATTCAAAGACTGGAAAATTAGGCCAACATTCCATACCCTTGGGCACATGGTGTCTCTCTTGGGGATGGTGCTATGTAGGGCCAGGAGCTGGACTTTATGATCCTTCAGGGTGCCTTCCAATTCAACTTATTCTGGGATTCTGTGGTTTTTGTCAAATAAAAACAAGTTCACACGTTAAATATTAGAGAAGAATCTACATCCTTTACTAAATAGCATTCTTCTACCAAATTTTGGCCATAAAATATCTGCCATTAATGCAATGTCAGCACCTTGTACTGTGCTGTCCTGAAGACCTTGTTTTTAAAAGACAAAGTACCCTGTTTATTCTACCATGGTAGTTTAGCAAACCCTAGCCCTAATTACAGTAGTTTCACAAAACTTGCACATAGATCCATCATAATATTTTTATCACTGTTTGACCTGCAGGAGACCTGCTTTCATGTCAGCCACATGCAAGACCAGTCAACATCTTCCCAAGTCCTCACAACCTCCTTATGATCCCTCCTTACTGTCTTCCATTACATATTTAGGGGCTGTTCTCTGAAGCATAATTCTGTTTCTCTAAAATACTTCAGTGACTGCTGTTCATGTGTTGTGAGGTCAGATAATATTTAGAGCTTACTACTTTTACCTCTAATATTAAAACTGATTTTTTTTCCTCTGTTGTTTTTATTTCTTTAGGACATGTAAAACTATTCAGTAGATATTCCAGCCTCCTGAATATTTTCACAGTAATATTGAATGTAAAGAGCTGAGCAGTTAATTTCAAGCTAGAAAAAGACCAAATAACTACTTTGAGTCTTATGGCGCAGTACATATACAATAATTACTGGACTGTGTTTAGTAATTAATTTAAGCACACTAAAAAAAAAAAGTGGATCTGATTTATACAGGTTATAGAGAAATCTCATGAAAACTCTCTTCACTAAAGATAACAGATTTGGAGAAGGATAAAACTCATATGGAGATACACTCTGACTACCAGAAGCAGATTCAGCTGATAAATTTTTGGTGTTTGAGTTTCAATAGCAAGGAGAATTGATGGGGTATTTGTTGCCCTGAAGTTTCACTAAATAAATAGCCCCAGTTCAAACCCAGGAATTTCTATCCCTCATCTAACCAATTCTACTGGTTTGGGCCAAGATAGAGTTAAGAGAGAGAGAGAGAAGCTTCTCCAGGGGGTGATTAAGCAGCACAACCTACTTTAGGTTCTTTGAATTGCACCCTACAAAGTGTTTGGTGGGACTTTCTCGTTTAATTGCACAGACAATTCCCTTTAGTGTCCAGCACAAATATTTCTTTATACCTATATGATGAAGAATCAGGACTCACAAATTTGTCCTTTCACCTTCACTTTCTATTAATTTTGCCCTTTCTCATGAAATGAGATAGTAAAGGCTCATATCACAAGTGGAACAGATATTTCAAACATGTACCAGTTTTGCTATCGTCATCATTATGTTTTGTGAACCACATGAACTGGGTCAATGGGGTTTTGCAGATTTAGACACAAGATGATACACAGGCAAGGTTACAGTTCAGAAACACAATGATCAACTACTCGATATATGATGATCTCCTGATCTGAAAAAAACCCAACTTGAAACGGTAACCAAAGCAGTACTTCAAAAGACACTAATTTGACCAGCTGTGCAAGGTTCTAAATAAAGGATATCAATAACCCCAGCAACAGGCATCTGGAGTTTGTTCACTTTAGCAGCTGCATTGCACATAAAACACATGAATGAGTTGACAATTAAGTGTCTTCAGTGGTAACAGCTGCAAGTCTCTGCTTTTCACAAAGTCACAGAATGAGTCAGGTTGGGAGAGACCACAGTGGATCATCTGGGCCAGCCTCCCTGCTCAAGCAAGGTCATTCTAAAGCACCTTCAGTGCTATTTGATGTGAATTTTAAAACTTTTCATACATGAAATCTTGAAAACTTTTTCCTGTGTGAAAAAGCTGTGGATTGAGTTGTTCCCTGTGATTTTATTTTAAAGGGAAAGGATGACACGACTGTATTTCATATTATCTTATTTCTCTGCACTCACATGTAGAAGGAAGTAGAAGATATAGGTCAACCTGGAATGTATTTCCTTTCCAACTATATTGTGTTCTTTTCTATTTGAACATATGAGTAGTGCTGCACAGTGAATGTAGCAGAACTAGCATAATGAATTAAACCAGTGGTAACACCTGAAACTGAATATGTTTAATAGAATTCAATATAATTAAATATGAACTAAGACTTTTTAACAGTATATGTTTCATCACTATTAGTAAATTGATTTCCTTTTTTACTCTTTCTGTACCATACACTGACATTTCTCTCTCCACTTTCTGAAGACACTGCTTGGTTAAGCCTGAGACATCTACTTTTAATGCCTTAAAATTAGCCCATTTGTCTTGTTTAACTCAAATATAAAGGCTTTTTGAACATTTTTACAAAGGAAATATGCAGTTGCAGAGAAGCATGTGCACTCTATAGGTAACAGCTTCGAGGGGATTCTGCTCTTTTGCCTACAGCACAGGGAACACTTAGGAAGGGTTTTAGAAGGAAACTGATGAGGCTTTTTTTCATCACGTGGGGGCATACTGACTAAGAAAATCAATCTATTCCACTACTCAGCCAGGAGTAATAGGTTTTTTGCCCATTTAATATGTGAATGAGTTCAGAGCAGTGAAAGGCTCTTACTACTTTTTTCTTGAACCATGTAGTGCATCAATAACATATCTGTATATATATATATCTAGACCTATATATCTTTATTTATATCTCCATTTAATCATATGGATTCGATACAGCCATACAGAGATATACCAGCTACATTTATACAGATATAAGCATATAGATATATAGGGATATTATAGGTGTATATTACATATCTCTGAAATCCATAAAGAGTAGAACAGTACAATTTCCCAAGCAGAAATATTGCTCAACTCACCAACCGTAATCAGTTATGGCAATTCAGTTATTATTTTTTCAGTTTCAGCAGTAGGAAAAGCAGAACATATTTTTCTTGAGCATTCTTGAACATTGAACCCAACAAGTCCAGGAAGGATGAGATTATTTCTGTCTTTGTTCAAATGTCTTTGTTAGCTTTTATATTCCAGAAAAGATAATACACTAAGCTTTTTGCAGGTACATTACTGGACAAGGAATCAATTTTATCTTAAAAGCTTTCATGGTGCAGTTTGACAGCTTGAGCTTTGAAATTTGTGATTTCCATGAACCAGTCTGCCAGGCTGCATCACAGGGAAGTACAAATGTGCTGTACATGAAGTGAAAGTGCTGCATATAACCTTGAAGCTTGACACATAGGGAAGGTTAGCCCTCTCTTTCAATTACCATCCTTTAGCCATATATGCTCACTCGTCCTCACCAGAGAGTGAAATAAACGTTGGAGGGAAGTGTTCTGCACAAGGATTGTTTTTGACTAAGCTCATTTAGACGCTCTGAATATGACAGCCACTGAGTACTAGACTCAGAACTGCTCCCTAAACCCTTCATTCTTCCAGAAAGTTGAGTCCCTACTCTTTTGGACAGCTATTCATCACTTTGGCCAATGATCTTTTAAAGTCAAATCTCAAAACCTTAAATAAGAGTCCTAAACATAGCTCATAGCCATGTCCCTTTGTGCTGAAGATGAGATCTCCTCCTCTTTCCTGTCGAAAGCCACAGAAACTTTGGGGGGTTTTGCTCTTTAAAGAAAGTACCTTGAGCATACATGAAACAAAACAAAGGCCAGATGATCACGACAGTACACTGTGTCTTTATCTAACCGTCGTTTTTCCTAGGACACCACTCTATTAAAGGATGTAGCAGTAGTGTCTGTTTCCACAACAGTTTGAAGAATAAAGCTTTGATCCATGGCATCAAAGGTTTAGCATAATTCCCATGCTTTGTCTGAGGCTTTGAATCTCCACCATCTACCTTCTAGGTGCTGAGATTCTCAAGCCTTCCTTTTAAAGTATTTCCTCACTGTGTAAAAAGAAATTAAAAGCCTTACTTACCTTCTCCTAGGTGAATGCCATAACCACTAGATTACCTCACAATAGGTCCAAAACTACACTGATTATTTTCATTAAGGAAAAAGAGTAGGATTGATAATCTCATCTTCAAAGGGAACTACTCAAAGGAATTTACATACTTAATAAGAGCAGTGAAACCAAAGAAAAGAAAGGCATCTCAAGCTCAAAGGGAGACATTTACATCCTTGACAAGCAGGTCATAGACAACACCTTGTGCTATTCCTTACAGGCTTATGCACAGGCACATGACTTCTGCAGATCCCACTTCTATGCCCATAACCCAAGGTCAGTCTAGGCATCCTCAAAGGACAAAGAATTGCAGGAGTTGCATCCTCCTCATAAACACATTTATGTTTTTATTAACTCTTCTTACAGGAGAGATCAAATTTATTAACTCTTCTTACAGGAGAGATCACAACTGACCTGAAATTTAGATATAACCAACATTTCCTGTTTAACAACAAGAATAAGAAAACATCCTTAAACTATAACTATTCAACCCAGCATCGGCACCCAGGAGCAGATTTCCTTCTGGTATTAATATTCCAGGCTAATTGTGGGAGAGGTTAGTGACAAACGGGTGTTTTTGAAGCTGTCAGTTACTCCCTGCTTCTCCATCCTAGGGTCTTTAACTTTATATTATAACCTGCCTTTTTCATGTATGATGTTGATAGTTCATAAAAAATCAAGAGAAACATATAACTGGAAGAATGAAATCTGGGGACAGAAAAAGAAAAAAAAGATCCACAAAATCCTTGGAGTTAGTCCTTTTCTGATCTGGTAGTTGCTTTTATAGTATTCCAAACAAATATTTTGATGACACTTTTTGAAATAAAGACCTATTCTTCAGTAAGAAAATACATTTTAAACTGATAGGAAAAATATAATTTATACATCTGTGTTTAACAGAAAGGTTTATTTGATATGCATAGAGATAGGCATATATGTGATAGAAAAGTATACCATAAATCTATAAGTATGACTGGAGAAACTGATGAAGTGAGATACTGAAATTAAGTGGTCATCTGAAAAAAAAGAAAATTGTAAGCGGGCATTTTCCCTTGACTCCATCTCTCTAAAATACATTGTTCCTGAGTAGATGTGAGACTGCTGAGGCAAATTCAGCTCCCATGATGTAAATCTAAGGTAATAGTATTGAAGTGAATACCACATTTATTTATTGGCTTTGAGGGCAGGAATGGACTGTACCCTGTAATTTCTGCATCAAGCCCATGCTGATTCATATTTTATCAGGATCTAAATCTGTGCATGGATGCATGTATTCTTAGGGCATTTGCTGCAAAATTGCTGCTACAAGTCCATCAGTGGAGGGGAGGGGGAGGCGTACAGCAGTGTACTGGGGTTCCTTTAAATGCAAAATGTCTGTATCCTAGAATATTACCCTGACAGAATCTGGTGAAGATATTTCAGAGCTCACTTCTCTCTTTGAACATATGACTACAAATACTGTTACTGCTTGCAGCATCAGAGCTGTACAGCAGCATCTGAGAATACCATATTGGAAGGAAAGAAAGAGAGAAAGAAAGAGAGAAAGAAAGAAAGAGAGAAAGAGAGAAAGAGAGAGAGAAAGAAAGAGAGAAAGAGAGAAAGAAAGAAAGAAAGAAAGAAAGAAAGAAAGAAAGAAAGAAAGAAAGAAAGAAAGAAAGAAAGAAAGAAAGAAAGAAAGAAAGAAAGAAAGAAAGAAAGAAAGAAAGACCAAAAAATACATTTGAAACACAAACAAAATGCCCATTCTTCAAAAGAAACTCCACTTGGTTATTTTAATTCCTCTCATATTTATTTGACACTCAGCGTTGAGACTTTAAGGAGTCATGAAGGAAGATTACTATTATTATATTACTGTTTTTATCATTTTTATTATATAATACTGAGTTCATTTTTCTTTCATTATGGCTTGATTATGTAAAACTTTCTCACCTAAATGGAACCATGGCAAAAAAATAAGATCACTGTATGCATATATGTAATACATGGTAACTAATTAATTTAATATAATAGTATGCATTAGCAACAGATATATTCTACATGCCCACAAGTTTTATCCTTAGGACAACCCCACCCTGACTGACCTACCCATGAACCTGAATAATGACACCATTCTACATCATCCTCATCTTTTTTTTACTGGGAAGGGTAAAGAGGAAGGTCTCATATGCTAAATCCTTTTTACCAGAAACCTGGTGCTTTTTTCAAACTTATTAATGATATTTGCTGAGTTCAAGTGATGTCGTCAGTGCATTTGACTTTCTAAATGTCCACAACAGGGGCTTTATAGGACAGCAGATGTGATTTCCTTCTAATGGAAACCATTAGATGGAGTGAGAACAGTGAGCTGGTAAAACAGAAGTTTTACTTCCCTGTAGGACCAAGGGCCCAAGGGCACCAGCCTGAGTCCTACAATTTAAATGTTCAGTGCTATATTCTAGGAAGATTCATTCTATGCTTGCTAGACCTTACAGACCAGATCTTTTCTAAAATATGATGTCTGGTAACTGTTCCATATTTTTTGTTCACTCAAAATATGCAAAGAGGAAGATAACTTTGTCAATATCAACTTCCAAGTTACACTTAACTACAGTAAATACATGTGAGATCTATTGGAGGAATACTTCATTATTTGAATGCTTTAGAAGAGATGACAGAGGACATTTAGAAATTAAAACATTGACAAATCAGAGAACACAGCAGATAGACAGACAGAGATTCTGGAAACCTGATGAACATCACACTTCTGGTTCAGTTTCTGGTTTACAGCAGGATTTTTAAGAAAAGGGCAGGTTAGTTAGATTTCTTTGCAATGACAGGTCTTATTTGCTACTTCTGTGAGTACCCTTCCTCTGACTTTCCCAGCCTCATTCTTCTTTTTGAAGTGTGTTATTAGCAACTCTGATTCTAGAAGTGTTGGGCTTGGTCACAGAAAGTGTGTGTTTTCCTGAATAACTGTAAATGAACTTTCCCTCTTTGACTCTTCACCGTGTCCATTTCATCTTTTAAGTCTTCTAAGCCTGAGTTATGGAGTTTCTTTAAGAGTTTCAGAAAGCCATTTGTAGTCACATAGCAGATGGATGCAGCATAGCATTCACGAGCTAGGAAGCCACATAGCAGATGGATGCCTGTTAAGGCAGTCACAGATCATGACAGTCTCTTCTTCTTCGTCTTTTTTTCTTTTTTACAAAAAACTATTTCTTGTCAAGTTTTTCAAGCATTTTGCTTGACTGTATTTCACTAAGGAAAGAACACTTACAAAGCTTTTCCTGTAATCCAGTGCTCTGTACCAAAACAATGACAAACTTACACTTCTGGTGCCTAAGTAGAAAGGTAGCACAGCCAGTCAGGCAGAACATCCTCTCTTTGGCAGCACAAGCTTTACTGTTAACACTTTTCATAAAGTCTCATTTGGGAGAGGCTACTGCAGAGAGAGCTCTGGTTCCCTCACAGTTCTTGACCAAGCCACAGGCCAACAAACATGGAAGAACTCACTAATGAAAAAGCTACAATAGATTATTGCAGTTATGATAGTTGGGGACACACACTTTTCGTCACCTGATAGTCAGATTTGGATAGGGAATGATAACTCTTACTAAGTCTTACTCATTATTTAAGCAGTGCAGAACAGAAGACTACGGAGCAGTCCCTTCATGCCTTTCCAAGAAGCTCTGGGATTGAATGCCTTTGCTGTAAGAAGGAAAAGGAGAACTCTTTAAGGGCCTGCCTGGATTTCAGGAGGGTTGTTAGGCAAATACCAATAGAATTTTTGTAATGGCTCTTGACCATATCATTGTTCATTCTCTACTCCTACTTAAAAGTTTCTTGACTGCACTGAACCTTTACAACTTTAGGAATTCACCTCAAATGAATAACAGGAGAATTTCTGCACAACTCCTTCAAGTAAAATCCTCTTTCAAATGAAGGAAAGGTTTGCATAGTAACTATAAGAATCTCAGAATAACATAGGAAACTCTAAGAATGTGAGGTCAGATCTCAGGCTGATGGCTTTGGAAGCACATACTGAACCCACAGAAGGATAAAAAGAGTTTTAGTATCTACTGATAAAAAGGGGTCACATTTTTTTCTACACCAATTATGTGGGTGTAGCCTTCTTTAGTCAGAAAGCCAAGCACCCAGGTTAAGCCTTTTAAGAACAACTTTTCTAGTTATTATTAAGGGGAAAAAAGTTCACATCTCGCAAAATGAAAGGCAGAGCCTGAAAATAAAAAGATTTCACAATCAGTTTTTCTACTCCACAGCAGATAGATAAATAGTCATAGACAGCATGATCAAAACATAAAAAAAATAATATTTCACATCTACTCTTAAGCATAGAGGATAATTTATACCTTTTTATTATTAATATTTCTGGAATTATGGAGTTGCTGTGAGAAAAAGGCACAATAAGCTTGTTTTGTTGTTCTGATATTGAACAACAATGCATGCCCATATCAAGTCACCTGGTTTTCACCTAGTTTTCATTGGATAGTACTTTTCAGTCTTGATTATTCAGCATGCAGCTAACTGGACCAAAAATTTTTTTCATACTTTTAAGGATGTCCTTCCATTCAGACAAAGGCTTTCTACTGGTCATTTAAAAGAACTGTAGTTAAAAGTGATTACTGGGAAAGGAAGAATTTTTGTTTCTAAAAAAAATCTTGTCCGTCTGAAAACGAAGTTAAAATAGTTTCCTTGCCAAGGCCTCCAGTCATATTGCACATAGAAAACCTTGTGTCTGTCAATATCTCTTCACAAAGCATTACTAAAAGAAGCATAAGGACATAAATCATCTGTACCACAGTAGCATTCAAATTCAGGTTCAGTTTTCATGGTGGTTTAATGATCCACAGCAGAAATGGAAATATTTCACAAATAAGCAACGCTTTCTATTAAAATGATGTTTCCTTAAAGTAGGAATGGAAGGAGTTTTAAAGCTGCAAAGAAAAGCCTTGAAATGGTACCAAGAAAGAAAGAATTTCTCTTCAGCAAACAAAAAAGGGAAGACTTTGCCTTACAGGGTGTGTATATGCCATTTTAATAGCAAGTACAGATTTCTGAATTCACAGTGCAAACAGGAACAATGCAGAGCTCCTGTAAATTACTGTAACAAGCAGACTACTGCATGCTGCTCCATATCTCCACAGATATGAAACAGTGACCTCATCCCCTACTAGAACTATGAAATCTGTTATATCCAAAAATAACTACACAGTAATTGCAAGCCATTGGCAAGAAAAACCAATTACCTCAAAGGATGTCAGTGGCAGAATTTGCTTCTAATTTTTGTTTCTGTTTATAGCAAAAATAATAATCATTTTGTTAGCAATAACCAGATGTTTATGCATCAAGCACATTAACTGAACTGGCACACACACCACTATAGGATAACATACACAAAAGATGACTGATTAAGATAATGGATGATTAAACACATCAGCTGATGGAGATTACATTTGAGATTTCTGTGGAGGACTTTGAGGGAAGTACAGAACGGGAAAGAGCTAAAATGACAATTCAAATACAAGATCCAAGATCCAAAAAATTTGATGACTGAATGTAGGGAAACTAAATGACCTAAGAGATATCTACTCATTCATATACAATGTAGTTCTGACATAGAAATAATAGTACAAGAGGATGTTCAGGTTCTGCCAGGAACTGTGCTGGACTTTTATGTTTGAAATTATTTATAGAATCACAGGATGGCTGAGAAAGGAAGGGGCTTCTGAAGGTCAAGCAGGGCCACATACAGCAAGCTGCCCATGACCATGTTCAGGTGAATTTTGAATATCTCCAAGAACAGACTCCACAACCTCCCTGGGTAACCTGTGTCAGTGCTCAGTCACCCTCACAGTAAAAAGCTCTTTCCTGATGTTCAGAAGGAGCCTCCTGTGTGTTGGTGTGTGCCCACTGTCCCCCATCCCATCACTGGGCACTGTTGATAAGAGCCTGGCTCTGGACTCTTTGCCCCCTCACTTGAGGTATTTCTACACATTGATGAAATCCCTCTGGGCCTTCTCTTCTCCAGGCTGAACAGTCCCAGCTCTCTCAGCCTTTCCTCATCAGAGAGATGCTCCAGTCCCTTCAGCATCCTGATGGCCCTCAATTGGAAGGCCCAGTGTGTCCACATTTCTGTTCACTGGGGTGTCCAGAATGGGAGGCAGTACTCCAGATGCAGTGTAGTACTCACCAGTACTAAGTACCAGTGCTGAGTAGAGCAGCAGAGTTTCCTCCCTTCACCTGTTGGCAATGCTTTGTCAGTGCAGTCCAGGACATCATTCCCTCTCTTTGCCATAAGGGCAAAGATGCCAAGACTTGAGGTAAGGTATCCTGTAGGACTGGTCAGCAGGGAGGGAATGCCTACCTGTAAATAGGGGCTAAAGGCTATATTCAGCAGGTATGCAAAGTGATGACTTGGAAGACATAAATGGGGCTTGCTTTACAGTGACTCAGCCACCATGCTCTAAGCAAGTCTCTGCATTTGTCTGCTTGTACTGCAGGCACTTTGAAACCCACTTAGTCACATATTTATCTGAGGTGCAAACAGCCCCAGCCCCTCAAGACATGGCTGAACAGCCTCCATCTAACCCAACTGCATATGGTGATTTATGGACAGGCAAGAGAATCTGGGGTACTTTGAGATGGCCAAGAATCTCCTTTCACAAGGTCAAATCACATTTGTATGCTTGAGTTTGGTTTCAGGGAAAGGTAGGCACAAGTAGTCTCTACTGACTTTGCTGTCCCAAATTTTGTTTATGGTGCATAAGACACATACAAGGGATAATACAGACATAGCCATCCAAGTCAGATCAGAAGTGCAAATGAGGAGCTGGCCTCATTTGGTTCTGCTTACAATAATGAAATCAGTGAGGGAAATAATAATGAGAGGGAAATGAGGAACCTGAGGTTGCAGGATCAACTCCTGAGAGCAAAGTTCTGGAAACAGATGTTTGGATACCTGGAGAGAGTACTTAGGAAACAGCCTAATCTGAAATATTGAGAGAAAATCAAGCCAAGAAAGTAATATGACAGACTGATATTAAAGTATTCAGAGCAGTAATAGAATTCAGTGGGGTTTCTCCCTGAACTGTCAGTTGCACAGCATTGCTAAGCCAGCTCTCTCCATTCTATTGCTAATGAATTAGGTCCACAAAAAGCAAGAACTTCACACTGGTGGAAGTTGAATGAAGTGGCCCCTAGAACCAGAGGGAGGTAGACAAGTGCAGGTAAGAAGACACTGTACTGCCAAATTTTCAGGAAGTGTAAGCAGTATCCTAGAGCTGTAAAAGATTTGTGCTGGCTTAGTGGAAATAGATGCACACAAAAAGCATATTCAAAAATAAAAAATTGGGCTTGAAGCTCAGTTTGAGTTCCTTGTTTTTCCCTTCAGTTTTAACTGGACCTTTTACAGAATTAGTTCTTCAAAAGTATTTAAAGAAAAATCAAAGGAATCAATAAGGAAAGAGACAACCAGCAGTGCCTGCTAGCAGAACACCCTTTTATTTCCTCTCACTACTGCCTAAGTTTGATCTCTGACTAACTCCTTTGCATTTTAATTGACAATATTTGGTACTACCTGATGTATTTATGATCTAAATGGCCTTCCCAAAATACACAAAAATGTATTGAAGACTTAAAACACTTTCATATATTAAAGACTAGAAGAGGCCCATAAGAAATATTGATGCCCAGAAACAAAAAATAAAAAAAATATTTATTGAAGGAATCTTGTCTGGCCTATTTTATCTTATTTTATATATAATCTGTTGAGAAAATAAAATTGAATCACACTTAAAATCAACAAAATCCCCATAATTATCATGCTAGTGGCATCAGGAAAACTAAACAAACAAACAAAAATCCCATCATGAAGAGTTATAATCAATGTGGAATACTGTCTTCTCAAAATCTCCTTTGTAGCCATTATTAAATGAAAGCCATAATCACATAATTAAATTTTTATTTTGCAAATATTTACCTCTCTTCAAGCAAAAGGAAGATGATTGTGAGTAAGAGGCAGAGGGGACAATTTCAGCTCTTCATTCTGCTTGTGGTTTTTCATGCTTTCATTTCCTCTTTCCACGTCTTACTCAGACAGCATCAGTAACAGCTTGAGATCAAAAGACTTCCATAGTTGTTGGATATTATTTTCATAACTAACAGCTTCTATATCCAAATAGGGTTTTTTTTACACTCAGTATCTTAGACCAAAAATCAGCTTAATCAGGGTCTGAATTCAAAGTGTGTCTCATGCTGTTGAATAAAAATAGAAACCTTGACTCAATTTCATTTCTGAGATCAATGTATGTAAATCTTTTAAATCAACATGAAATTTCACAGTAAGCCAAAGAAGAGAATCAAGGAAAAGCTATGTCTAATCTAATACTATCCAGTGAATCAAATAATCAAAGATTTTTTTTCATCTCTAAATTCTACAGTTTGATCAAATGGCATGAAGTATTTAAGAACATATTGTGAAAATTATTCTGACCTAGCATATGTCCCCCCTTTTTCTGATTTCGGTGATTAAAAATAGAACTATGCCACAGCCCAGTTGCTGATATAGTCCAGTAGGATGCAGTGTGATGGGCCCATTCCCCAGAGTGAAATCATGGACTAATATTTCTGTGTTTCTTGCTTGAGTCTATGTATATTTGGTGAGCTTTTGTGGGAAAGAAAACTTCCTGCCAGATGGCAAATTAGAAAATAAAATGCAACATTTTGTTCTTTATATTAAGATCTACAGTAATTATTAAAGTCACTCATGAGCAACCATTCATCATCACCAATAATATTTTACAATCTACTATGTGTGAAATGTATCAAGATTCTTCCATAAGTACTGACATGAAGCTGGAAGGATCAGTGGAGTTGTATCATATGGTGAAATTAATTTTTTATCCAAGCATCTAACTACATAGCAAAGCAAACTTATACAGAGAAACCATCTCAGAGTAGCTCAGACTGAGGGCCACCACATTTGCCATGATAACTTTCAGTTTGCTGAAAACTTCCAGTGTGCTGATCTATACCTAAAAAGAAATTTATTGCAATACCCTGTTGGGCTGTGTGTTAGAGAGGTGGGAGTATCAGTTTTCATCCCACACTCTCAGTAGATGTAATCACTGATATATCTTAATACTAGAAAACAAGATGGGGCATGCAGATATCTAGCATTTGAGAAAAAAAAAAACACAAATCATTATGAGACAGAGGGAACTCTCACATTGGCCCTGCACAAATGTTACTGGTAAGAGAGAGAGCGAGAAAGGCCAAAGACACAATACAGAGTGAGGTTGTGGCTTTGAAAGGAAATAAAAAAATAAAATCACTGTGAGATCAGCTACAACTAGAACAGGCCTGGAGAATTCATTGATTGGGCTCTTTGTTTAACTTAAGGCAAGTACATCCGATTTAATGATACTTGGATTAGACAGAACTAAATGTTCATCTAAAGCTAGATGAAACTTTGGTGTTTTCTTTCTTTGCAAAACTATTAGGTAAAAATTATTTAAGAAGGACTTCTACTGGCATGTCCATGGCTATGTATTCTCAAAGAACTGCAAACATGCAAATTTAATCATATCTCACAATCTGATAAGGGATGATAAGCACTGCATAATCTGTCCAGGTTTTTGTTGAAGAATAGATGGATCACAAGATATTCTGGGAAAGAAGCTGGGTATCTTAGGTGATAAATAAAGAAGGAAACTTTTCCATCCATTCCTTCAGAATATTTTATTCTGAAACAAAATCTAAGTTCAGCCAGAATTTCTAGTCTTACTATGATCTAATATGACCTGTTCCTTTGCATAGTAAAGAAATACATTATCAAATTACAATATAAATACAGATTAATTTGTAATACTATTTTAATTTCTTAATTTAAAAAATTTGCCTTAAAGGGTGAAATCATCTCACCTCATTGACAGAATCATGGTACATATGTATAAATTTAATTTATCATGCAAGGCATTTGGAGGGTTCCAGAAGAGCAGAATATTTCATCAGCTGGGCAGTCAATTTGTTTGTACAATACATAGATGTGCCAAAGTTTTACATGTCTACCTAGCAAAGTCCATCTTCTAAGTGAGCATTTAGGAAAGACTAACACATAAAATGCTTTGTGGAATCCTCTGGCTTTGTAAAATCAACTTTGCAGCATTGTTTTGTTTCTCAGTAATCTCTCACTTTTGGCTTCTGCTGTGCCTTCTAAAACAGATTGTGTCCTGAACCAGCAAGCTGAAGTGTGGAATTGTGTTGGAAATCAAACACAAACAGTACAGAGGATTTACCAAAAGACAATTTGTTTGGCTTACATATTCTGTACTCTGAATTGCCCACTTGTTTTTTAAGAACTAGCCTGCTAGTAGAACTGTAAAAAATACCATCCCAATATATAAAGATTGTTCTGCAGTTTGCAAAAACCAGTATGTGGAATAAGAAAACATCAGAGGTACTATCTCCACTGATAAAGTCACAGTCCCTGGTCTCCTTCTGTTCCTGACTACACAGCTTGAGAAAATCTACCCAACAGCATGGCAACCTAGAATTTAAACTCATACTTTCTTTGTCTTTTGGGCATTATTATAAATCATTCACTCTTATATTTTCAATTTAAATTCAGCTTTATAAATTGAGCAATTCATATTCTGAGAGCAAAAACTGTTTATTCCAGTACTGCTTACCAAGTTTTATTGTGGTCTTTGGTCTTGTTCTGTCTAATCTGGGACAACCACAGCAAACAAAACTATAAAACTGTACTGAAAAAAAAAGGGTTGCTAAAAAGACTGATAGCAAAATCACAATACTCCATTCCTGAATATAAATTGTGACTATAACCCACAAAAGAACAAAAGGCATTCTTGCAGGAATTCAACTGAGGAATTATTTTAGTAGGAGAGTAATCATTCTTGTCTGTAGTCCTCAATTAGCATTTAACTGTAAGAAAAAGCTTATTAGGAATATTTAAATTTTAAAGTCCCCCTGTGCAAGCATATCTGAATTCCCAGAAGCTAGTTATAGTGCAAAGTGTATTAATTAAAATACCGCTTTGGGAGATCCTTCTTTATCCAGTGTTCATTATTAGCATGAAAGATAGTGGAAAGGTTTTGATTTTTTATTAAGATTTTAGTCATCGTGCCAGGGATTCAAATGGTAAAAAAAGAGCATTTGAAATGTTAATGAAATTCTGATCATTTTACAGGATTCAGTAATTTTTTGACACTTCTGCCCCAAATGAATGATTTGCACTGCTTACAAAGATCAAGGGCAAGGTATTGTCAAAACACTGGATCCTGAAGTCTTTTTCTAAGGTGACTAACGATTTGGAATAGTGCAGTGTAGGGCTTTTTCTATATTGATATATACAGGAAGCCACATTTATTCCACAGCTCCTTTTGGCCTGTCTAAACTGCTTACAAGATTCATAGCCCATTTCCCAACAGAGCCCCCCCCTTTATCTGGAGTGACTGTTGGACATACGACTATTTCGAAATGTCAGAGCTTTTTTGCATTGCATTTTACCAAATATCTCCTTTACCTTTCCAGGTATCTCTCACACAAGAGTGGTTACATGACAACCAGGGCTTACACATGGGAAATGAGTTGAGTTTATTGTTGCCAGTCAGGCTGTGCCAGTCATAAACATCTGCCTGTCACAAGCAGGCAAAGAGACAACTTTAAGTCTCAGTAATACACCTGGGGCCTGTGAGGACAATCCTCCAGCTCTTCTGCAAAAGGCCTTAACAGATTCTGGCAGAAAGATTTGGGGTCACTGCTTCCCTAAGTTTTGAAATCCAGGACCCTTTCAAATCTTAGATCACAATTCCATGTCTCTAGACACTTTTGAAAATGCTGACTTACGCAACCAACACTCCAGACTAACCTGTAACTTTTATCTATGACCACAAACCATAAGGAAAATGGATTTTTCTAATTTATCACAAACTCATAATTTATTTCTTGTAACTTATCCCTGTGGACAAACTCCTTTTTTTACACAAAAAAAAAAAAAGGCAAGAAAAAAAAGCTGTCCCTTTACTGACCAGCAGAAGGAGACCTGAGTCTTTTTAGAAACTGTATCAATGTTAGGTGGCCTCTCTATACATCTGCTTAATGTCTGAACATACCTCAGACTAACTTTTACCTCTCTTCTTTGGAATTCCTTCTGGAGTTTGGGCACAGGTAGGCGTGGCTGTGCTGGTGTTTGTATTTCAGTTCTTTGAAACAAATTTAAGTAAGGAAGACGTGGCTTTTGCTTTCAGGGGCATGTTTTCCTGATTCTTCTCAGAGCCACTCAGCACTCTGAACAGTAGGTGTTCAGACTGCATTACTTTTTGGAGGCAAAACATTTTTATCATCATTGCTGACTCTGCAAAACAACTGATATGGAAGAGGAGATAAATATATACTGATGCCTACAGGCTTACCATAGCATAGCAAATACGGCCTAAGATATATTAGTAGAAATATTCCCAGCAGAGGCAAAGGAGTTTAAATGATAAGGTAAGATCACCTCTCTGGGACAGTTTAAGGCTCTGATCACACATGAAATATGAACTAACATGAAACAGGCCCAGTAAAGGGTACCATGGCAGCTATGGAAATGGAAAGCATTGTTCCTGAAGACAGTTCAGAAGAGCTCTACTTTGTTTAGGCTAACAAGACAAATACTGAAACAGAATGGATGCTAATTCCCTATAAATGCATCAAAGAAGTAAACAATAAAATACATAAGCCAAAAATAAATGTTGAAACAAGCATACATGATCCTAACTAGCAATTAATAAATTTAGCATATGGTTTGGAAAAAAAAATCCTAAATGTTATAGGAATGTCATTGCATCAAAGACTTGAGTTTGGCATAGCAGGTCTACAGAAGGAAAACACAGGCTTGGGTTTTTTCAGTATGAAGGTAAATTTGTGAAGGCATTCATGTAGCACAGTGGCTATGATCACAGAGGACAGTTCCCTGGTCCCCACACAGACACCAGAGTTAAAAGAGAGCTACTTTTCAGCATCAGGTGTCCTTCAAAGTATGCTGTCCATAGTCATAGTTGCACAACAAATGTTCAGACACCAGCCACAAGCGTGAAAAGAACCTTTCAGCTTTGTAGCAGAATCCTACTGTGAGGCAGTATTGACTATTTATTTACTTGTCTCTCACCCTGGAACAGATGATACATTTGGCCAAGCAGATCCCATACATCATATCACCTACAGAGACAAATCTCTACAGGCTGTGCTGGGGAAGCTGACAGGTACCTCAGATGAGAACACCACACTGTAGACACTTAAAGGTGGGTGAGATTAAGTTATCACATTTCTAACAAAAATAACCTAAATTTTCAAAGAGAAACAATAAACCTGTCGTGGTTTGACACTGGCCCAATGCCAGGTACCCAGGAGAGTTGTTCACTCACCCTCCCCTGCCACAGCTGGGCAGAGGAGGGAAAAGAGGGAAGAAAATTAATGAAGGCTTCATGAGTGAGATAAGGACCAGGAGAAAACACTTCAAGGGCAAAACAGGCTCAACCTAAGTTGCAAAGTGAATTTATTACTAACAGAAATCAAAGGAGGATAATGAAAAGTAAAATAAGTCCTTAAAACACCTTTTTTGCCCTCAGCCCCTCCTTCCTTCCCACCAAGAGCGCAGGCAGACAGGGCAGGGGGGTTTGATCCATCCATCACTGAGATTTTCTTCCACTGCTCTGGGAGAGGAGTCCATCCCCTGTGAGGCCGTGGGGTCCCTCCCACAGGAGACACTTCTGTGGGAACTTCTCCAGTGTGGGGCCACGCTCAGGAGCTGCAGCCAAACCCCACCTGCAGCTGTGTGAGCTCCCCAACGGGCACACAGCCCTCCCAAAACTGCTGAAATGTGAACTCCCCCACAGGCACACAGCCCTCCCAAAACTGCTGAAATGTGAACTCCCCCACGGGCACACAGCCCTCCCAAAACTGCTGAAATGTGAACTCCCCCACGGGCACACAGCCCTCCCAAAACTGCTGTGGCGTGGGGCTCTCCTCCCACGGGGTGCATCCTCCAAGGACAGGCTGCTCCAGCCTGGGAGCAGGGCCCTCTCTCTGCTCTGGGTCTCCCACTGGATCACAGCTCTTCCAGGCATCCACAGCTTCAGCATGGGCACCTCCTCCATGGGCTGTGGGTGGATCTCTGCACTCCCTGTGGATCCCCAGGGGCTGCAGGGGCACAGCTGCTTCACCAAGGTCTCACCATGGCCTGCAGAGGAATCTCGGCTCTGGCGCCTGGAGCACCTCCTACCCCTCCTTCTGCACTGACCTTGGTGTCTCCATGTTGTTTCCCTCACATGTTCTCACCTCCTCCTCTTCTCTGACCAGAACCAAAACCCTCCTGACTTTGTTTTGATTTCCTTCTTAAATCTGTCATCACAGAGGTGTTACCAACCTCTCTCACTGTCCCAGTCCTGGCCAGCAGCATGTCCATCTCCAGAGCCAGCAGCCATGGGCTCTGCTGGACATGGTGGAAGCTTCCAGCAGCTTCTCACAGGAGCCACCTCTCTGGCCCCCCTGCTACCAGAAACTGGGCCAGGGCCAACCAATACAAAACCAAACCAAACCAAATGCATCTCTAACATTAAACCCTTCACTAAATTGAGAAAATCACCTCCGGTTTTGAATTTGCAGTCCACATATGGAAATATCATGAAAGGATATCGTTCTTGTCTGTATGACACTATAAACATAAATTCTAGAGACCAAAGGCAAATCTGAAATGTACTTTTGCTAAATTAACTAGAAAAAAAAATGCAGCTGGAATTACCATATATATCCAAGCTTTTGGTCTCAGATGATGACTTTAATCATATACTAGTCATGATTTACATGCTGTCTGTTTGGCATGCAGCATCTGGAGCTATTTGTTCCATATTAAGGGAATGCAGAGATGACAACACGACCATAATCTCCAATTTAATGTCATTTTTATATATTTGTTTTTTGGAGTTGCATTCACAGATGTGCTGTGGTAAGGACAGTAACTGTGATTCTATGGACAAGTGAATCTGTATCAACCAACTTGCCCAGCATAAGAAGAGAAATTATTTGCATGTGCCTGTAAAGACAGCGGTAATTTCTATAAGATTTATTGCACTTTAGAAAAACCTTATTAGTCTCTCATGGCACATTGCCACAAGAAAGACAAATAAAAGATCTTAAGAAGTAATTCTAAAATAATGTCTTGAAGAAAGATATATTGAAATGGGGAGACCTTTTGTATCAAGCATTATTAGCCAATGGCAATTTAGTAGCAGTATTTTCCAAAAACATCCATTACTCAAATGTTATTCTGTAGCAGGAGATTCCGTCAAGATACTGATCTCATATTAGCATCTCTTTCAGTTAAGAAAATAACAGGGGGGGAAAGGGTGGGGGAATCCATTGTCTGCAATTATTTTCAGGACATGAACCTGGAAACAATTTTTTCTCTGTTTTCCTGTAGTTGTCCTAGTTCTTCCATAAGCAAGGGGGCCCCCAGTATGGCCACACATCAGCACCCATTTGTTCAGCTACTGGGTGCTGAGGGTGGAGGGTCCCTGGCACCACCCCAGCTGCTGCCCCTACACATCCACAGACTCACTGGTCTGGTGCTTTGTCGACTGCACGGTCATTTCTCCTCCGGGGCTTTGCTTTGGCCTTCATGTACAGGGAGGTCGTGGAGCCTCCCTCTGTGGAGATATTCAAAATCCACCTGGATTCCTTCCTGTGTCACCTGCTCCAGGTGACGCTGCCTTTGCAGGAGTTTGGACTGGATGATCCCCAGAGGTCCCTTCCAACCCCAAGGATTCTGTGGCCCTGTGTTTCATGTACAAGCGCTGCTCTTGGAAGGAGATCCTGATCAGAGCATAATCTCAACGTATGGGCTTCAGGACCCGTCAGATCGTTCTTGAGCCAGCCTAGTTTTTGCAGGGAGATGCCCAGACCCGGTGCCCTGCTCCCTTGGGAAGACCCGACCAGGGGCGCAGCCTAAGGGCGGGTGACACCGCCCGGGCCCGCCGAGGCGGAGCGGGGCTTGTGATGCGCG